>NW_019059703.1:315624-391417 GCF_000696155.1 Zootermopsis nevadensis | reverse complement strand
CATGTACGAGGCTCGTCCACAAAGTAAGTTTCCCTTGGGCCGTTTACAGAAACAAAACACAATTTCATGGGAATATTTATTGCAACAGATACAGCAAGTGTCTAGCTATTTTTCAACATATTCGCCACCGGAATTGAGACATTTGTCATACCGTGGGACCAACTTTTGAATACCTGTGTCGTAGAAGTCTGCCGCCTGGGATTGGAACCACTGTGTGACAACCATCTCCGCCTCTCTTTCATTCTCAAAACGCTGACGCTGACGCTGACCGGACAGGAATTTCTTGAGGTGTAGGAAAAGATGGAAATCACTGGGAGCGAGGTCCGGGCTGTAGGGTGAATGATTAAACACCTCCCAGCTGAACTCCTGCAGGAGACTTGCTGTCCGTCGAGCCGTGTGCGGCCTAGCGTTATCACTGACCGCACTTCACAGTCGGCTGGAGCTGGAATAAGAACCTCCATCTTCAACAGCTGCAACGATGCTACTGTGAGAACGCGGGAAGTACCGTTAGTGCATGCGCCATGCTACGTCATTGCTCTATCACGTACGCACAGTCGCTTCGCGCAATATAAGGTTTGCTAGCTGTGGGACGAGTGGGAAACTTACTTTTGGGACGCGCCTCGTATTATAAATATGTTATATAATTAAGCATGTTCTAAGAAATTCACTGTAAAACATGGGCTTCTGGTTTATATGTAAATAGCGTAGTTTGGCAACAAATTCTAAGACAAACTGAATTATAATTGCCAGTTTAATGTCGTGTAGTCAGTTATAAAAATATTCATAATCGTTATAACAGCAATAAATTAATAAAGGCTGGTCTCACTGACGAGCAGATTATGAAAGCCACTCGCATAGAAATGGTCTGAGATATGTAGAAATGTTTAGGAAGCACGTGATCAAATTAACTTTTCCTTCGCGATGAACTGAGTTCGTAAGTTCCATTGTCGTACATTCACCATTTTCTTTACAGCACTAACAAAAACAACGATTAAGTGTGAGAGACTTCTGCTGGAACACATTTCTTCTTTATACAGCACAAGACTCAATTTATTTGGAAATATTTGCACAAAGCATTGATCGCAGCATATTTTACGGTCCACAAATATTGTTCCTGAATTCTTCAGTATTAAAGTAGGCTACGTCTTTCACCTTTTATTTCCTTAAGCCGTATCCTCACTCAAAGCAGTTTACAGCGTCTAATTAAATTTCAGGATGATTAGTGTATGTAATAAAATCCATCAGTAGCAAGATGTAAGACTTCTTTGTTTCACAGGGCTTCAAATTACACTCTGAATCTCCTCCTTGGTTCTGCACCGGAAAAATACCAGTGTGCTTGTACACTTCCTACCACAACACAGTAACTCTTTCTAATATTTCGGCGACTTTCACATCAAAGAGGAAGAAATCCTGACGAAGATTTTAACTTGCCTGATTTTTGTGTATTTTTTTCAGTCTCGTTGTTGAATTCTGCTTGAATAACAATTTATTTATTTAACGACTGTTTCTAAACTGCGAATTATTTATAAATGACAACTAATTCAGCGTTCGGCGGAAGTGATCCAAGCCAAGAAAAATTTGGACCAGGTAATAATCCCAACTTGTGACTTCTAGAGTACGAATTACCATTCAATGTATTAACTGTACTTTGTACATATTTCCCAGTGTGGTATTTGTAATGTTAGTTTTGCCGCCAGTGAAACGTTATCTGCAATCAATAAACGTCAATACTAATGCGGAATAAAAATTTTCAAAGAACGGTTTTGGAAAATATTTTTTCAGTCTGGAATAAATAATTACACTTTTGTTTGTTACGGAACAAATTGTGGTGCTTTACAGGTTTAAACTTCTTCAAGCTACATTCCAGATTGTATACTGTTACTACACTTGTAACTAGTTAAATTAATTTCGAAGCAAAAGTAGCACGGCAGAGCATTTCACGTTATGACGAGAGGAAAAACACCCACAAAACTACCACGTGGCTCGAAGTCAATATTTGCATGTCATTTACATAAGTCACTAGCAGAATCTGAGATACTGGCATTTTTGCTTTGTTGAATGAGGCATGTTTCTGTAGTAGTTTTTAACAAAAGTCAATCGATTAACGATTAAAAATTTAATTAATGTTTTCCGTTTGCATTTCAGTTATTTTAATCACCTAACAAAAGCCATTATCCTGACTTCCAATAAAGGCGTACAAATAAAAACGAGAAAATTGTTATAAGTGATCCATTTTATTTAGTTCCATTAGTTTCTGTGCACTTGGACATTTTATCTCAGTTTTATTGAAACTTCTGGTCTTCATAAAAGCAAGGCTTCGAAGCGCAAAGCAAAACATGTTGTTTGATTCATTGCGAATAGCAATATACTGCCTACGTTTTAATAAAATCGAAAGGAATTTGTAATATTACTTCTTTTTGTTCAAAGGAAGCACATTTAATTATATATGGGTGGTAGATAAAACCATATACATGTGTCCTATGAGTTATTATGAATACTGAAAATTGCTTTGATCTTCACAGTTTTTCATTGGACTACTGAAAATATAATAAAATAAAACAACGAACTTTCTGATATTGTTCGTACTTCCAACTAACATTTATTGATCGCATTTTTATTTCACTGCTCCCACAATAATAACCTCTTCATCATGATGACGCCGTTCTCGTTGTCATTGCTATAGTTGCGATGGGGTGAGACAACATCTGTGTAACTGCGTTGCCAACGGGTCCAGTGTCCATCCGCCAATGACACACAAAAGTTAATTCAGAGCAGCGGTGGAATGATAGTAACAGGAAATAACGAAGAATTAAGATAAAATCCTGCCTCAGGACAACTTTGTCCACCACAAATCCCACGCGAACTGACCTGTGCGTGAACCTGGGCCACCGCGGCGAGAAGTAGTCGACTAACCTCCTCAGGGACCGGCATACTTCATGCTCAAACATTTGAGACACACACAGAGAGGCGTGGTTTCAGATATTTTTAAGGATAATTTGGTTGTTTTAACGTGAGTTTCAAACCTTGTCCGCCTATAGGCCATATCTAGGAAAACTGTGACGTTACAGAAACGGAGGATAACAACTTTGCTCTAATATCTGTTCTCCCTCATTTGGATCACTCGTAAGTATTCTTGTGGCTCACAGAGTTAATGGCTGTACTGAAATAAGAATCTAGACTAAATTTCACTCGTTCCTCCCTGACCACAAAAGTTGGGTAACAAATTGTGTTCTTTTTTGTTGCATTTTAGCAACGGAGCTGTCGTAATAAATGTGTCATGGAAATATGACTAATCAAAATACAATTACAAGATTTAAAAGATGTACTCTTTGGAGTATACCGAAATTCCAAAGGTCTTCCTGACGTCATATATCAAGGCCAAGTCAGCTCGTTGCTTCGTTGGTTAACAACGACTCAAAGGAACTGAGGATTTACATCACTCTTCCTATAGAAAAGTAAGAAAGCCAACAATGGCATAAACGATCATATTCAATGTAACAATGTGTCCCAACAATGAACTAGGTCGTTCTGTCGTACAAACGTTTTCCAGCATCCAAACAGTGCGTAGTTAGTGTTACAGGTTTATAAGAAGTGACTGTACATCCACATTAAAAATAATCTTGAGAAACTTTTCAACACGTAAGCAAATATTCTAGGTTTGTTACATAAACCAAAGAGTTCATGGATTTCTGAGGACACGACGACATTGGGGTTTGAAGTAACCAGTAAATTGACTGGAAAATCTCACAAGAATCCTGTAAGTTCAAATAACAGAAGACGAAAACTGCAAAAGTGTACGAGACCGAAAGGTAACATAATACATGATGGACCGTGGCGTCAGAAACTGAATCATAGAGGAAATAAAAACCAGTGTACTCTTGCTAGACGCGTGATTCTCCAATCCCTCAAACCAGTTCCTTTACCACTCACCCCTATTCTGTTCGACGACCACCAATACACCAAACTACCGGATTCCAATCTTAACTTTCCGGTTAAGAGGTCTATTGATAAGAGCTTAAAAACTGCAACTCTGTACTTAGCTGATTCAATTTTCTTCCCCAAACTACTCTTCCTGATGGAGACATTCCATCACATTTTTTTCTCCTTGCAAGAAATGTCTCCACCCCTTCGAATAAAATGTCCATAATCCACTTTCTTCATCCAGCCTTACTATTCCATCTAGCGGCGGCTTTCAGAGTTTCTAGTGTCAGAGCATGGATTCAGTCGCTTGTAATTCCACGGGTTTGGTATGGATGGCGGACATTGTACCTTTGCTTCAAGCATGTCTACCATTCAATTGATCACCATTTCACAGTCTCCATATCATGCACGGAAAGATTTTTGTTGTCTGTTATTTTGCTTATATAAGTTTATTTTAATGAAAGTAATGCCTCTTCGCGTTTTGTGATGGAAACTAAAAATTAAGAAATTTCGTTCTGCAGCGAATCACGATAGTATGGTATTGTTAAAAACTAATGAGATTGATATACAGACAACACTGTCGCAATATGTTATATTAATGGTTGGCAAATCAGGCTAGAACCAGGAAATTGTAGTAAACTGCCAACTCCGACGAAATAAAACAGCTCATACAGGCAAACATCGCACTCAGTTCTGTACTCGGACTGTCTTACAACACTTGGCCAGGACAACAATCGATATAAAAAAATTAATCGTTCACTCCTTTTAGGATCATCCAAATTAAACCAGTATGTTTTATCTAAAAGTGCCTTAAAAGGTGAATAAACTACCAAACTTGCCAATAAATATTTTTATGTCTATTCGAATTATTGTAAGAGTACGAAAGGTCATTTAACATCTTCAACAAGATTCTATATATTATGGGGAATAAATGGCTGATGCCTAACCAACATTTAGTAGCTTCATAGTAGTTTTCCTGTATAATCTTCAATACCACAAAATATTCAACGCTTACATTTACATTACTTAATGAGTAAGCTAAATAACTTAAGTTTAATTAATAATGAAAATATTTTTTTCGAAAATTCAATACCACAGAGAGTTCTATATTTTTTTTTATTTCACAGCGTGTTGAAAAAACTAATAATACAATTCAACTTAGTGCCCTTATAATGAAACAGACGGATTAAACACCCAAGTTCCTCAGGACAGATATTTAGAAATTCTGTGTCGTTTTATTTTAAGGTATGTTAGCTAAGTACTATAGAAATTATTCAAGTAAAAATATAGCTAGAATATGAAATATACTCTCAGCGTATGAATTCGATCGGTGCGGCGATTAATGGAAATTTAATTAAAAGACACGCGTTTCTCCAAGGAAAACAGTATTCTGCCACTGACTTCGTTATATGCTTATTACATAACATGACAATAAAATCAACATTACATATATAAGGTCGGAGCCGGGATAAGAGGTTTAAATTAGTTGAAACTTTGGTTCAAAATATTTACTGCTAGGATTTACAACTTTGAAATACGGCTTCCGCTCCTACTGGTATCATGCTGAACTTTCGTATCGCTTTACGGTGTTCCTTTTTTCGCAGTGAAAAATAGGGATCCCAGACACGGAATGGTGGACTAAAACGTCACCCAGCCAAAAACGGCACAGAAACTGCGGTGTTCGGTTAACCGGAGAGAAAAATGCGAGAAAGAACGACAGAGCGGAGAACAAGGACAATTTAAAGAGGATTAAAGGACTCTGGATACACAGATGCAAAATGGCGGTGCGAATTACAATGTACAATTCCTGACCGAGGAAAATTGAGTACTGCAGTTCAATAAGTATTTTCCATTAAAAAGATAAATATATAATTTAGAGTGCATTAACGTGTAATTTAATTTACGTAAAGGGTTTAGGTTTTACAGATCTCGGCCTCAAGTTAAACGCTGTTTTAAAACGGTTGCATATTTCACACATAAACGTGTTAATTCATTCTTTGTAATGAAAAGTGCAGTATTTTAAAAAGAAAAAAATATAAATGTAATAATCAGCTGTTAAATGCTCTTACCGTTGCAAAATGTCATACTGGAATCAATGCACTATTTACGGACGCAAAAAAAACTTCACAAGTGATATATAATTTTAAAGTACTTAAATACCATGAAGGAACAACGGAAGAATCCACAAAAAGTATAGTCTATGAAATATAAGCTAAAATTTAACACAAAAGCCACGACAATGCACACGAAGAACTGTCTGTTAAGTTATCTAATTAAGGGAGATTCAATGTGAGATTTGGTAGGAATAACAAGCTCAGTATATAAGAACTTAAAGAATCGTCACTTTCCCTTGTTTATTCAGCAATAATTTTCGTAGATTATTGTTTATTATTTACACGGATTTAACATTGTGCCAAACTACGCTGAAATATATGTCAACGTTTTAAATTCTACAGAAGTAATCGTTTTCATGAACCTCATCCGCGATCAGTTACCTTATTTCGCGTACAAGATTCCGGCTTACTGCACTTGAGTGCGTCCTGATTAAAATTTTCCTAACTTTCTCGTCTCCTACGCAAAATTCCAGAATACTTAAAGTTAAGTCAGAACATATTCTTCGTAAATATTTTAGCGCATCTTGTATGGGATCTGATGTCAATTGACGCAACTTTTTCTATTTGCGGACTTTGGATTATTCTCAGGATAAACAGCTACGATTTCTCTAAACAGCAATATAGAATTGATTTTGTTCTGTAAATTCGTTGTGTTTTCTTTGAGGTAGGAGCTAAATTCTTAAACAATATTTAGTTGAAATGCATACTTAAGAGGATTAACATAGCATTGCTGCATACACTATAAAACAAGCAAACAAATAAACAAGTAAACAGAAACTGCAAACATTAACAGCTTCAGTCTGACGCCTGATTTACGAACGAATAATGTTTCATTAAGCAGTGACTGTACTCAGAGTCGGTTCTTGGAACTGATCCGACATCACACTACATCGAATAATTGAGTTTTTGATCGCATCCAATCTCCGGATATTAAAGAAATTAAATTCATTTTCACTGAAGCTCAGTGGGAACTGTCACCCGTAAGCCTGAGGAGAATGCTCTTATTCCCACAAAGAGGGAACAATATAATTGATTCTGTCTTTCAACATTTAATATAGTCTTAATTTAAAACGTAAAAAATAAAAAGTATCTATGGGGTTAAAGCTTCACAATACTAATATTAATTGATTTTGTAGTTGAATGTAATATAGGTCTACTCTGCTAAGAGGATTATGGTAAAATTCATAATTATTAAAAAATTTAACTGAATTAAAATATGTAATGTGGAATTGGAGGTGTATTTATTTTTATTTTTAAAAATTACAAATGTAAAATGATATAAAGGAACCGATTAAAAATAAATGGTGACATTTTATGAGTTAGAAATGTGGAAATATATACGATATATAATTATAAATAAATGGACAGTAGATCTACATGTAGAAAATGTAAGCCACAACACCACATAGAATATTTTAATTATAAAATGACTGGTAATAGCGGGCAGTGGAAGAGACGATAATTAGTGTGGAATAATATAAAAGAAAAGTCAGAAAAGTGAACTGTGTCACAAAAAGTGACCAAGACACATAATAAGCCATTCTGTAGCCATTCTCTTACAAGAATTTGATATATATGGGAGATTATGTGCTTTCGTGTAAATACATATTCTTTTTTACCACACTTTTATTGTTGTAATTTCAGTATAAATTTTTAGTTGTTGAAATATTATACAGCGTTTCACAAACAAGCAAATACCAGAAATTCCTCATGTAAAAACCTCATAATTCGTAGAAAGTAGTTTATAAAAAAGTTTATAAAAAAGTTTAGAACTTTGTTTAAAATTAAAATTTATATCATAACTTATTATATTTATTTCGCATTTTAACAGAATGTTTTTAATTAAATGAATGCCGTATTACTGCTATTAGTCGGCAAAACAAGCGTGCGCAAAATATGGTACCGTCTTTACCTCATTTATTATTTCCATTAAAATTTTCTACCCCTTACTTTTATACAATCAATACCACATATAAATGGATATTTCCTATTTCGATTAAGAAGACAATTAATGTATGGTATACAAAGTGGAGACACCAAACTTCTAAGTCCTGTAACATTTTGAAGCCGGAAGCCCTTCTATATTATATTTAGAAATTCCTACTACACAATTACTGAATGTTAAAAACGGGAGCCGCGTATAGTTACCACTGAGTTTTAGGGAATTAATTTTATCTGACTAAATTAATATAATGTGAATGCAGTTGTTTAATTGAACTTAGCACAATTATGTTTCACAAAGTGAAATAAAAATCACGGAATAAGTAGGCTACATAAATTGTACTTTGAACATAATTACCTAATTGGCATATACAAATAACAGTACAGATTTTATAGGATAATGGATTTTAAGCAGAACATTTTTAAAAGTAAATGTTTTTATGGTGTACGCGGAAGGTAAGCTACAGACTTCTTCCTTCTCCCGAACTATAACCCTTCATGCATTTTCCCAGCAGAACCTTGGCTTCGTATTCAGCCGTGGGATTATATCGGAAGCCTAGAAATGGTAGAGTTTCGGTATGTTTATTATTCATGGCTAACAGGGATTAGGGAATGGGCCTACTCTTGTACGCGGTCAAGATAGTTCCTGGCTGAACTGCGATAAGAGAGTGTGGGACGGAAAGACATAGTACCAGCGCCAGTCTGGCTTCCACAGTATGACGACGTGTTGAAATTTGGGAAGACGCTAATTGAAAAGTCACATACACATGAAACTATAATATGTTTTGAAATGTCGGTGGAAAATAATATTCACTATTGATTCACTATGAGCTTCTAATACAATTAAATGAATTGCCCTGAGAATGCAAGGAAGGTTTAAGTCTCACATTTAGGCTTAATTCACACTAATCGAAAATTGCTATAAACAACTTAATTTAAAGGAATTAGTCAACCATGTCATGATCGAAGTTGTCACAATCTGAACTATGTATATCCTGGAGGCTGCTGTCTTATGGCGTGTTGCACCGTGTAGTCTGGTAATACGGCGAAGACGACCATCTGCACACTCACCATCGTGAGAACCTCAGCTTCTACAGCGTATAGGCTACTTCTCTGAGAATAAACGTATCTTTACTGAAAATCCGTTTGCAGCTACTCGCTTACGAACGGCAGTGGTTAAATAGTATGGACGCTTATTCATAAGATATTAGTTATGGTACATTTTCTCTTTTACTGCCACTCGACGTTTAGTCCGTTTTGTTCTCTCACAAACACGGAACTTGGACGAGCATGGACATTCTACCACTAAGAGATAACCAAAGGTTTACTACATTTAAAATAAACAGTACAGTGCTAAAGGTTTTCGTAAGACATATCGTTAGCGTGCCAGTGGAATATATGTTAGTCTCATGCCAGAATTCCTACATGAAAACTCAGTTCCTACCTAAAAATCACATACAACGCGTAGCTACTGCAAAGATCCATTAGTTAATAACATTATATAAAAATAAAACCTAATAACAAAACTGTCATTAATCTTAAAACTTTGCATATCGTGTAATGTATTAGAACACAAAATAAGCAAACAAACAAACTATTAACACTAACACTAGTGTCTTTTTTATAGTGTTATTAGTTTGTTTGTTTGTTTGCTTATTTTATGTTCTAAGGGTCATTAAAAAAATTTCAAACCGAAATATTTTAATATGTTTCGACTTTTTTTTTGTAAACTCCCCAATATCATACTGTTCTGTTCTGAAAATTTTCCTGCAGATAGACAGACATATGGACAGACAGATTGTAATAGACACTCCTCTGGGACGCGAAAGGACCCCAGAACATCAAAATACAGTTAATTTCATGTACAAAGCAGAAGCTTCTTCTGTAGAGTACAATAAACATGTCGAATAGAATGCCTTATTTAAAAGCGTTCAGAAGTAAGGCTTCATTTTATTTCATTTCAGAATTCAATCAGTTAGGGTTCACTCCAACACGTACAGGATACGCCACAATAGAACTTATAAAGAGGGAAACGTACTATAAGGAAACAGATTGCACTGTGCCTGAAATCACTTCAAAACGTCAATAGGAAAGAACCAGAAACCCATGTACATCTACTCTTATAGTCACTTCATGTTCCACTGTGCCCACTTCAATGTATCAAATAATTTCTTTCGCATAGGTAGACCACTGCTAAGAAAATATTAATATATTAAAAAAAGTAATTTTGAACCAAGTAATGCCAAGTATACACAGACCTAAAACATGGGTGCTGTGGCACTGTATATTTCTGTATCGTAAATTTAAACATGTTATTTGTTAGTCAGAATTATTTTTAATTAAAGCTCTACCAGAATTTTATTATTCACAGAGGCCTTCCGGATAATTCTATTGGCGTTATATGCGCACGTAATCCTTTAAAACTCAAGATCTTTTCGCAGATCGTTTCAATTATATGACGCTTAAAATTAAACGAATTGACGTGTAACACCAAAAAACGACTTAAATAACTATACAATCTAACAGTGCTGTATATTTAGAAAGTTCTCTATTATACCCTTTCTCCCCCTTTATGAAAATGTTATGTAATCGTGGTTTCCTGAAGTAGAAAATATTCTAAATTTTGTAAGTATTAAGCTGGAATCCTCTACACATACTCTACTATACAAACTCGCACATTATAAATTGTTACCCATCCAGTCCCACATTTACCATCAGCATGTACGCCGCACATTACAATTTTATTCTCATGAATAGGTAAAATGCCCAAAGAACAGAGGAGAAAATCTTGGTGGCAGATGTATGAAAATACTGTTAAATCTTCCAGTTACGTAAGTTGACTTTTAATAATAGTAATTCACTCTTCCGCCATATTAAAACTTATATTATATCAAGGAGGATTTTGTGCGGAAGCATGTGACATGCATTGACGGAAATGATGTATTCATACAAAAGTTTGGTAAGATTATCTGCATAGACCACCTATGAAAAACAGGAGTAGAAGGGATGGTTCTCGAATAAATAATATTAAACTGGTTAAAAAGAGTACAAAATTGGTGCTTTTGTAAACACGGCAATGAACTTTAGAATTTCATAAGTCAGGATTTCCTTTACCAACTTGTAAAGGAAAATGAAAATACAGTTGGAGCTGATAGAATATGTCTGTCAGTGTTCTATACATGTTCGATGACTCAATGATAATTATATCACAGTTTTCCTTTTGTATCATACGATCTAAGGAAAACAAAGGAGTATTTACAGAATGTTCAGAGTGATATAGCCTTCCTATTCTGCAGGGACGAAAGAAACATTTCACAGGATTCCTCTTTGAACACAATGTTCACGAGATATAAACAATGAACGTGAGCTCCCTTACAAGCGTCCCAACAACGAAGCAAGATTCGTAGCTGGTAAAGGCGATCTACATGACGTCATATTAATACTACGAAAACCTCCTTCAAGATCAATAGCGCACTGAGGTAATTCCTTTGTTAAGCCTATTAGTGGCCAGGAATTCCATTTGACAGCCATACTGAGAAGTTCCACATTCATGTCTTATCTTCTGCAGTGTCGACTGTGTTTAAGGCAGCGTGCACAACAACACAACTTGAAACTGAAACTCGGCTTCAAGTACTCGCATTTTCTGTGGAAATCCGGGTGCTTGTTGAATGCGTACACGCAGAGGAAACGTATTATCTGTCAGTTTCTGAGTATTTCTACAATCTACCATTACGCAGGATGAGTTCTATCTCGCCTAGAATAATCTGTTAAAGAAGCAAAGTGTCTCCTCATTTAATTAAACGAATAAAATATTTATTTCTCAAAGATATTTCTATTCGACTCTAAGTTGTACAACTGACCGGGAAATAAACTCACAAGAAGTTTGGATGCCGAGTTTTTTTCGCAGTTAATTTTCTAACCTTCCTCCAGTTGCGGTCGGGTTCCCCAGGTGTAACCTGCGCCATATTACTGCACGTCGTTTGTTCAGTTGCGGTGGAGTTAGAGCGGAGTTGCAGTTCCCAGTCGCCCTGGTTTTCACCCGGGCTAATTACTCAGTTTGTGTACGCAAAAAAAAACACTCCGCATCAGTTGTTTATGCTTAAGAAAATGGTTATTGCGTGTCGATAGATCAAAAACAAGCAAATAGACGCTTGTTTACATCTGTGAGTCAATTTACAATTATCTGAAGTTGAAGATTCAAGAGTTCTTAGCCTCGGAACTATATGGAAACGAACGGAAAATTCCATGATCCGGCCTCTTTATTACTCGTATCAATAAGGGCTACCTTCTTCATGGTACAGCGCTCGAAATCGCAAGATGTCTGCAGAGGGGAGTAGAGGAGGCAAAACAGAGGCTGCATGTACAGTAGCTGACGTCATTCTGGCCGAAGTTTGCGTCCGACACCCCTTGTTCACGCGAGATATACATTAGGAATATGAGGCCCTGAGACACGCTTTGTGGGCCCAACAGCCGAATTTGACTCGATGGAGAAGTAGCAAGTTCTTTTTTATTGACTGAGCCATCCTGATTCACAGAATTGTACGAATCGAGGAAATAACAGGATGCAATTATAAACAAAGGAGACGTTATTCCACTATTTCTTTGCGTCCCAGACATGGTGATATTCGTAAACAATTAAGGCATGTGCTGTGATCGATCTGTGAGTCTCTTTGTCCACCAGTCCATACGTACGTCCGTGCGTTTCTAACCAAGAGAGAAGTCTGTTTTTCTCAACAGATTTGAGGCGATTATCCTTGGGCGATCTCTGTGATTCCGAACTTGGAACCCGAAAATGTTGTCAAGACACAAAGACCCAATTACAAATAATCTCAATTTACGAATTTATGTATGAGGAAATGTGAGGTTGCATTTAAAGACTGAACGTTATCATAACTAAAGAAAAATGCCGACAGAAATTTAATTTTAATTACACATATTCAGTAAATATTTCTACTTAAACAATTCAGTATGATCTCAATGCACCGTCTTAATGCAGTTCGCTACTAAATTCCTTATTAATTCAGAATGCCTCTTCTTACCCATTCTACCTTCGATTCAGACAGCCACATTAAGCGTGTATGGCATAAATTACGCCGATATAAACGTACACTTTTGTTGAGTACGACCGAAAATGTAGGAAATAAGTGTATATAAAACAGACTAATGTTAGCTAAGATAACCTTACGAATATACATATGTTATTAGTATAATTATGATCAGCGAATATTGTCTGTAAAGATCCAGAATTCTGGACTTCATACGAATTTCCCACTGCTAAATAAAAACTATGAGTTAGCCTGATACAGAATAACTGGTAGACCAGAAATCCATAACAGTCGTTCTGACGCAACAATCTTAGTAGTATATCTGAATATTTAATTGTTTCCATGTCATCAACTTGTTACTTTTCATGAATTCATGACAAATTTCTCTAAAAAGGATGACGCAAATCTATCGCCTGCCATCGCCATCTGAACGCCGATTAGAAGATACAAGGCAGTAATGGCGTTCACTCTTTCTTAGACTTTCTCAGTGGCATGCTTATAACTCGGGCATGTGTGATGGAGTTTTGTAGAGGAAAAAGTCTCCCTGGAGTTAGTTATGGAGTTGAAAGTGTACTTATGACAGCGTGACGTCCAAACAGTTGGAGGATGCGGGGGTGTAAGTGTGTCTAAACGGCTACTACAAGGGCACGGGTGTGTTCGAAAACCAAATAGAATTGGCCCTAGGGAATTAGTCAACAGCAACGGTGGGATAGCATAATTACAGGGAGTGCTTTAGTCAAACACGTAGGTAATTAGCTCCACCGCTGAGGTGGTGGTCTCTACAACAAGAAACTTGAGGTACAGATAACTCCGTGTTGTGGACTTGGAGGAATAAACTCGGCTAAGAGTACAGAAATGGTAACTGCAGCAATGGCATTTTAAACCCCACATATCCCTAGTCTGCTGAAGGGCAGAATATTGCTCTCGGCGTCACTGCAGAAATAGAAACAAGCTTGTCTGTAGTTTTGAGAGCTCCGTGGAGCAGAGTGACCATTACGAGGTGACAGTGCCCTAAATCAGGTCACGGCCATTTCCTTCCGTGGTCTTTCAAATTAATTACTTCAGCATTCTGTCATTTGTCGCTCTATATTCAGAGTTACAGCATAAGAAAACAATAAATACGTAAATATTCATTCCAGACTATTGCCGGGATTAGTATCTTGAAACAGGTTCAACCGCTGCTATCTCACTGTACATTAATATTCTATCGTCTCATTTCACAATAAGTGTCCTCTGAAATTAACATAGCAACTTTAAAATTATTTAGGAACTACCTAATATCTTTACGTATTTATGTGACATTGACATTTTCGTTAAAAATGTTTCAGAAAATTACGGGATACTTGAACTAGGTTAATTAACATATTAAATATGCATACAAACAAAACTGTTTACACTATGAAGGACACTAATGCCAAAAGCGTTTTGACCTCAAGAGGTCACCATAAGTGACAAAAAAGTTAAATCATATAATATAATTCAAAATATTATGGTTTTCTTAACAGAGCATAAAGGTAATTTCTTTACAAAACCATATTAAGTAACACTTCATCGGATGTTGGTTGCACAGGACTTATATTGTGTACTTAGTTATTAGTCCACTGGTATGATGGCCGCTGCTCATCGGTGTACCATCATGTTGCTGCCACCAAGTGTTACTGAATTCGAAAAAATTTCGGTTAACGGTTACTGCGAGAAGGTCACATATCTCTCTTTGTGTTTCTTCGTCGACCAGTTCTAATTTTGTTTTTATAATTTCTAATGTTTCTGTTATTGGAATATTTGTGTATAAATTAGAAATGTCGAGCGTTACCATTCTATATGTAGGTTGGAAAAGCATGTTTTCGTTTCTGTTTGTATGCATATTTTATATTCCAATAAACTACACGGTATGTTTTAGGATAATTAACCCTTGGACTCTACTATGTAGCCTTCCCCATGTGAGTAACACTCGTTCGATGTTCGCACAACGTTTAGGAGACTTGTTTTTGTTTTTTTCAAATAAGATTTTAATGTGCGTGCTCCATTCATGTTAAGTTCCCTTCATGTGTATTTAACACAATTAAATATTACTTTATAATATATCTGCAGATAAAAGGGGTGAGGTCATTAATATGCTATTTTGATATAAAAATTATGTAGTTAGGGAAACACAGGTTGTCGTACATTTCGGGATGATCAAGAAAAGGAAGTAATTTTCTTGGGTAAAAATGGTTTATTAGGAATGGATTTGATAGCTTGTAAGGATGTGACAGCTTTTGCTAATGCTGTAGAATTAAGGACTGCTGGAAAATATTGGAATAAGGCAAAAGGTAAATGAGAGAATAAAACTAGTAAAATGTAAGTAGGAATAGGGTAGGTAAGGTTAGGTTTTCTAAGAATAAGAATACAGCCTGTGTAGAAAAATAATATCGCCATTACAGACAACATTATTAATCTGTGGTCCAGAGAAACTTGATGTTCAAGGACACTGTTTTCTGAGATCTCAGCTAAATAAATGAATGCATGAATATTTATTTTACAAAGTGAGTGGATTTAAATAACATGTAGAAATGTTATGTAAAATTCTAAGCACGATCAACCCAATTAGCTAAAACATTTCTAACCAGTAGCTAAGAGCCTTACTTTTCCGTTTATTCATTATTGATGCCTTTGCATGGCGAAACTACTCATCTCACTCCTGTACATAATTCAGCTACACATTAACGCGTTTTAATTACAGGATGGAAGCAGATGTGCATTGTTATATCATTATAGCTCTTTGTACTTAGTACCGCATTCATTTCCTCAACCATTAACATAGTGGGCAAACAGGAAATAGGATCCAAAATTGTTAAGTTTCCTGTCTGAATTATGGAATGTGGCAATTGGCTACTCAGTGCTAGCAACATTACTAACACTGCTAACTTACTGCAGGTCTCTGGGATAAGTACGCAACTTTGCGCAATACTTCCTGTTCATATAAACATGCTTTGAAGTATTTTATATTAAGAATCCTTTAATCCGTAATTATTTGCAAAACAATTAGCAGAGATTTTTTATTAACTAAGCTTCACACATTTTCTTGTCATATAAACAAAATTTAACAAATTCCTAGTGTAAATATTGCTGTTTACTCCTTTCCTAACACAGCCATTAATTTTGTTACCCTGATACTATTAAAAGTAGTCTTTAGTTTAAATAATTTCCATCGTATGAAGAGATTAAACAGTATTGGGCATTTTTTAAAATACATAATGTATCTTAAAAGAGTGCACAAATAAGGAGGCAAGTTCTATATAGCAAAAAACACATGGAATTCATGTGAGCATAGGTTCCCAAAAGTTTCCTTTTCCAGTTACAGCACGCAAAGTACTCCGTGTAGTGACCATTTAAGAAGCTGTTCAGTACCTTCTTAGATATTATTGCAGGACTTCGAGGTCTATTCCTATGCTATTATCAGTTCCTAGTTTCAGTCTTGTACACACACAGACGCTGTGTCGCAGATATCACTGATAGTGGCATCAGAATATGTCCTCGAAATCCGTCGTTTACCGGTTCCTTAAAAATTCCACGCATAAAGACGGATACAGAAGTACTGAATCCTACGTCAGAATGACAATTTTCCGGGAAAATCGTGTTTCTTTTAAAATGAGCACAAGAATTTATACTAGTTACATAATTTTATTACGTATATATACATTTTATACTACCGATATGCATAGAATTACATTTTAAGAAAATATATCATGTAACATTTTAATATTTTCTAAGATAAACCTTGAGTACAGAAATTGAGGTCTGTAAATCATCCGTCTTCTTGAAAAAGAATCTACCGTCGGATGGATTCTAGCCTTCTTTCCAGTGAGGACTTCCTCGTAATAACAAAGATCAACTTGTACATTTCCATATATTTCAGTTTAATTTACAAAATCGTGGCTACTATTGCCCTTTTAACTAATTAACTAACTAACTAGATGGCTTACCGAACCCGAAGGTTCATCACCGAATTAACCAAAGCCCTCCACCGGACCCTGTCTTGGGCCAACAAAATCCAGTTTCCTTCAACTCCTATCTCCCATAGATCCCGCCTGACATTATCCTCCCATCTACGTCTAGGTCTCCCCAGTGGAGTTTTCTCCTCAGGTTTTCTTAATTAACTGGGCAGAAATGACCACTGATGCTATCGTAAATATAAATTAATAAGAAAAATAGCCAGTGCACACTACCACTGACTCGCGAAATAACAGGTTTGCTGTCGGCAGACTAAAACGCTCCGTGTGTCGTGTTTACAAAAGCAAGTGATTAATGGTGGACTCATAAAGGAAACCGACGACGATTACATAAACCACAGAGCTAAAGCGTAACTGACGGATATTTAAAAACGACAGATTCAGAGTGGACGGATAATGAGGGGTTATTGTGTTTTAAAACTTTCACTTCCCGAGGTTTATAAAATCAGTACATACTGTCAACTACATGCACTGTGTATAAAGATTCAGCAATTATTCTTTCGTAATTATGCAAATGTGCAATATGAACAATTCAGATATAACATTCTGTCGACCTCTCAAATTTGTCTTCAACAATTACATTCCTGGAAACGTGGTGTGACGCAGGTAATTGACTGTAGACACGGATTTAACTTCTGCCCCATGTCCACTAAATTAGGACATCAAAACGGGAAGTAAAGTTTTGTAAATCACCTCTCCAGAATCAGGATTTAGAAGTTCACTTTACTTCAAATGTTACTGCAAACTGTCTATAAACCCGGAGGCATGACATAATTGTTCCCCTGATTTACAGTTGCTGTGGACGGCATACCAGTAGCCCAGTAACTACGTTCACAACATGTCGTATTTAGTTATGTAAGTAAATGAGCATAATTTTCGTACAACCATGTAACTTAAAATTTAGGTATCTCACTTCAGCGTTTGTGACTATTGTATGGGTTAAAGTGTTAGGCATATATAATGTATCATCCAACTACTGAAGGTTTGCAATGATCAACAATAGATAAGATGATCAGTATATACACTGTGTTTCGCTGTCTACAAAAATATTTAATACTGTTGATAAACAACTAACTGAAATCTGACAATCAAAATTAACAGAAAAATGGAGAAAGTCTTATTCTGAAATATTTCGTAAGGCTTTTTTTCATTTCTGATTTATTTTTATGTTTATTCTAAAAAATAAGTAAATGTTTCTTTACCGGAGCTTCAATTGTTACAGGGTGATTGTACTGTGGATTTCCTGCTGTGTTTGGGCATACAACTCACGTATCATTAAAGAAAAAGCACGAGGTCAGAAAAACGATTCATAAATCACCCAGAGTAAGTCGACTGTTCCAGTTGTTTACCGGTCTGCCAAATTCGAGTGATTTAAGATCGTTGTGGGTGTTTTTATTTAACCTGAAATTTTACTCAAGAGAGAAGTTGTGTGAAACGAAACGAGACGTGTATCACAAGAAAGGGATTCGAAATGAAGAACCAGTGTTTGCTTTCTCGGCTACGCTTTTCGTGAACGCATTTCTGCATTTATCCCTGTCAATATTGATGTATGTATATAATTACATATCACATTTGTATGATTAATTATTGAGTCCCTTTTATTAGGATTCAGGCTAAACATATCCCACTGTAAATTAAAAAAAACCAAGAAATATAAATCTTAATTGTGAAATTCGATATTTTGAAAATATAAAAATATAGGCTACTACAAATTTGTGCAGAAATTTAGGTTATAACAAGCATCACTTTACGCTCTAAAACGTCTCTACAGGATACGCTTTAGATTACAGACATAATGATGAAGACGCACTGACTGTCACTTGTTCATGATTTCAAACTTGGCCGTCAACTGGTCGTGTAGCTTCTTCCTGTCGAAGTTGAGAATGGTCTCGAAAACTAATATAATCATACAATCATAATAAAAAGAAAGGGAACTTTATGTTTCTTAAATACTCAAATTCTAACACTTTTCCTTATTAACACTTTATATACTCGAGTCTTGTACTTTATTATTATTCTTCCCCTTTAGTTAATACTGTTTTAATTATATTAGAATCTTGTTATAGAAAGTAGAAACACTTTAATGCAATTATGTAAATATCCCTTACATATAATTTTGTATTCCTACCAATAATAGTTGATCATCTTCACGTAATAATAAATTTATTTTCGTATAATAAGTATTTTTTAATATGTACGCATATGCGCATTAATAACGTAACAAATAATGCCTCTCCTAGTGTAAATGGAGACGTAACGTAATAAAGAACCCTGTACTGTATAGAACTGCACATTTAATTGATAAAACATAGCTGCTTCCGTTTTTAACGCGCACATTTGCAGCTGCTCTTCGTAATGTCTTTGTACGGTTTTTGGTATATAAAGCACACCTTTTGTATAGACTATCTTTAATAGCTTATTATATTACGCACAGTGGAACTAACACTGTTAGTACATTGTCTCTCAATATTACGGCTAGAGCTCTGCTCATTTGATTACGTACTTTATGGTTTAATTTCAATTTATAGCCCTAGATCCTGCCACACCTTGAGCTTTGTTAGTAAAGTTAGGAAGTTCTATTTAAGGTTACATATTTATACCTTTTGATAAAGTCGAAGTTGATTTAACAAAGGAGACCTTACCGCACACTAGCTCTTAAGTGCTCTTAACCTGAAAAATACAAGATATTCATATTTTCCTTATTATGTCTCTGCACAAGGTAAGATGTTTTACTACTCACTGCATGTTGAGTCGAATTACCATGAAATTTACAATGTTCATAATGACTGAATAGGATTACTTTAAAAATAGCACTGCAGTTTCAATCAAATTTCCTATATTGACATCAGGACATGCTTATGTTGTGCTGCACTCATGTATTGTAGAAGTTACAAAAGATGCCAATGCTAACACAAACAATATAATACACATGAAAATATAACATTATTAAAGTGCATGCATAAAGATATACGTACTCTTACTTTTGAAGCAAGAACTTTGCTTACCTTCACGGTTCGTATTAGGATTCTATATTTTTGAACCGGAGTTCTGTAATTGTTTCAATAATGTGAGTAATTATAATTACAGTAATAATTCAATTCAATCCATCTATAAAAGTGTTTGACGAAAGCTAAAAAGTCAATTACAAACAGCACTAAAATAAAAGTCACAATAAAATAGAACATAAACCAGAGAGGAGTTGTAATAAAAGAAGAAAATACGGTAATTTAAAAAAAAACTGACTAACATCACCAAACAAAACACAATCTGCATTAAAGATGTCCGTGCTCCTACAGACTGTACGATGCACAGTTAGAGCATAGCAGTCTCTGATAGACCTACTGGGTATGCTCAGACTAACAGAGTCATTAAAAGGCATAGCAGTCTCTGATAGACCTACTGGATATGCTCAGACTAACAGTGTCATAAAAATACGAGGAAATAATTTCTATTATAATTATTACAATAATACTCAAACATAAATAATATTTTCTTAACTTACATGCCCGAAAATGTACCACATCACTTCAAGTATGTTATAATTCTCGTATTTAGTATGTCAGATCCCTTTTGATGATGAATGCTGATGCAAATATAGCAAACGTCTGTAAGCCAGTGGATTGGATGCCTCGAAAAGAAAATTACCCAGGCACTATCAGTCTCACTTATAGTAATTTCTTTTCGTAGTCCTAAAGAAATGTAGAGCCCTCTGACAGAATTCTTAATGAATGCACAACCCTGATGAATATTTAACCAACTACATGTATTCAAGGGCCATCACAAACATTTCCGACGGCACGTGTGTGCCCTTCTTTACACATGTGTACGACGGCTGAGTGATGATGTTTCTCCTCGCGAGAGTGACACCCTGCATTACGGTAAAATGTACTTTTATGAGACGAGTAGTTCATACTTTCACACAATTCACAACTGAAAGGAATATACAAATAACTGGGTCGGAGGTAGAAGTTGAATTCACGTGATTTTATAAGTAGACATAGCGAAACAACTTCAGATCACAAATAGGAAATTGGGTTCCAATATTCTGCAAATAAACACGGCGGTTAAGAGTTAAAACTTTCTTTACTACATTCTGGATCATCTCGGTGCAAATACATGCCCGGAAGTCAGCTGAAGTCACTATGACTTGTCTTGGTATCCCTCGGTCCCCCACGCAAAAGAAAACATCTTAAATTAAGCCACGGCCACTTTCTTCCACATCCCTTTTCATTTACCCTCCACAAGTTACTTATATTCACATAAGCACAATCTGACCTGTTCAAAGAGCTTCTTTAAGTGAAATAGGAAACAACCAAATCAGGTACTTAGCCCCACGAATTCAACTGAAAGTTGAGGAATAGATGTTACAGTTTACACTAATTAATATTTTACATTTTAATGATCTGAAAACACGTCACCCTACCTGATGTCTTGAGGGTAGAAAAGCAGTGCCAGGAAGTAGGCATACTAGTATGTAAAGGTGCACAACGTAACTTTGTGCGGTCATACCAAATTTAAATTCATAATGAAATATTAATGTAGGCCCACCATTAATATTGTTTTCGAATTACGAAGTTATTATTCAATTCCTTAAAAGTTATTTTCTGATCGTTATTCATATCAAACTAAACACGTAATTTGACCCCGGCAGTTGAAGCGTTGAAACAGTGTTGTTAAACAAATCAAAAATCAATTAAAACGAGAAAAGGATCTTGGTACTCATTATAATCACAATATGTTTTAATGTGTAAGCCTGTAACTAAATTTGAAATATCTGAATACCAGATGAGCAGTTCTCTTACTATTCCAGGAATAAAATGTAACCGTTACGTTATTTATTTAATAACACCAACTGAGGAATTATTTCCACATTCCATATTATAAACGTTATGGATTTTAACTTAACAGTGACAACATACCTTACGTAACCTTCGAGACTCTGTATCGTTATCACAAATAAGGTACAATAATAGGATATTTCAGATTTTAAATATTTTCCTTCGTAATTTGTTACTTAAACGAAGACAATTTAAAAATAATCATTATAACAATATTCCGTAACCAATTTTATTCAGTTATTCTCCAGCTCTGTAGTCCCTACGGCAGTTAAAATTGCATGTCCCACTGTTAACAGGCGGAAACGAATAACTTTAAAAGCCACAACTGCTAACACGCAGTCCTTTTAACTTCCACCCTACTTAGCGGGCTTCTGTACTGTGTCGAAACCGCATACGACCATGGGCGACTGCCTTCACTTAATTAATTAAGCCTAATTTAATTTTAATTTAATTTACTCAAGACCAGTATAGTACCATAAATATATAAACACACACTATGTATTTCATATCGCGTAATCATGCATATATATATATCGGGCCAAAATGTACATACAGTAGTCTATATGGTACAATGTGCAAACAGTCTATCAGCCTGTATTCAATATGCGCCTAACGCAATGTACATTAATATTCCAGAGACTTGTGACTTTGAACATTGTAATATCAACGATTTATTAAATGTGCCATTCAAGAGCAC
Organism: Zootermopsis nevadensis; assembly: GCF_000696155.1. The sequence continues at coordinate 368,869 of NW_019059703.1, read as the reverse complement.
TTTTGAAAATGAGAGGCAATATCTGTGTATCTTTGACCTACAAAATGTCTAAAGATTGACTAAGATAGTTATTTTCATGCAAGTCATAACATGTTCATGTATTTCTGCTCTCGGTTTATTTAATAACTTTTTTCTAATAAATAGGCTATATAGCAAGATGGTTAGACAAGTTAGAAAGAATGAAGAAGGAACCGTTGCGGGAAAATTTTAAGACAATTCTCCCCCTGAAGAGACTGAGGACAATCAGTAAGTTTAGTCGGTACTAGAACTTAGATTTTGAAAGATATCTAGCGAATAAGAATTAAGAGTGATCTCCACTATACTCCCAAGTTTGGTGAAAGAATTTCAAAGCGTGAAGCTGTCCTGTCACTATGATGTAGGACACGTACTTGATTTAGTCTTAACTGACTTCGAATGAAATATATTCCTCTATTCTTAATCTTACACAAGATTTTCGCATAATGAAACCTTCAATTTGCATGATTCTTATTTTGTTTCTAGAGTATAAAGCAGTGAAATTCAATTCCATCTTAACTGCTTCTGGTAGCAATATTACATGCACAATTTTTAAACCTGCTGGACTGTACACATGAGCGCCAAGTTAGTCTTTTCAGTAGCTCTGTAAAAGCCTTTACGTTACCAGTAAGAACCGGTGCCTATTGTAAATCGCAATGTAAAATAAGCAGTCTCGTGCAGTCACAATTACACCTTGCGATGGCTTTATTCTATTACGCACTTCGTTGTAACACACAGCACCCTGGACACAAGCAGCTTTCATACCATCACTGGGGGAAAAGGTTAACCAATACTTTTTGTGTGTTCCGTATTTAAAATTTGCATGTATTTGCACATCACTGCCTTGTTTGCATATGTTTAGCTGCAGTTTGCATATTTCTGCATATATCCACATCCCTCTTAACGGGTACAATTTTTCACTCCCCTGTATTCAGTCTTACCCATAGATTTCACTGAAAATAGTAACGTACTGGTACGTAACAGATGTTACAATATTACAAACATTCTTTTTGGCTTATTGTTGCAGCCAATAAATATAGAATTGAATTAAAACTTTGTGAAATTCTCTTAACAAAGTGCCTGAAAATATTTCACCTGAAGTTTTTTACTTTATTACCCATTACCCATCGCATTCTTTACAACGAGCACTTGATACCGTACCTTATGGAGTATGTCGACCAGTCCGTCCACAGCTGACAGGTCTACGTGAGAGGACCTGGATAAATTTGTTATTAAACTAAATTAGAACATTATATTAGGATATAAATTTGGAGATTACACGATTTTTATGTAGGCATATAGTAATTAACATGCACAGAATATCTCACATTGCCCAATATATCTTAAACATGCATAAAATTAATTACTTTTTGTTATATATCCTCGCTAATATTATCATATCAGGTGACTGGAAAAGTGCAAAGTGGGGAATTAAATAAATTAAATTGTCCATCCACGATATAATATTATTAATACATTAATTTTATGGCAAGGTTTAAGATGCTGCAAAATGTATTAACACTATATTTGGAAATCAGAGGTTTAATCAAGAACATTATTATTGAAATGTATCTAGGGACAATTGAATATGATGAAGCAGACTGGTTAAAGCATTCCGTTGTATAGGATGCAATTACACTATCTACTTTGAGTTTAATTGCCAGTTAACTGACGAACATCACATCACTGCTCAAACCGCCGTCTTCAGACATAACACCCACAAACGACCCACAAACGTTAACAAAATATTGTAAATTACTTTCTACATTAAACATGCGATATATAAAATAAAGTACTTCGAGTATGAAATCCCTATGCTATTATTTTCAATTATTCTGCCATTCAGAAATATAACATTTTTAGAAAATACCTTTTTATTACAGACTGTACGTAAATTTGCTTACCATCAAATAATATATTACTTGGTTAATTTTCATACACATCTATACAGATTTTAATACTACAAAATTTGAGGTATGAGAATGCCCGTTAAACGTTTCAGACGCAAGAAACGAGATGAATTCAAAGACGTAATCCCAAAAAGCGTTTTCCCACTGCAGTCTGAGACCGCCGTTTATATTTTCTATATGAGACAACAAAATGAGACAACCTTCAAGGAAGAACGTTCTGACTATATTTTATACATGTCACAGAAAATAACTGTCAAAACGCGACACGAAGTTACTCATATAATTACTGAACCTGCTATAAAGATTAGAAACTAAGGTAGCTTAAAACGCTGATAAGCTACACAGAGAATTTCGTTTAAAATTCTCGACGTCTTTTACAATAATTAATGGCACTAGATTGGCAATATAATTAGAAGAACTGTGCTTTAAATAAACACAATGTGATGAAGAAAAGACGAACTTATACTTAATTATAAGGTAGAAGAATTATAATTTGCAGCTGACTTAAAAAGAAAGTAATTACAACGTCTATATTGCTAAAACGTAGTCTTGAAAAGTAGAATTTTCGAAGGAATTATGTCTTATCTGCTTCCCCTTCTAAAACTCTATTTTGTGACTCAATAACACGTTTATACAAACGAGTCCTTTCTTCAATTCAGATGAACCGTGCTAATGCTGTTTTATATTTTGTATTTTTATTCCTGTATGTAATTTTCTGCACTACTCTTTTCACTTATTTCCATTTGTGAAGTGAAGCTCTGCTTCCACTCCCTTGTTTCTGTCTCCGTCTCTTTAACCTTTCTTCCTTCCTTCCTAGCACCGTGTCATTAGAAGTCCACTAATTACGTACTGGGCAGCGCATTCAGCGTATTCAGCCAACATTTCAAAAGGAATCCACGTTGGATCTTTTGTTACTACTGTACACAACTTTATTGTATGTAACTTCAACTATATACGTGAAAGGCCTCGTGTACGTATCTACTGGCAAGACAAATAACGTTACTACATGTAAGATGGAAGACGACGCTACGCAAGTGTCTCAGACTATAAACTCAGAATATTACAGAGTAGGTACAGAAACTCTGCCGTGAAGATTTCTGTCTTCTGGGTTGTTGCGCTGTGTGGTCTGGTGATGTTTACCAACGTTTCTGAGGTCATCCTGCCTCCATCATCAGGGCGATGGGTAACCATCGACCAGACTACACAGCGCAACAACCCAGAAGACAGAAATCTTCATACTCACCGCTGTAAAAACCTCAAATCTTACAAACTCTGCCGTATTTTCCGTTCCTACACCATAAACTTTCGGCCATATACATGCTACTTTATTTAAAGTGTGTAGGAATCTGGAATTATTCAGAAATTAAATATGCTAAGCAATAATTATATTGGCACCTCCAGAATTTACGTTACTCATCTGTTCGAAGTAGCTAAACCTGCAAGGGTCAATTTCTTTTTGACAATTCGGTATATGAAATCGAACGCCTTCTACATATATTCTTACCTTCTATAAATTCCGATAAAGCGTATGTGGACACACAAAGAATAAAGAAATCAATACTACTAAGCTTTCGTCATTACCCTCTTGCTCAATTCAGCGAGTGTTCGGCCCATTTCTGTTAATTGTTTGAATTCGATTGTGGCGTGCTACATCTCTTCCCATTACACTGCACAAGTTTAAAAAAAACTGGAGGCTCTTTGAGCGCTCACATTAAGGACTTTTAGCAACGTCTGCTATCCACTTCCTTTCTGATTCTCGTTCTTCACTCTACTCGTACATGTATAATGTGAGTCACAATATAGAAATAATTACTTATTCCGTTTTAGTTCTACGGTGTCCGATATTTCCACCGGAAATCTAAAAGTGTAGTATACTGCATCTCTCTGCGAATGTGAGAGCAGAATTTGCTCTAAAAGGAGAAAGAATGACTAGAGAAAGCGATAAAGATGAACAGAAGTCCGATTGCTTGAACAAAATAATTAGTGGTTGTCTCTATCTGGTAAAGAAAAGAGCTGAACGAAGAGGGTAGGGAAGGAGGCTTAATTAATTTAATTTTAGAAGGAAGGTTTGCTTTCATGTAACGTACAAATGTAACGAACAGAGGAAAATTACCTTAGGAAGGAGATTGGCTACCACAGACTTCCCTATACCGACGTTTCCACCTTCCTTATTTTCTTTACATTTTATCCTTTCCGTGCGCGAAATTTGGTAAACCTGATTCTACTTTTATTTACGATTTTCACAAATTTTATTAAACGACAACACAACACACTTTTAATTCCTTATAATACTTCGAAAGAGAAACGACAGATCATCTAGTCGAATTTTTATTTAATTTACCGTCCCGAGTAATCACATACACGTATAATTCATACAGACAAATTGCTCCTACCACATAAGAAAAACCTACGAATTTTATCAATGGCATTTACAGAACTATGTAAAGGGTAGAACTGAGAAAATGTTTACTCATAAACTCTTAGCTTCATGTGCGTAATATCTCTGACAGTATGTCCTTGAACCGAGTAAAATGCATTAAGAAATTAACAAATTCTGCATGATAATTCAGTTTCTCATTTTAGTCAAAATATAGATTATGGTGTCCTGGATTGTGACTGTGCAGTCATGTAGGTAATCGACTATAATACCGCACTGCGACACAACCCAGAAGACGTTTGTTTCCACCTACATGCCCGCATGACGATAGAACCCTAAGTCCGACACGCACATCTTGGACGCTGAGACAACCTCAAATCTCTTACAGTTTACAGAATTATGCGGGTTATAAAACCAGAATTTCTGTTCAGTTTTAGAATATTAATCCACGCTGTTCGTGTGTACAATAGACTTTGTAGTCTCTGTGACAGATGGCAACAACTTATGAATAATGATATCAAGCCTCATTTTAAAATGCAAGCAGATTACGTATTACTTAATTACCATCACAAGCTGACATGCATCTTCCGCCTTCTTACTTCAGGCTATTACAGTAAGGTTTGTGTGTGATGTTGTTCAACATTCCTGAACTTATTCTAAGCTGGAGTCGAGGGTGTGGTAAACAAGGGCAAAGCGTAGTGGCGCGAAGCGACGCGTTGGAACAAGCGAGCTTACAAGAGAGCAGAAGCGGGAGCCGTGTGTTATTATTAGCTTGCATAACCTATTCCTGTTCGCATTGTTCACACTATTGCGAGCACCAATTCTACCCTTCCCGTTCCATTCCGGAACCCTGTTATCCTCATAATTCTAATAGTACAGCAGTACGCAAACAAAACTTTGTTTGGATAACCTCCAAGCTTGATTATAATATGCCATTTCCCTGAATAGTGAAGTGTTCCCGCTGTTATTCTGTCTGCGGCTGCTTTAGGAGTTAAGAGTATGAAAAGTTCTTTCAGTTTAAGAAATGGAAAAAAACTAAAAAAAGAAGCCAGGTGAATAGTGTTTAAACACGAAGCAATAACAGCAAGAGAAATTTACCTTTTTTGAAAAGGTACTAACGATGATGTGTTACAACCAGTACCAAAAATGCTTGGACTATGTCCACTGTCTGTGTTTTTAAAAAAGAACATATGTTTCAGAAGCTGGATCTGCTTCCGTCCTCAGGTTAAAAAGTGGGGAGGGTCACCTACTCAGTAGGGTCCGATACAAAGAGCTAACCTCAATCACTCGACCGGTGATAGAGATTAACTGGAAGTTTACCTTTTTAACGTAAAGTAATACAACATTGCAACATGAACAGGGGAACACAGACGAGTAAAGACAGCTCAGAACTCACAGAGTCGCCAAGGTAGCTATGCTATACTGGTTACTGAGCATCGCGGTAAGGGTAAGTGAAAGTTCACCCGTGGTCTTGAAGCATGCAAGATGTTGACGGCTACTATCGCTGTGCTGATTTGTGTTCCGGAGGTCACAGGTTGAAATCTCGGCCATGAGATCGGTCATTCTTACTGTTTTACTTAGCCTTCCTTGCAGATGCAGAGACAATCGCTTAAATTAGGTCAAAAACACCCCCACGTCATTTTCAGTCCATTGTTCATCATTAATCATACTACCATTCCATGCTATGTATTGTAGAATGAACTAGTGACAGCGTCGTTGAATACACCAAAAGAAAAAGCCAATGAACAGCCATTTATCAAGCACTGCATCCAATCAACAACAGTTACTAGTACCCACGCCTTACATGCTCACCGAGGCAGCTACTTACAGTTTACGTAGGGAAGCTGTACTTACTCGCAGCTGTGCGTTTTGGGATTCTCATGATTCTCAGAGCAAAGTAAGATTATTTCCTTAAACACCATTAACCAGCTGATATTTACAATGTGGATTCGTTATGTTTTACTTGAGGTAAGAACTGAATTTGTAAATAATATTTACGAATACTAACTTCATGAACTTAATGTATTCCATGCTTCAACGCTGTTAGATTATCACTCAAATAACTTTCTTTCTGTGGAATATGTACTTATGTATCACCCTATAACACTGTGAATACCGCCTGGATAATGAACAGTCTGCCGGAATCGTTTCTGCCAAAGACGAAAATGGAGGAATATTGAAACATCTCCCTATTCAAATACTATAATAGGCCTACAACTTCTTCCTTTGTTTCTTCGCGTAAAAGTTCCATAATTAAATAAATTATTCATTGATATATGCAGTTCGTATTTTATTTCCTTCCACCCAAATTCTTGGTTAAGCATTTTTTAAAGCCTTGTATTTTACATTCACTGTAGCGTGAATAAGTAATAGATTATAAGTAATAGAACTCAATGTATACGACTCTTTAAACCACTGTCCTTTATTGACTTAAATTCATCTTTCTTCTGATATTTCGACCGAAACCACAGAATTCATGTTCTAAGTGCTGCTCTCCACGTGCTACCTGCCTTCACTAGGTACAAACATTTTTCTCAAGCAAAAGGTTTATCAGAAATAACTAATCATAGACTTAAAATTACTAAAATAGAAACAAAGAAATTCATTAGATGGTTTATATCATGGACGTTAGAAGACACCAATCAGCATGTCCGGAAATTATTTAAGGTTTGTTTAACGACGCTGTCTGTACTTCAGATTCTGTGGCGACAGATGATAAAGTGATTAACAAATAAAATATTTGAAAGGACATGAAAGGAATGTGTCGTGGCTTAATTTATTTCCCTGCTTTTGCCTTGAGCGACTGAGGAAATCGACAAGTACACTCAGTATACCAGGTCAGCGGGTCGAGATCTGAACCGGGGACCTCGAGAATCTAAAGCAAGACTGCTAACCTTTCGCCTGCTATGTTCCATATTTATCACGTCATTAACGCTTTTCAACAACTGAATATTTATAGTCTATTTTGTTTTTCTGGCCTATGCACGAAGTGCACAAAATTAAACGACTGGTGGGCACAGGAAAGTCCTACGGACCAGTGGTGAGCTGTTGTAAACATGGTAGTGAACCATCGGGTTCCGAAGAAGTGGGGATAGACTAGCTCAGCCACGATTGATAGCTGCTGAAAGCGATGGCGAAGAAAACGCCACTAGCAATTTCGATGGGAGTATCTCACCAATTCTGTCGAATTTCACAGAAGAGAGCCATCGGAAACATTGGCCTCACATCAATAATCATTCTTCTTCCAAAGAAATGCTTTTTCCCCATTCGGGCAATGACAAATTATTTATCGTTGACTTTTTCAGAAACATTAATTCTTTTGTTTCACAAATTATGTTAAGTTACTTGGGTTGTGAAACCATAAATATCATAAAGGAGAAACATAACATCCGTATTAAGAGATTGGTCAAGAAATAAACGTAGAATAAACTAGATAGCCGTTATATTTACGTCTAGTCATGAAAATCATAATAGGCCTACAAGTGTGCCTAATAAATCCTTCTAAAACTCTAAAAATTTCAAATATCTGGGAACGACGTGAAAAAATTAAACTGACATTTCTTTAAAGCGTCTCAGCATACCTGTTCTGGAAATCATAATAGTTAATGATGTAGGAATAGTATAGCATTAATCGCTGCTTAGTAATAAATGTAAAATGTGTCGATTCTGACGTGACTTGAAAGAGAATGCACAGTTTTATCAGCTCTTAAAATGTCACATGAGTATGGAAAACCTTTAGAGAAACATAACGCAGTGGTAACACGTTCCTAACCTATACGGTGGCATTAAATATTGCCCACATGTGAAATAAGTTTTAAATTAAAGTTATACGAATCGTATTATTATGATCATTGTGACATAAATCATTACCATTGAAAGAAATTCTTATGTTTTGTATATTCTAAGGTTAACGGAGAATTCTTAGGTCACGTGCGACTTGTTAAAAGTAAAATTATAAATTCATCGCAGAAACTGCCAGCGAAAAACAAATAAACATGCTGTCGGGAAATGCAGATTATTAAAATTTTAAATCGTCATATTACATGAGAACAATGAACCTCTTTTATATTTTAATTGATCCTTTAATGTTGGTTTCGTTCGTTTCTTCTTTCCTTTCTAAAGTTATTTTAATTTTGGCGACAATTATTACTTGTCTTTCTCCTTACTACATTTTATTTTGTCTTTATTTCTTATTTCGTACTTCGTCGTTATTACTATTGATATTCTCAATATTCGACCACTGGCTTCTCCATCCTTATCTCGGACCGCACAAGCCGTCAGTTCATCGCACTGGGGGCTATTACCCCCGTCCTTACAGTTTTCTCTCACCTTCAGCACAAAAGTTAGGGGGTGAATGATTGGGCGAATGTCTGGCTGGGAACTGTCAATGTCCACGAATCAAGAGATAGACCTTGCAAGAGAGAGACAAGAAATTCCGAATAGACAGACGTACTAAATTTTAAACATTCTACGAAGTCTGTACGACGTATTAATGACAGCGTAAAATTCCGTTTCGTCACTAGAATTGATTTATATTTTGCCCGGTTACCTCCCTGTGGCTATAACATATTTGAAGATTTCTGTCTTCTGGGTTATTGCGCTGTGTAGTCTGGTCGATGTTAACATCGACCAGACTACACAGCGCAATAACCCAGAAGACAGAAATCTTCAAATATGTTATAGCCACAGGGAGGTAACCGGGCAAAATATAAATCAATTCTAGTGACGAAACGGAATTTTACGCTGTCATTAATACGTCGTACAGACTTCGTAGAATGTTTAAAATTTAGTACGTCTGTCTATTCGGAATTTCTTGTCTCTCTCTTGCAAGGTCTATCTCTTGATTCGTGGACATTGACAGTTCCCAGCCAGACATTCGCCCAATCATTCACCCCCTAACTTTTGTGCTGAAGGTGAGAGAAAACTGTAAGGACGGGGGTAATAGCCCCCAGTGCGATGAACTGACGGCTTGTGCGGTCCGAGATAAGGATGGAGAAGCCAGTGGTCGAATATTGAGAATATCAATAGTAATAACGACGAAGTACGAAATAAGAAATAAAGACAAAATAAAATGTAGTAAGGAGAAAGACAAGTAATAATTGTCGCCAAAATTAAAATAACTTTAGAAAGGAAAGAAGAAACGAACGAAACCAACATTAAAGGATCAATTAAAATATAAAAGAGGTTCATTGTTCTCATGTAATATGACGATTTAAAATTTTAATAATCTGCATTTCCCGACAGCATGTTTATTTGTTTTTCGCTGGCAGTTTCTGCGATGAATTTATAATTTTACTTTTAACAAGTCGCACGTGACCTAAGAATTCTCCGTTAACCTTAGAATATACAAAACATAAGAATTTCTTTCAATGGTAATGATTTATGTCACAATGATCATAATAATACGATTCGTATAACTTTAATTTAAAACTTATTTCACATGTGGGCAATATTTAATGCCACCGTATAGGTTAGGAACGTGTTACCACTGCGTTATGTTTCTCTAAAGGTTTTCCATACTCATGTGACATTTTAAGAGCTGATAAAACTGTGCATTCTCTTTCAAGTCACGTCAGAATCGACACATTTTACATTTATTACTAAGCAGCGATTAATGCTATACTATTCCTACATCATTAACTATTATGATTTCCAGAACAGGTATGCTGAGACGCTTTAAAGAAATGTCAGTTTAATTTTTTCACGTCGTTCCCAGATATTTGAAATTTTTAGAGTTTTAGAAGGATTTATTAGGCACACTTGTAGGCCTATTATGATTTTCATGACTAGACGTAAATATAACGGCTATCTAGTTTATTCTACGTTTATTTCTTGACCAATCTCTTAATACGGATGTTATGTTTCTCCTTTATGATATTTATGGTTTCACAACCCAAGTAACTTAACATAATTTGTGAAACAAAAGAATTAATGTTTCTGAAAAAGTCAACGATAAATAATTTGTCATTGCCCGAATGGGGAAAAAGCATTTCTTTGGAAGAAGAATGATTATTGCAACATTTGTTTAATATAACTGTGTTTGAGTCATGATCGTAAATTATGTTCCATAAAATGACATAATTTTAAGGGATGTGTAAGAGCAAAGCGCAAAGTAATTGCTATGAAAACAGTTTGTTTGTTCCCATATCCGAATGATTCAAAGAAAATGGGAAGGAATTAAATGAACACTAATAAATCAAAGAGAAATTTAAATTGTACATTTAAGAGAATAATTTGAAACAAATCTACTCCCTTTGTTCCTTAGTAAAGAATTACAATACTATAATTTTCAAATAGGGACTTTTCAATTTATTTTGTGTGTGCAAGATGAGTGCCTTCCGTCGTAACTTATTCCATGGGGAGCGCAAGCTTCAAGTTTGAAATTGCTTCAAAATATAATGACAACAGAACAATTCGTAGTACCTTGTACTTAGGTACCATTGTTTATGAACAACCAACAAATATTGTAATAGCTTATGCAGGTTTATATCCAAGTAAAGGATTCGATTTATTTTCAAAATTACTGAATCACCATGGAGACAAGGTACAATTTAATAGACTACAAAAGTTCCGACTGTTTATGATTCAATTTTTCCAATTCGCTTATATTATCTTTGTAAGATTTATATTGCATTACTAACTTATCAAATATTCGTTTACAAAGTAGTGACTTTAAATACTACCCCATATTTCATATAAGTCACATTTCTACATCGTAATGCTGATAACGGTTTTGTAATCTTGCGTTACGGTAAGTAATATGTGAGCAGGATGACGCTGTTACAGCTTCTGCTTCTAGGTGTGGCAGAAGCAACCAAGACCGAGAGAGAGAAAGAGAGAGAGAGAAAGAAGCTAATATTGATCTGGACAAGCATTTCGCCTCTTTTTCTCTGTATCTCTCAACATCCACACCCCCTCATTCCTATTTTCCCTTTCCAACTCACTGATGCTTATTTTGACCTCTACGTGCTACTTTATGTGTAGTCGCCAACCGTTCTGGCTTATGACTGTCCACAGAAACGCGAGCTCTCTAGCCTTATAGGATGGGATCCCGATTATATGTCCTGTGGACGCTGAAATAAATCATGAGCACACCGTCTGACATGCTCGCAAAGAAATAATTAAAACGCCATTTTTCTTCTCCAGTTTTTATTCATTATGCCGTCCGGTCTGTTGCAATTCAGAATTAACTTCCGAAGCAAGGAATCCCTTTAGATATTTGGCAGGACTCCCAGCAACAGGAATTGGCCATTCGCGAGGTCTTTCCTTAAACAGGACAGGAAAACGCTGAGATACTCCACGCCTCGAGTTGGATTCAAAATTATGATGCCAGCCCCTTTTACTGTGATTAGTTTGTACGTAAATGGCGTTTCAAAAAATTTTAAGTAATAAATATATTTATCTGTACAACAAATTCTCAATGTGGCTTCAATGATCCTACAAGCAATACTTAACAGTTCCTCAGTTGGCCAGATGATTCTCTTATTTAATTTTTAAGACCGTAGTTCCGTCATCACTTTCACACATATTTAAGCTCTTTTTGTTGTACTACATTGTGATGAGTTCATCAGTCACGGTTCAACCAAAAATGAATCGACTGGAGTCAGTATCTCAGAAACTTTCCAAGGTCCTGTGTTACTTAACTCGATAGCTACCAAAAGAAGAGATTCGAACTAGATGCAGATTGACTAGTGATGTAACTTTCACGGTGATATCTGTTCGGCAGATATTTTCTACGCTTTTAAGTTGTGAGTGTAAAATAGATTTAGTTTAATAAGGGAAATAAAATGGTATGAGCTTACAAAACTGCTGAGAAACAAACTACAATACATATTGTTGGAGACAAAATTTAAAATACGTGGTAATAAATAAAAAGGCAGCACCGTATTTTTAATATACTGCATGAAATTATTGTTATGAATATGTCACCCACTTTGAAATTAAGTAGAATTTCTGTACACACAAACAAATATTTCCAGATCCTGCTCAGAAAAGGACCATTAGAAAAATTTTCCGGTCTCTTTCTCCAGATTCAGAGACGTGAAAATTTTCACATATGATTACAAGAACATATCATCGTCAATACTTTCTTGTGTTTGATTAAATCAGTCATTAACAGAGGAATGCTAGTTAACAAGCAGCAATCATTTTATCCTTGCCTTTCCTTCTATTTCAGTTGATTTAGTTTCTGAACTTCGTACCTTATACGTCTATAACTTCAAATTGTGAATGACAAGTTGGTGGGAATAGGAAAGGAGGCGGTAGGTGTCTACCTCATTATACAGTAGCGGTATTCACTTGGAAGGAATCTCTGTAAGGGCCAGACCCTTAAAAGATCGAAGCAGGAGTTAGACAATAAAACATTTGACAGTTACTGCATGCAACGTGAAATAATTATCCAGTATAAATTATGAAAATACAGAGTGAAACATTTGAAGGGAAACAGATATCGAAAGATCTTTCTCGATGACCTTCCCCACCTGAATACATACTCCATTTTTCTACATGAAGGAAGAAGCTAGAACAAAAACATTAATTCGAGAACGACAAAAAGGCAGCTTCAAGTTGAGTGAAATTACGACAAATATTAAAGCAAAGACATTTAAAAAAATAGATTTCCGTCTTCTGGGTTGTTGCGCTGTGTAGTCTGGTCGATGTTAACCAACTTTTCATCGCCCTGATGACGGAGGCAGTATGGAAATCTTCATACTCTGATGACGGAGGCAGTATGACCTCTGAAACGTTGGTTAACATCGACCAGACTACACAGCGCAACAACCCAGAAGACAGAAATCTTCATACTCATCGCCCTGATGATGGAGGCAGTATGACCTCTGAAACGTTGGTTAACATCAACCAGACTACACGGCGCAACAACCCAGAAGACGGAAATCTTCATACTCACCGCTGTGAGAACCTCAAGTCTTACACATTTAAAAAAAATTGAAATGCATTATTTTTCGGCGTTGCTTGTGGTGTAAAACTGCCCAACCTGTGCGGAGAGGGGCTATTTTTATTCAGAACGTCGTGTGTTAGTGTCGACTTGCAAAACGGTCAAAGCGGCACGCCATTGTACAGGACACATTAAAAAAAGGTGGCTATAGTAGGACTAGCTGATTCTGCCACTGTCTTTATTTGTTCCTTCCGTTTTCTTTTCCTGATTCTGGCTGCTGTTTCAGCAGGTAACCGCTGCCAATAGATCGTACACGGTACACACAGATTTGTAGCAAAATTGTTCCTTCTGAATCGTTACTCCTTTCCAACAGTCGGAGCCAAGGCACATGCAAGTCTATCACCATGTTTCCTTCATGTAGATACGATTTATGAAAGCCAGTAGATGCTTTTACTTAAGGACTAAACTCAGTTATAAAAAAGAACAATTGAAAAATTATTCATTATTCGCCATAAATTTTCATTTCTCTTAATCACCTGATCCACTTGTCATTTTTCGTTACTACTTACATTCCTTGCATTTTCATGAAACCAAGTTTCTCATCCTCTTGCTTTGCGTCCTCCACTTTCAAGACCTCCCTTTCCCGAAGTTGGTTCCTCGTCTTCTTCTCCCATTTCACCTCTTTGTAATTATTTATTAACTTCCTGGTCCCAAGGTGAAAAAATCCCTAGTAAAACAAAACTTTGTGTTGAATGATGTTGATTGGCACGGTAATTATGAATAATGAACTGAGAAGGATATAGAAGGAATTACTGAGATATACTCTAAGCTACTCCACCAGCATCCAACCCGAATTCCGGCCGAGATTCAACCCCCCACCCCACCCCATCTAAATCCCACGAATACTAAGTAAAAGTAGTAACCCGTGGAACCGGACGTTCGGTTTCACCATAAGTTAAAATTAGAATGCTTTTAAGTAGCTAAACTCACTTTATCAAAAGTTATAAAAATTCTAAACGAGTTTCATAAAATACTGAAAATTGATTGTAAAGTTAACTACGACGAACAGAGAAACAACTGACGTCACCACAGATATGCTGTGTGTACTGCAGCAATGAAAATAAATTTGTTCCATTAGATATGGAGTTATTAGGAGGATGAACAGACAAACAGCACATGCAGGAAGGAAATGACGTAAATACGAAGTCTTTACAATAATTCTAGCTCCCACGAAACAAACCATTATGACTCGGTCAGCATCATACCCATCATTATTTCCACTAGTGGAAAATACCTGTTTATGGCCAAGGACATTACAAGGCAATCCCCCACAACGAACTAATATCTTCAATACAATGGCAACCCTAAAGTAGTCACAGAAATGGTTCGCCTCTCATTTTCCACGCCTTTCACAATGTAGCTTTTATATGTGACAGAAGCTTTACATGTGTGAGCTAATGGACTGTTTTTGTTTGGCACTACTCGTGACGTTTAACCCATATACTTTTATTCTGTTTGTTTTCACACTACGGTCTCAGTTTGTGGCTACAGTAATGGACCTCTTTATATCACATCACCCCGACCACCGTTCTCATCCGTCTTTTATTGATGATTCCATAAACATTCATCTTTTCTTTCCTTCTTTTTCTTCACGAGTAAACAAGCATTAAACTAAGGAAAAGCAAATACGTCGTTCTAAATTCTTCCTTTCCTTAACCGTCCCCTTAATGTTAGACTATGCGTGCCACAGTTTTGGGTTATCCTCTGCATGCATACGTACACTGCATACGAGAAAAGTAGAAATTTAATTTATTATATACAATTATTTTCAGGAATCGTTGGTTTCAAACTAGCACCAAAGAAAGTCTGTCACCAGCCTTCTGAGGTAATCTATTACAATCCATAAAGATTTACAACATTTCGACTTAGGAAATTTAATCCTGACACGACTTCATGCAATTTTTAAATGTAATTTAATCTGACTTAGTGAAATGAATACAATATATATCAATACGAATTAGCACAATTTCAATTATTATTAATAACAGCCGTGTTTAAGCCTGAATGGGCCAATACTAGTGTTATCACACATTACACTGTTTCGATAAATGAAGTGAATTGTATTATTATTCTATCGGTGTTTGTCATTATTACTGACAAGGATATATAATATAACATAAAATGTCAGAAACTATATGGACGATTAAGAACACTGGTCATAAAACATTGGTCACTATTTTGTAACATATTGAAAATAAGGTATTGTTTCTCATTGGGTGCGGATGTTGAAAGTCAAGTGAAATAACGAGGGCCACTTTGTGAATCGAGAGTAGGGAAGGATTTCCAAATAAGTAATCAGGAGGTGACTGTAGACTGTTTACAGATACTGTCTCGATATTAGACTGACAACTCGGATACGCAGAACGTTACTGCTGCGTGGACCTTCTGCGTATAAGAACTTCGAATATGAAAGCAATTAAAAATAGCGCACTAATACTTGAGTAGGTCGTAAACGTATCCCTCTGTGTGTATCCTGCGTCTTACTTGGTATTTGCATTCTCAAGATTCGTCGCCTAATTCAACATTTTTTAGGCCTACTCCGAGAACTTGGGATTATCCCCTTCGTGTGGACCCAACATACTGTTTTATTACTTGAGAAGGGGGCAGTGTCAGCCCCTGAAACGTTGTGGCTTCATCGTATTTTACTGAACGATGGATTTAGTCCAGAAAAACAGAAAGTTTTTAAACTACTCCTTAATTTAACTTGGTTTTACTTTTAATTGAAATATTACGTATTAAATTGACATTAATATAATATTTTTCAATCTTATAAGAATTCTACTTTCCTGTTTAGAAAAACAACTTCGTTGTTTTAATCTTCAATAAATGAATTCTTTTATAATTTCATTTTAATTAAAAGGCAGCTGTATGTAATTCAGCTTAATGTTCGAACGCCACTGCGCTTCAGCGTCCGTAGTATTGTACGCCACTGATATATATATTCCGAGGCATGCTACCACGAGTACAAGGTCATTAAGTTGAAACTGTTCGAAATTCAAATACACAGTCTGTGGTTTCTGCATTACCAGCGACGCCAGATAGTTATAGATAGTTGTTAACTTCCTGATTCAAGTAGGCCTACATCGCCTTTAACTTTGACTTCAGAGATTAGCAACAGTGCTTCGAAATAACGTGTTTTGTCTACGAAGTGGTTTATCAGCATTTAATACTCAGAATGCAATGACGACTACACTTTACTCTTAATTTATACTTACACGACGTATCTTAGTTATCAGAATTACGAAGATTATGGCTGATATTTAAATGATTATGAATTTATATAAATGGGAAAGAAGTGCTACATCGAACTCCATGAAGAAATGTGTTTGTTGAGAAGCTTATATTCGCTTAGTCAGTCAAGAAATTCCCAAGAAGTTTTTAGTATTGTAACTCGTTACAGACACAACTATATAATCTACTTTCTGTACGGTTAGCGAATTATTATGAAGTTCAATTCATCTTATAAGGAATACCTGTATTATAGCATTAAACACTAAATATGATCAAAACTTTCTGAAGTGTTCAGACCTACACGTAAAAACTTAATTTCTTATGGTTTGCGTGCGACTATTTATTCAATATATTCGCTACCGTCCATATCCGGTTTGTCTTCTTCCAAGACCAGATGATTCATCGTGTTGTGGTTACAGAAAAACACCTTACATGGTTAGCATACATGGATTTCTATTGTGTGCTAGGATATGAAATGGATTCAACTGGCTAAGAACAGCGTCCAGTAGCGGTTCTTGCATATACGACAGTGAAGTTCGGATTATATAAAAGCTGTACAACTATTAAATTGTAAATAAGGACTCTGTTCTGCTCCTCAGAGTTAGTTAAACGGTTTTCCTCTTCAACCGACATGGACTCCGATTATAAAATTCAAGACCGCTCCAGTTCATTCAAATATCAGAACGTCGTATCTATTAAGAAACGGCGCATGTTTAATGGTTGGTATGAAGCATGTGTGTCCCTACGGTAAGGGATGGCGCCAACAAATGTCTACTGGTCTTACTTATATCTGACAGAGAGAGCATAAGGAATCCACTTATATACTGATGGTACATCTACATATTTCATTATCACACTAACTGCTCTGAACTTTGGACTTAACAATTATCCGACTTGCTGTCCCCGAGGCCGTATTGCCCCGATGCAAGCGTAGACCCTCTCCTTTCCGATAACAACTAGAACATAGTCTTCCATTGGTCATGGAACACTTTGTATGTGTCTGTATACTCATACTGTTTCATATACAAACATGTAAACAATCGCATCCATAATCAATTTATTACACGAAGGTACCTGTTAAATACAGAAATAACTTTTCGAACGGCATACAAAAATGTGTGGCATAATCCGTATATACTGACGAATTACTTAAAATGTTTATTAGAAAACTAACCAGCTTTCTGTTTACAGAATCCTTAGGGCTCGACAAGAAAACATTCCTTTCGGACATGATCACAAGCACGTCCAAAGGTTCGCGTACTCATGACTTGCCTCCCTACGATCCTTTAAATATCATTTGTATTGAGTATGTAATGATAGTATTGTAATAGATATACTCACCCAACTGCATGCATTTCTTACTCCCACCGGGAAACGTGCCCAGTTCTCCACAACGCAGTGTCAAATACCACAGAACCTGCAAACAAACAAATTTAGAACACATTTTAATGTGTGCATATTCTATATATGTGTACGTGTGTGCGGATGGATGGATAGATTATCGTATGCTGAACTGCAATAACAATAACTTTAACATTAGTAAAAGCAGTATTGCTAGAATGCTTAAGAATCTCCATAAATTAAACAAGTTTAAGTGTAAAGAAATAACGTTTGTGGTTTTAGTTTGAAACTTGCTTGTGCTCCGAAGATGGCTGTCTTCAGGACCCTGATGATGGAGGCAGCAGGTATCGCTGAAATGTTGTGAAGCTTCAGACATATTACAGGCACTACAACTCGGCAGACATCTCTGGACTCACTGCCGTGGTAACCTAAATTCTATTCCCATTTGTGACTGACGTTTGCATGCTTGTTTTCAAAGGCTTGATACTTTATTATAAATAATCTGTATCATTATGCTTCGAGCAGAGGAAGACAATAGGATATTTAGGCCCATGAATAGGCAAGTCAGAGGTTTCGTTTACAAACCTTAACTTTCCCACAGTTCATGGAATAGGCCAACACAATGATCTTTAGAAGTCTTCCAACATAAAAGGACGAAGTAGGAACTCGGTGAGTGGGCCGTATGTATCAAACTGTAGTTAACAATTGGGTACAAAGTTTCCCGTACATAGTCTTCGGCGGCACGGAAACTATTTTCTGTGTGTGTTAAAGCTTGCAGCACTTTCGATAACTTTACGGATGCTTTTTAGAGGATTAAACAAAAACTCTCTTCCTTGAAGAGGTATTTGTAGTCTACAAGAAAATCAACTTAGAATTCGATGGTTCCTCATGAGTTCGCTACGGAATTTACACTCAATAAAAGCACCGTACACCGTCGAAAACATTTATTTTTATTTCGCCACATAAGCGTATTAAGACTTACCAAAACAAACTCTGCCAATAGAAACCTTATGTTTAAAATTTAAATATATTTTTTTCGGGTGCCAAGCCAGTATATTTCAGTTCTCGAAGTGATATAAATCGCAGTGCAAGGCAAAAATAAACCTGTCGCTTAGTTCTATTCAATGAAGAAAATTAAACAAATGTTGTATTCATGTCCTTGGAAGACCTCACTATTAAGTGTACATTGGAATATTATTTGATTAAAAATACCTCCAGTGTTTATTCTATAGGCAAAAACTCTTAAAATATAAATTATTCCGTACATTACCCACCACGAAATACTTTGTTGTAAATTAATACAAATTATGTATAATATATATCTGTAATGAGATAAATGGAGTAGTTCATTTAGAATAAAGAATTGTAACATCCTAATCGCCTTTTCCATCATCAAGTTTTCTTTTCTCTAAGGCAACAGAAAGAAAGACAAAGATAAATTGTACCAAGAAGGTTATCGGAATAGTGTATGCCCCATCGAAACAAGAAGTCAACACAGCAGACTATGAAAAGAGACAGCATTTTAAGGAGAACAAAATTTATACGTTTACCTTTAACGTCCGCAGTGGAATTAGCAAGAAGAGCTAGAAAGTATTAATTTTGTAAAACACAATCGCAATGTTTCCTGGGAAGAATAAGGTTAAGTAGCTTAATGCAAAGAACCTTATAACAGACCAGCAATATACAAATGAGGTCTGCAGTGGCCGCGCGGTCTGAGGCGTGGGCCTTGTGCCGCTTGGTCGCTGGGACCGTGGGTTCGAATCCCACTCAAGCCATGGATGTTTGTGCTGTCCTGTGTACAGGTAGAGGCTTTGCGACGGGCCGATCCCTCGCCCAAGGAGTCCAACCGAATGTCTATAGATCAAGCCAAGGAAAAGTTGGGACCCGCAGTGCTCAGGCACTTGAAGAACGGGTCGTTCCCAGTATATACAAATGCATTCATCAGCTGCAAGAATAAATTAAACAAACCGTACAGGAAAATGTTGTTATGATGATAAGATTTCGGTAACCTTCTATCAGGCTACACGGCGCAACATCCCAGAAGCCAGTCATCATCAAACTCTCCGCCGTTAAACCCCGGAATCTCACCGAAATACGTTTTATCGGTACAGGTTTGGTTCTTGCATCATTATTCCTTTGAATTATAGACAGGTTCAAGTAATATAAACTTTTACTTCAATAAAACTACATAAACTATGGTACGGAGGGTCTTGTCAAGTTCTGTGTAGAATATTAGACAAATTATGACCCATCAAATATGATCACTTTTGTGAATGTTGAGGCGATCTCTGAACCAAATAGCTCCAGTGTTACATGGAACTTGTCTCGCTGGAACTCTTGCATACTGTGTCGCCGTAGTCAATCGGTTTAGAGCTGCCAACAAGACATTAGCATTCCAATCCATCCCTGGCACGACACATCCTCGTAAGTGGAAGAAGGGATCATGGCGCTGGACCAAGAGCTCATATGATATCTCCGTGCTTCGTTGACCGCTACAAGTACACGCGCTGGGTTGACTAGACAGCTTTGGAAGACCGCCAAACAATGGCATGTACCATCTTGCTTCCGCCTTGAGGCTCGTAGTTATTATTTTTAGTCATTTCTATTTCGAATTGTAATTTGTAATGTTTATCTTAAAATATTCTTTTAAACTCCACTTATCACTAGTATTAATGAGTACTTGGAGGGATTTATGGGCCCCCAAATCATCACTTTCCGAGTTTCAATTCAGAATGCTTCGTTTGATAACCTTAATAATATGTAGGATTTGAGGTTTTCACGGCGATGGGTCTGAAGATGGCTGTCTTCTGGGTTGTTGCGCCGTGTAGCATGTCCATGATGATAGAGGCAGCACGGACCTCTGAAACGTCGGAAAACATTTACCAAACTACACGGTGTAACAACCCAGAATACAGCCATCTTCACCTTAATAATATTTGGCAAAAAGTAAAATCTAATGAGTTCTTTATTATGAAACTTTCTTCAACCTTGCTTCCATCCTGTTAAGTTGTGAGCATTGTCAGTGTTCCGTCCTCAGACAGCATTAACCTGTCTTTATCACTTAGGTTAAAAGAACAGACAGACTGGAAGACGAAAGACATGAACTGAATTTCGATTCTCGTTCCAAATCAAGTCTTTAGATCAGGGATATTTTGAAGAACATCAATGTGGGTGTACACGAGTTACACATGTTGAGGTCTCCATTAACAGAAGTGCATATTTGTGTTTTATAAAAGGATTCTGTGTTTGGTACGGCAATAATGTTGCACTATATATCATTGTAAGCATAGAATTTGTGCTGTATTAATCATTTCTATCGTATAAAATATTTTTTATAACGCAACGAACAATATTGACATGAATACTTTAAAAGTTAATAAAATCTATAAAACTGATACGAATGTTTGTTTGGGAAGGCCAATTTCTGGTAACTAACAAGTCAGCAAACGGAATCCATCGTAATGAACTTGCTTCCTTCTTTCATGCAGGGTGAGAACAGCAAGTAGACAAAGACATCCTCATACACGACTAAACACAAACAGGATAACAAGGTAACAGGATCAGCAGGCATACCAGCTCTGCCCAGAATAGCCAATTGTATATGTGTAAGAGCTACATGATATTGCACCATCTGTCTGCTAGTCAGAAAGCACAAGTTCGATGTTATTACGAATTCCTCCTTTCTAATTAAAATTCCTTCGCACCCTTAACTCTGACAAAACTACAGTAGAACTTTTCGCTTGACGAAGACTAGAAAACTCTAAACCAAAGCACTATCGCCAATAACTAGGTTATATTACCAATATTTAAGTACTGCTAAATGTTTGCCCTTTTTCTGTCACTCATTTACTTGCATATTAACCCTCTAAGCCAAAGGTTTTCTACATACCATTCTGCAAATTACAACTCCCTCTAACAATTCACCGTGAAACAGCGACTTTTTTCAACATCTGCAATCTATATTCCTTTTCAGAGTGGGAGATCATGTTTCGTACCCATACAAAACAACAGGCAGAATTATTTTTTTGTATATTTTAATCTTCAGGTTCTTAGAAATAAGACGGGAAGACAAATTATTTTGAACGAAGACAGAGGGCAAAGATTTCATAGGTTAGATCCACCAAAGGGAAGATAAAATTTACAAGCCTTTTTTATACTTGCATTCTAAATTGTTTAAATTAAATCCAAACTAGTTTTAAACAAAAACTTAGGTACATGTCCGTGCAAAATGAAGCCGATGTAACAGATCTCGTTCTTCATCCTGTCAGCAATGTTATGTTACATTTTGTCGCCAAACATCAAAGTGCATTGAATAAGGTTGTTCCTCTAAGGTACTAGACTGTATAACTAATTTTGATTATACGTTCCCTATCCATAAAAAGGACAACTTAATTCTATTTTTTATTATGCATGGTATACAAAGTTTTAGAAAACGGGTAACCGTATTACTGTGGTTTTGAATTTAAAGAAGAATTGAATCGAATTAATAGGCTACAAGATATTCCAAAGCTTCACAGTGTTATACGTGCATAGACAGTCAATTGTTTTTCAGACTTAAAAGATAACAACAACATTAAGAATACAAATAAAAGAACGCTATCAGTGATATTTACAAAACTCTTAATTTCTTGAAAATACATTGTAGTGAACAGCATGAAATGCGAAATTACGGGCACAAAGATATATTCATAGTGTTAATCCTTCTTTTAAAGATACTTAAAGTAAACCCGTGGTAACGTGTAAGGTGCACATTTCAGAACCTAAGAACTGTGAAAGTAAATGGACGTTCGATATTCGTTCATAACATTGTGTAGGCGTCTAGAAACCACCGTGTAGTTCATGCTTGTTCATGCTTATGTTTATTTTAACTGAGATGTTATCGTTAAAACAGTTTCCTCCAATTATTTTTCACGTCATCAGCTATTACGGCTGAATATGGCAAGTTCGTAGCTAATGCTACTTGAAAGGTCAGAATACGATGTGGGGTTTTCTAAAATATCCGAAAAGTAAACTGTAACTCTTGACAGGTTTATTAAACAGTGAACTATTTAAGTACGTTACTTATTTACATCTGTAGCATATTCTTGGCTTTATGATAAAACATTACATCCAACTCACCCTTTGTTTTCAATGTCTCTTCCCTATACTAAGGAGGCGAACTATTTTGTAAGAAGCATAGAACATCGGCGCTTTATTTCTGTAATGTGAAAAATGTAACGACCACTAATACAGCATATTTAAGTTTACAGAATGTCAATGTAGAGTTGAGTGACTCTCCTTATATAATTTCTTGTCCTTAAAAATACAGATTCTGTTGTAAACGGTCTGCATAATTAAAGTTACATTACGGTATATTTCAAAATAAATATTACTTATAGTGTTCTTCTACGACACACGAAGGCGTCAATGCCTTCTCTTATCATATTTCGATAATGAAGTTGCTTTCCCACCTTAATTATTAGTCCCTTTGAAGACAGAAGTTTCGGCAAGCTATACTCCCTGGGGTCCGATGTTAGCTCCTAGTTAAAACAACTCGAAATTCCGGTTTCACCGCAATGCTTAACGTATACAAAATGATTCTCCTAACTTCTCTCCCCTATTCACTAAATTGAAATTTATAATAATATTACGACAGAGAAGCAGTCATTGTTTAATGTGGGATTAGTAATTAAGGTTATGAAGATGTTAGTTACTAGTGCCAACTTTATATCATCGCTTACAAGGCCCGTGTTGAATTAATAAACATCTATGGAAGATGCATTACTTGCAGATATGGCAGGCGTTGGCAGAGGAAGGCAGGAGAGTGTAAGACCAAGTAAACTACATTCACTTGACTTCAAAGTGGATTTTGTGGTAAACCGAGTGAGTCAAACCAGGAAGACGTTCGAGAGTGGGAGAGGTAATAAGCTTCATAATGCACAGGAACCACAGGACAAGGTTGGATGAACTTGTTACTTGCCTTGAATCTCGCAAACAAAAGCAGTAACAAGACAGTTTAATGTTCGATCGCTACTCCATTCCCCAAAATCTGTTATATAAAAATGAATGTAATTATATTGTACGAATGCTTTTCCAACCAGAACAGAATCCAGTTCTTGTTTTGATTATCACTGCGAGTAGCACCAAACCAAACACTACAGTCACGAAAGCCTGTTCATCGCGTCATAAGTTAATGAATGGTGAATGAGACGGTTCCCAGTACGAAATAAATGAATGCCATAATGGTGCATCCTTGTTCCCCGCGTCTGATATCAATTTGTGGCTAGTAGCTGCACACTATCGTCATTTTTTATAATTGATTTCTTGTTTATAACAATTATGAGTCACAGTCTGATACACAAGAACAAATATTTTCTTTTTTTTCCTTGGGCTGGAAGCATAAGAAATGGACCTTATGCTTCTAAATAAGAGTTTTAATACAGCGGAATTAACCCACATTTTGACGAGATTTACGATACCGCCAACAAATTAGTGTGCCTCGGCAAATCCTTTACAAAATCCTGGCCTGGCGAGACTGAGGAAAACCTGAAAGCCTCTGTCTGGATAGCCAGCATCACAGCTGAGATAGTCTATACGCCACCGCATTTGCGCGTAGTTACTGCTATAAATGGAGAGTCGTTTATGAACGTCGTTCCAAGCATATGTCCTGAAATGCTGCAGCAACTGTTTCCCAATATCAACCCACCCATCTTTGGAACATTGCATCTAAATTTTTTTAAGCTCAAGTTTAAAACGAAATTCTGTGCTTGAGATTGTATTTATATTAAGAAAACTTTGCGCTGAGGTAGAGTAAAAAGATTAAATTACACTCGTCTCTCAAGAGCCAATGAAAATCTATTATCCTCAAACACGCAGGTTTAAGTTCCACGTTGTTAACATAGCCATGTTGCAGATGTCAGCATTTGCTCTTCATACAGGCGTACAGAGTAAAGATCTAAAGTTTTGAGTTAAGAGTTCAAACTTTTTGATATTTTTAAGTCCACGAGCTTTCTAACTACAGTAGTAGAAGCATGCCGGCTCGCAATACTGTGTAGAGTGTGAATAACTTAACAGCAGGAGGGTCATATAACCAGCTATGCCCCAGGTTATATTAGTAATCATATACTGACTCGTTAACGTCCTGGCTTTAAAGCTTCCAACGGCTTATCTGCTTTCATAAAGTATTCGTAAATAAACTCTGTTAGTTTACCCCACGTACCTAGGTCCCCCTCTCATAACTCCGTTAAACGTGTTCGTTTAATTGTGTGTACACTTATCATCACTTGAAAATTATTCCACCAATTCTGTTTTAGTCTAATGGCGCAAGTTTATATTAGAAATTCGTCGTTTTATTGCTTAAACACATTACATATTTTGAGAAGTACGATATAATTCATGTTAATAATCTATTAATACCAGTAGATTTTGATGCACTTTTACGAAGTTAAAAATAATATCTAATAAATTGTATTAAAATTCAAAATGTAGCATATGATATGGGAAGAAAATAGCAGATTGCTAAATAGCGAGATCCATACAATTTTATATGCCGAAAATATAATCTGCTATAGTCTTATATAATCGTTTTCTAGGTCTTCAGAAGCATCTCATCTCATTAGCAAAATACATTTAAATATTTCAGCAGGCAGTCAGTCCTAATTTTCTCAAAGTACACATACATGCCTTTCGTGGAGAGACTACAGGGCTATCGGCACTGTAATGGCGTATTCAGCCCGGGTACTGTCTGCTTTAAGCATTACCAGCTCCGCTTTTTTGGAAGTAACTCTTGAACAATTAAAGCGAGAGACAGTAACGAACACTAGGCAGAAAATATGAGTAAGGCGCCTTAAGGACGGTTAATGGCAAGGCAAGGGAAAAGTCAAGATTTCAGAAAATAACTGAAAATTCAGTAAAAACAAAATAAAGCACATGAATGCAATCAAAGTTTGATGGATCATTTGAATAAAATGGCAGGTGGCAGGATACACAAAACAGATTCTCTGTGGCTTGTATCAAAAGGAGACGGAGACCAAGGAATACGCCTTGTTAAATGTGGAACGAGTACGTTAAGTCAGAACTGACTTGAATGCCTGTACAATGAGGTGAAGAAGCATGGGTTTCTCGCTTCCTCCCGTAATTTATAAGAAACTGGACTGTAGATTTAACATATTTAACTTCACAAATTTCTGATTACGTCCTTAGTAAGAAATTCACAATTCATACTGGTGTTTCTTCAGCACTACGCTTCATGTGTTCATACGTTGTAAATGATAACAGTCAATGTCTCTTTTCATATCGTATGTTTCTGTCGGTAGTGTATTTCAATTTCTGAGCAGTGTGCCACATTGCAAATAGGCTAAATAACATTATAAGTTCCCTTATTAAAACTGCTAAGCTATCCTTTCCTTTCATAATAATAATTCAGCTTTATTTCTTCATTAGAGTGTTTGCCAGCAGAAAGCAGTCTGTAACAGGCAGACACTAATGAAAAACGTATTAAAGGGAAATAATGGAACAAAATTAAACTAAATATTACTCAATCCCGTTTATAGAAAGTGCCCTCAAAGAAGACATTGTTGTTGCTGAATATGTCCAGAAATCTCCATATGCCATTTGCAGCACTGATGAAGGTCTATGTCCTAATGCACTGCTCACGATTAAAGTAGAAATTTTTCTTACGTGCTTTGAAAGCACACGAATACCAGCAGTGGCCATATTCACGTTACAATAGGAATAATACTAATGACATTAGAGTGTTTGCTAACAGCAATGAACCTATTAACAGCCAAAAACGATAAAAATACGCCAAATAAACAAAATACTATCTTTCTCTTATCTCTTTTACCCGTAGGTGTCGATGTTTTTATTTATTCATTTCATTGATCTATTTGGACAGTGGTAGGATTCCTTGGATGAGTGATCAGCCCGACGCAAGGCCTCTACCTATACAAACACAGAAAGACGCGGACAAACATCCATGCCTTGAGTGGGACTCGAACCCACGGTCCCAGCGGCCAGGCGCACGAGGTTAAACAAAATACACAACAGAGAAATATTTATAATAATAGCCTTTAAATTAATTAATTAATCATTTATTTCACACGTAGATGCAAACCTAATTAATTAAAGCAAATTAACAACCTGGAAACCTAGTACTTGCCAGCCCTGGGAAAAGCAGAGTTGTCATTAATTCAGCTGTGTGTAAGAGAAAATTGTATTTTTGTGAGAAAATTGCCACACTTTATCTTGTACGTACATTTTCAAAACATGAAAACTAACAAACATCATTCGAATCTCTACTGTGTCTGGGTGGTGTATCGAACAGAGAAACTATGGATAATAAAATAAAAATGGTTTTAGTAAGAAACATTTTAGAAATAAATTGCTCGGTAGATAAAAAGAAAGCGATGTAGCTCATTAGCATGTATCTGATGGAAACAGCTTATGAGGACGTGACCCATGGTAGGACTCAGAACGGTATTCACTGTTGGTATCAACAGCGCTGAAATTTCATGTTCTAGAACCGGAGACTAGTCAGTAAAGAAAATATGACCAAACTTCAGCCTGAGCTATACATTTCGAATATATATATATATGATTTCTTAGATAAAGTTCGTTTCTACTGTGTGTTGGTAGTAAATACAAATAAATAGTGGAATGGACTAATAAAACAGTAGAAAGCTAAATAACATGAAAGAAAAACTTCACTAAAAAGTTTCGTTTAGTTCTAAATACAAATTGAAACTGTCCTCACCAGAATTGTGGTCATTGATATAATAAAAGGCTGTTGCATGTCTTAGATGAAAGAAAATAAGGTTACAGCAGAGACAGAAAATAAAATTAAGGTAAGAAAGTTTGTAGAATATGCAGTAAGTTACGGATACCTCACACACAAACTATGCAAGTATAAAAACACGAGATTAAATTTAACAAACGTTGGTGGAATTACATGGGTTATTATTTAGTCCCACATTAAATATAATGTATGTTAGAAGGTTATATAACATAAGGGGATTATTCGTATCTTTATCGTTTTATTTTGGCTAGACAATAGCCCAGAATTTTCTAGTGTAGCGGATTAGCATATGTTAAAGTAGGACGAGCAGATGCGGCTCCAACCAGACCTACAGCCATACTCATAGAAATGAACATTCAAACCAGGCCAGTTACGTTACAAATAGCAACCGTATATGCAGTATGGTCTCATAAGGGGCTCAGAGTAATATCTCAGATTATCTCTGCTCTATAATCACACTCTATTACAGGGCCATATATAATATTTTAAACCCACATCCATACGCACAAATCCACGCATATATATCTCTTTTACGTTAAATCACCTTGTAATAACACAAGTAGCATTTTTTTGTTATAACAGCGTGTATTCGTGTCTCAATGCAAGAGAACTTGATGATTCACAGTTAACATAAAAGCGAATGAACCTGACATTTAAAATTTCAATCCCGTAATAAATGCCTTCTATTGAAAGCATTTTTAAGCAGGTGCATGCCAGCCCAACTACAACAGTAGTTACCGCACTACGTTAATTGTGTTTCGAGGGTTTCCTCAGCCATGGGAATGCCGTAACGTACCTTGAAATAGTCTAAAACGGCTTCCTGGAAAACCTTTCTATTTCACAAGGCGTAGTCACTCTGTCATAACACTCCACCTACTTCAAATAGCCTCGCATTTTATATAGTTTCGTAGCAAACCAGAATCCAATTAAATAGCCCATGCCTCAGCGAACACATTTCGAAGGTCTGTGCTCAACGTGATAAATTTTATTAATACAAGTCAGTATTATTATTTTTTTGTTTCGTTTACAAAATCCATCATATTTTCTGAAATGTCATACATGTTTACAATAATAAAAATTACCTCTTTGGACACCACTAGCAGTACTAATATTTTTTTTTGTTTTTTAGTGTTTTTATTTTACGAAATACTTATCTGTAATTAAATGCAACTGTTTGGACAAATTTAATAGGTAACTGTGCAGTGCCTTCTTCATTTTGTCATTTTAATATGACTCATTTTAATATTGTAATATTTTAATTTTGTAATAATAATTGTTTCGTAAACTTAATATAACAGCTAATTAATAATTCTGCACGTAGGCCACTTTTGGACCTTTGGGTTTATAATTTGATTCACGTGTACAATTTTCAGTTTCGGTTTGTAGTCCCCTAAGCCTGCGTCATCTACAGAATTTCATGTGCACTTTCATTCTCGCTTGTCTTGGGTTTATTAGCGCAAAATTAAAAAAATCATAATTGCGACACAACACGAAAGTCGCCCACATTTCGCACGTGCACCTTAAGCGTTAAAGGTGAAGTAGAAACTAATTCAAGAAGAGTTCCTTACTGACCTCGATTCGTACATTTGGCTAAATGATACTTTTGCATGTTTTTCTTCTAATGATTGCCCCGCATACTTAGAAAATTGCTGTTTACGCACACGGAATTGAATGAAACTTTTTTGCTTAAATATCTCTACTCTCTTTTGGAATGTTAAACTTATTTAGAATTATTTTAAAACTTCTTAAACTGCCTTTAAAATAAATTCAAGCGTACAGGTATTACAAAAAATCACCACTGAACCTGATTTGATTAAAACACTGAATGAAAGTTTATGAAGGCCATTTCAAAGAACTAAAACAGTTGAATGAGTTTCTGCTATGGTTAACTTCTCTCATTCATCTGAGACAATTTAGATGCTGCACATTTATCCGAAGGGAAAGAAGATGTTTAAGTACAACGTGGAACTCAAATCACCGGCTCTAAGTTAATGTTCGTGCACACAAGCGCCTTCTTCTTTAGTTAATTTTACTCTACACTAATTCCAAGAAAATATTATTTTCTCTAAGACGGGCTGTTGCCAGTCACTTATTCTCCGTATCTACCCTTCGCCGATCTTTTGAGTAGTGCTCTTAAACATTTGTATTTTTACATCTTTGGAATGCAAAGCGCTAGGTGAAACTTTGCAAGGCTTTCTTCACGAATCCTAAGAAAAGGCAATTAACCCTTTAAATCTGTAATCCCTTCTAAATAATATTTATAAATTCAGTCCGAACCGCAAACAAAACACAGCACTTCAACATTTCACCATTACAAGGAGCAATTACTTACTGCTGTCTGAGGAAATATTCACTGTTTGCAGTGAGGAACATATGAAACCCAAAAATATAAAGAACAGAATTATCGAATGTTAAAGTAGCTGGTATGATGATAGGAAACATCTGTGGCTGATTCAAACTATGTGTTTGGCATAACAAGAGGAATCTTTATTCAGTTAATAAGAGAAGTTAGCTCCCGAATGTGAGGCAGAACTGCTTTACACTCTGAAGTGCGGCTATGCTGTGATCATAAGCTCAATTAATCGAAAAAGTTATGAATACGTTTGGAACTGACCCCTTACATGTACATATTGTACGGAGCTTCAGTAAAAGTCAGTTTTGTCATAAGCTATACCTTGAAAAGTTGAGGAAGATTTTAACAAATCGGAAAAGTAGAATTGGCTTAATAAATGTAGAGGGTGTCGAACATAAATCAGTTCCAAAACAACTAGTTATAAGAATCTGTTTCCATGAGTTATGAATGGAAGAATATAAACTTTAAGCTAGATATTCAGCGTCTTCATGGACATTTTTTTAATTAAACATTTTTATAAAATTCTTGCAATGCCGATGTTAGCCGCTTAAGTCATAATATCGTGTGAACTTGCAGGTAGATAAAACCCATTCGGAGGAACCCACTCTCTGTATCTTCAGGGCTAGAGTACTGGGGATACAGACAATACTATCCACCGAATCACTAATCCCTACAATCCAGAATCAACATCTTCACTGCCCTGAGAAACTAAAATTTAACATATTCCTGCAATGTTCGTGGCAGGTCACCGGTTTTGCTTACGTCGTTCATAATTCGCTCTAGCATGATATTCTGTTAATTATATGCCACATATTTAAACGCACATTATCATACGTGTCTGCTCCCACTTAATGAAACTCCCAGATGTTACTTGGCTTACTTGTTACTTGTGTTCATGACACTGTGCTCGTATAGTTAAGTCATGCGTTAATGCCTAGTGCAACGAAGAAACCACATAATATGATGTCTCCTCCAGATTTATGTGTATTAAGCGGGGATGTTCACACAGAAATGACGTGCGTGAGGCGAACAGATATACTTTTCACATAAATAACAACAATAACTCACTTAATTTGTATAAAACCAACAAGGCCAATTACCGCCAAGCACTAAAAACAGCAACACAGAATAAGAAATAACATGTAATATAACAAAAACTGTAAGACACCGAACAATAACATTATTAAATAAGATGAAGTCCAAAGGTATATACAAAACCCAAAGAATGTGAACAAAGACATTTTAAAAGGAAACTTAATATAAACAATGTCATAAAATGTCCGTAAGCGAAATCTAATCTTTGTAAAAAATGTCACTATTCTTAAAAATAGCACTGGCAGCAAAAATACGTCTAGCTGAGGAACTAACAAATAATAAACACAGCTACATGAATATACACATCAGCAGCAATACTAGTTAATGTACTGACAAAACGTACTACTTAAAATCAGACAATTTTATACAAGAGAGACAAGAATTGTGTACATATCTAGCTGCACGCCGCACGAAACCAAATTAATAACAGGTAATAATGAGGAAAATGAAGAGTATCTGAAGCTAACTGAAGTCACGGAGATATTACAACACCAAAGCTGAGTTTTAACGGTAATAATTACTATTTCTGCCACGTTAGAGCAATAACAAAGGAAGTCAATTCTAATCAAATGTCAGGTACGATGTAAAAACACTCGAAAATTATATATCAGTTTGTATTTACATACGTTTTTCAGAAATATTAACCATGTATATCTGTGAAATAAAGACACAAGACAAGTTACGATTATTATAAGACCTTCAGGAATTATTATTTGCCAAGGGATGGTTGCAGCCGTGGATATTTATCATTTGCATAGTAAAATATATTTTGGAAGGGAGCCTTCATGAATGAACAGGAGGCAAAGGACACGCATTGATACTACGGAACATATAACCAGACCATGTAAAAGTCCGACCAGTACTTATTGCACTCTTGCGCTTAATAATGTGGTCAATCTTAAATAGCCTATCAGGAATTGGAGATAATTATTACCAGATGTACGCAATACTATAAATAATGTATCAGTACATACAGAATAGGCCTAGTAATTATTAACAGATCGGATCTTCTCCTATTTGTTAAGACTAAGAACGTTGTATGGTGAACTGATGTAGCAGTCTCATCCAATAAACAATTTCAGCATGGAAACGCCCCAGAGAATTAAGAGATATTTGGAGCATGCAGGAGAATTAAAGCACATACGGTGATTCAAGTTCACATATATATCACACTAAGGCTAAAACAGAGCAGGTTGGTTCAGCGGTAATAGGTATTCGGGAAATGAAATTTATTTTTAATATGGGGTTTCGTGGTTTCACTATATTTTCCAATAAAATCCTCTTGTTTGTCTACTCTGAATACGTGTTTTCGTTCTTTTACTCTATTCTTCCAGGAAAATCCTCCCGTAAGTCTGTTCTTAGAAGGAACTTTCGTGGTTTTACTCTGTATTTACAGAGAGGTTCTCCTGTTAATCTATTCTGAGTAGGGGCTTGCGTGGTTTTACTCAGTTTTTACAGACAAATACTAAAAGTCTTCTTCTAAACTCACTCAGAACTAACTCAATTTTAAACGGGCTCGAAGTTAATCTAAGGACCAACACTCAAATAAGATTCGATTTAGGCAGAAAATGATCCCCATTGATGTGAAGAGGTTGAAGAGACGAGGACTTGCAGCCCGCGGTGCGGCGCGCTGGGCGAGTGGGGGGGAGGTACGCAATATTATGGGAGGATGAAAATGTAATCCTATTACAAGCAGGGAATTCCTTATACCTGCCACAGTACGTGACCCGTTTGACCTCCTCTCAACCACAACGTCCTGCTATTTAACGAAGCGTTGCTATGCAGCTAGTGTTAGTTGGAGCAGCTAAGTGCAGTTCCAAAGTAACACCGTCTAAAGCTGTGTTTCTCAAGCTTTTCCATTTGCTAGCACTCTATATAATTCAGTTCAGTGTCTCACGGAAGACTGCCTAATGTGTTATTGTAGAATTGCTTTCATGTATACCATGTATAGTCATCATAATTCTGCATACTTCACCGATTGTACACAGTTCGTTCACCAATAAAGTTGAATGCAATTGTTCCTTCCTGGCTCCCAGGAGAACCTGTTATTATAAAAGATTAGTTGATTTCCTTGCTTTCGTGTGCTTAATTTAACAAACTTAAACTGCATGTTGCGGCAACACACCGAATGAACTCCTTTTTTTGTAAGCTGAAGATACGGCTTTTGAATATCTGCAGAGGTTTAGTAATACAAAATTGTGTGAGTTCCCTCGAAAATTTTGTGTAAATGCCAACGCAGTGCTGCAAGCAGTAACATGTCATTCCATACGAATTTCCTGGCCATGTCGTCGCCTCATTCGACACTTTGCTTATCACAGACCGTCAATGACTACAATAAAATGAAGCACATCGTATATAAATCAAAAACGTTAATTCCTCTGTCCTCTCGCCTGTAGGATATGAGTTTAATATCATCGTGAGATGATTTGTACTTAGAATTGGGACGAAAATGTCTGCA
Organism: Zootermopsis nevadensis; assembly: GCF_000696155.1. Next base: position 335,361 of record NW_019059703.1, on the reverse strand, counting down.
ACGTGCTAAACTTTGGTTTATGAATGTTGGATTGTTATTACTTATCACAGATGAAAAATTGTAAATTATAACACGTCAACATTCCTAGTGCTTTATATTTTGTAATGTGGAAAATAAGAGATTCGTGTGAACCATTCTTATAACACGCTACTGCAAACAGAATTTACATAATCTCAGACCAGCTGTCGATCTCGGTAGTTCCCAAAGATTTTCATGTTAATTCTTACAGTACGGCGCAACAGCTGGATGGTAAGCACTCATGCTTCGATTCAAGAAATCATCGATTTCGTTCTTCGCCCGGATGTTGGGTAGCAGGAACAAGAGAGATCAGCTTTCTTTCTCAGAAACCACAGCAAATCACGGGATGTAACAAAATTATCCTTGTTTGCACCTGACTACACTTTTCCCAACTCGTCATTTGCAATCACCGACAATGATTTATAATGCATAATTAAATAAAATGACAAAAAACATGTCGTTTAACCTTTATCGTTAAACGACGTACTTTTGTCTCTTAACAATAATATTCTCAGCCAATCGGTTGCAGTTTGCAGTGTATGGTATGTTATGTATTCTGATAAAAGAGCATTTTTAGCCTACAAAATTTATATTCATTCCACACATAGGTTAATTGTGACAGAAACTCGTTTGATTGCTTTAAAATTTTATGAAATGGTTTTGGGAAATACAAATCTGCATTCTGGTTTAATCCTGTGGCTTTGGTAGTGAAAATTTTGATAAAAATTGATCTAAAAACGAATGTGATTATTTTTTCGTGTGATACAGACACATAATAGGGATGAGATGTACAATTTTAACACAAATTAGTGTATTATTCCCTTTGTATTACGTATTAGACCAAAGTAAAAACAAATGTTCTGTGCCTGAGCACCACTTTTTTGAAAATTTATGATGATGGTTGGTACAAAGCCCCACGTAATCGAGATATTTTTATTATATATTTGAGTGATTAGCATCACTCTCCGACCGCTTATCTCCGATGAAGGAGCCCCAAGTAGACACGGACGTGGCTTAGTTCAGGCGGACAATGGCCAGAGTATCACAGCAGGAGCCCGGATTCGAGCCCAGAACAAGCCATGTGGCATACACAGTCCGCAAGGTGGTACTAAGACAGGCTACTCTCCGAATTCTTTAGGTTTCCCCTGTCAATATCATTCCACCGCTACTTCATATTCTTTCGTGCATTGTCTGGGGGATTTATAATGGAACCGTTAGCTGCCGAAATTTCATTCAAGCAATAATAACGATTCACCGGACAATATTCTTGGTAAACCCAAATATCCTATCTGTAAGTGGTCGGTAAAAATGTATTTTATACTCCCCTCGGAATCCAACAAGCGATTGTTCAGATCGCAGGTCGCCTCTTTGCTCACCAAAATACCTCGATTTGTATTTAATATCTCGTGTGCAACCAATGAAAGTTCTAAACATACTGAACGCCCACAAGCAGTTGGCAGTGCGTTTCGTATTATTCTTGTTTCGTCTTCCCTTCCACCACGTTTCACGTGTCGGAACATGTATACTGTTCCTGATGGTGTTTGCTCATGTCTAGTTTGCTTCACCATACACCAGAAGTGTATCTCAATATTGGCTTTCAGTATCATGTTCTTTTATCCCGTCCCCATTTTTAGACTTTATCGGAAATTCTGTGCCACAAAAGTTCTCTTGTAAAATGGACTTTCTGGTGCTACAGAAGATAAACTTCCATTACCAGGACAATCACATCGAGTGCTTAGTCTATGGGAGGACCGTTGTAGACGAATCCTGTTACAGCGCTTTTCCAAGGTTCTGATGTACCTCGGATACAGACACGTCCGATTAATTCTAATTTTGGTAACTACAATTACTATTTTAACTTAAACTGGGGGATTAAATAGTAAGATGGGTCCAACGTAGTGCATAGTTTATGCGAAATCTCTATCCCGAACACTTAGGTAATACTAGAGTTAGGGGTTTACTGTCTCAATTAATCAGGCTATTAATAATTAGATTACATTTTAAATAAAAACTAAAGGTTCCTATTGATAGAGAATTACAATTACTATTGCTGAAGTTCTGGACATTCTACAACGTATGATATTTTGAAATGAACCCATCGTTTCGAAAACAGGATTCATTTCCTAAAAACTGTGTTCTCTTCAAAATATCAGACTTTGGACAAAGTTATGCTATTATTATTATTATTATCAGCAGCAGCAGCAATATGTTCAGTTAGTGAGAATGATTTGAAGTTGTTAAACACTTTTAAAGTAGATCTACCTTCCGAATTTCTCTGTCGTTCTCTTCAAAACAGACGTGCCTGGTCTCCGGGCAATACAAAATTTCCTATTCCTGCCCTCAACCATCTTCGTCGTCGTATATGATTTCCTGTTGTACACGTTGTCTTGAATGTTGTGAATATCGTTCCCGTAAGTGCTAATGAAAAGTTTCTAAAACAGACGCTAACAACATTAAAGAGCCATGTAATATTGTCACACGCTGAATAAACTGTTTATGAGGTTCTGAGGCGGATTCCCAACCATGCTGCGGGCTCACCGATATCATAGCTCAAACCGGATATTATGTACGTAATGAAAGTGTGATGCAAGCCGTCGTATCGGTGATCAACTTTACGATGGCGTTCTAATGCAAATTCTACCTATATACACACAGCACAAAAGTTTAAAAAGAAATCAGCAGAAAGTACGTAATCGCTACTGACAAAAACAGTTATTGTAATGCATGGACAGCGAAATGGCCAACTACAGATATAGCAAAAATTAAAAACAAATAAATACAACCAAGATAATAAGAAATTAATTATAACAAATATTAAATAATTATACTCTACAGAGGCAAACTAATGAACAAAGCCTTCTGATATAAACAGGGTTACTTTAAATTACGCTTCAATATAACCAAATGTTTAGTAAACATGTCAACATCTTAGCACATAGTACTTGAGGCTAACGCACATCTAATGTAGAGACAATAATAATTACAATAAAACAACACCGCCAATAATTATTTATTTTTTATGCAAACTTGCAGAAATGCATCAAGAAGCAGGAAACATTAAGATACGACGAAGCTACCTTGACTGAAATACAAGAGACATACAAATGCAAAGGCGAAGGTGGTCCCGATAATAAATTTTGCAGATGGCATCTGTGGCAAACTCTCCAAAATCTGAATGCAGCATTTCATTAATTTCAAGCGTACTTTCAATAAACTACTACCTAATAAACCTCTGGGATGTGGTTTCACTCTGGATCTCGGACAAATATTCTGTAAGATGGTGTAAAATTAAAAATAACTGTAATAAGAGTTAGTAATAACACACTCCAACTAGCACTCCTGATTTTTATTCTGAAAGTAGTACCTAGTTCAAATCTCGACTTGGGAATCAAATATCAAGACTGGCGCCTCATGATTTTCTCAGTCCCTCTTGCCAAATTCCGAAACAGTAACTTAAATCAGGCTGCAAATATTTCTACAGAATGATTTCCAACTTATATTTATTAATGCATTAAGCACCAAAGGTTTTTAATACATTATTCAATGCAGCATCATTTAATTAAAAATATCTGCTAGTGAAATGTATGTATTCTGTGAACGTATATGACTTTTACTAATTTAATAACAGCATTGGATATTTTCACCATTCTTATGTTTTTATACTGAACAATTTTGAATATAATCTCTGCCTAGCGTAATCCACCTACAGTCTCTGAAGCACACACTACACTTTTGAACTTGTTTCTATAATGTGGGTGGACACAAGCAATTTTAGTTGCCCCAAGTTTCTGAAGCGAGTTTCTTGTATATTCTCCAGTCTCTGAACCCGAACACTAACGACCTCGCAACATTACCAGCGGACACGTTTTCTCCTCTGACCAACTTAAGCTGCAACTTATGGTCATAGACGCTGCCCTCCAGAAAATGTTCGGTTCGCTAGTTGTGAGGAACATTAATGCCTTGCTGAAGCTTCGAACTTGATGGCACGCCATCCACATTACAGATTTGTAATTGATTAAAGAAAATCGCTTCCTATGTGAGTTTATCGAAGGGGTGTAAAAATTTCAAGCTTATAAAAATTGTTGAAATTAAACAATAGTTAAGAACATGGGAAAAGAAGCTGAATTAAAAATACAATGCACAAAAATAAATGTTATGTAGGGTTAACTTAGAGAATATACAAAGAATTGATCTTTCGCAAAATATTATAAAGAAATATCCAATAAATGGTGTTAAGTCACAATGCACCTCAGAAGTGAATGTAAAATATCTGTCTTTCTGGTATTTTATAAATTTCAAACAAAATACTTCAAGCACTGAAATTGAAAGCCAAGAAAATGCCGACTGTCCACCTAAAATATGTTTACTTCTACATTCTTAATAGTAACATCAGAATTTAGTGTTCACAATATTTTGCTGCACGCCACTGCGCTACCCTTCCTAATGGTAACAACGCGTCTAAACGACGTTATTATATTGCATGACAACTGGGATGTGTAGGTCTAACCCTTTGAAGCCAAAGCTGGTCCAAACAACATTTAAAATTTCAACTTGAACCACAAAGAAAACAATTAAATTCAATTAGGAGCTCATGACCAGAATTCTTATGAACTTTTCAAAAAAACTCTAGGCGAATTGTAGTCTTCCGAACCCTCAGCCGATAAGGTTTCATTTACTTTATATTAGTTTAATGTACCTTAACGGAAGGCCCCTTTTGTTCAATTGCCTAGGACTGCTACGATGCTACACTACGGAACCACCTTTGTGTAGCATTTCGCTTAAGAGCCAAGACCTATTGTTAAATCTTAAGGTAAGGCAAAGTCTAATGGCACTACCTGTAATAAAGGGGGTTGACCGATGGCCTTTGAGACCCCTTTGTTACAAAATTTAGGCGTGGGTCCCAAAATTAGGGAATCCAATCAAAAGCAAGGTTGTGCTGCAGGTTCCTCTGGTTTTGGAGAGCCGAGGGTCTTAGTCGGGTGTGCAGATGCTTCTTGGATCTTCCCTTTTTGGACATCAAGTAAGTCGGTGGCAAACTGTTCAGCCACAATTCGGCCTTTATATTGGAAATTGTACTAAATTCGATAACTATCAAAATTTATAACAAACTTGATAAACTATATTGGAACTGCATACATCGGCAAAGGCGAGGTGAAGAAGTGTACTTGTGTGATTTAGTAAGTAATATAGACAGTGTGAACATTTGTGTCCAATTTAATTTCAATTTATAACAATAAATCTGGGCTTGTTAAAAACCTACAACTGTGTCATAAGTCCGAGCGTCCGCTGCGTCATTGTGAGTCCGGCCGTTACACTAACCTGAGTGTACAGACGGCGTGTTCTATCGGCTGGAGCTACCCTGAGCAACCATCTCTCGTGTACACAAGAGGTCCACTGGCGCCCAACAAATAACCAAGAACAAATTAAGAGGGAGATCGGATACAGTATATTGTCCGCCTTACTTTGCTACTGGTTATACGGTCCACAGCTGTGATTTTGGCCTGAAACATCGCAGCTTAGTTTACGCAAAGAGTCGGCAAAGCAGGTATTGACCCACCAAAAAAACATTTTTCCCGGCGATATTAGTTATGTTGCATTGCACACTGCTCATAAAATGCATACATACGACAGAGGAAGGTTATTTTGGACAGCGTCACAATAGTGTTAACATTCGCAAGTGCCTTCACTTCCTGCCCGTCTACAAGAACCCCAAGACAGATAACACAGATGATGAAAGAATACCATCTTGACACACAAAATCGCCAAACCCGTAAACCTACTCGCCTTTCATTATCATCTTGCCATCTAAATTGAATGTAAACAATTTATGTAGTTGAAAAGGTGAAATTAAATTACGATAATTAATCGATAGACAGGATATTGAATCATTAAATGGAAAAATTATTAATCTTAGACATTTAACAGTGACAAACTCTTATACAAAATGAGATTTTGAATTAACTCCATTATAACAAGAGCGCAATTTGTTCCACCCTATAAAAGACGTAGGGAGAAAATTCGTAGAGACTTCTTACTTTGTGGCGAACTGGTCTCTGCAATACATTACACGGAAGGTTCAGAGCTTTCGATTTATTTTCTAAAACTAAGAAGAAATAAAAATGGAACCCCAGGTTTTATTATTTACTTTATTTTTCTTCCTAAAAATTTTCACTTGCTTACTTTCTATTCAAAATTATTGCAGAAAAATTAAAATACTCTGACACTTAAATAAATGCCTGCAAGTTTTAGTAGACCTACTGCAGACACTTTTGACACCGCAGATCAAATTTTACTCTACAGGAGCTCGGTTTATTGTTAATCTGGCAAGGACATTACATTTATATTCAATAGTCGCGTATTTGATTTATTCGTTACACTGCCAACATTAAATAGCTACTGTCGAGCGGCAGGGTGATATACATTTTGAAGGTGTAAAAGATGCGAACCATCTGAAGTAAACCACGGAACTCGCAACCCGTTTGATGGGCCCACTACAAACTTCAAATCCTCGATTTTTTAATACGGCCGCGTGAGTGCGGGACAGTGCATATATGATTCTGTATTTCTACTGTCAGCGTCACACCTGAACATAAATGCTACGGCCCAAAAGTGCTTTGTGGATCACAAGTTCCGTGTTTATGTTGTCTGCTGAGAGATCAGTTTTGTTGGTTCAACATCGTTTCAGTTTTCCCTGAGGCAAAAAATCCCTTCAACACTAACATGATCCAGCAGATTAACTCCCATGTTCCAGAAACAAGCTGATTAACTCTAATCCCGTACATGTTTCATCAAAGCGCAATCATGAAACATTTGAACTTCATATGGCATTCATCCATGCCCCTTCAAGGTCTTCTGTTTCTGTGACACAATCGAAGGATTTCTTTGTAAAGTTTCAGGGCTTATGTATTACCATTCTTATTTTTGCAGCAATAGTTTTATTACTATTTATTATTATTATTATCCCATCTATTCACCACTTTATGGGGTATGTACTTCCATGTACCCGAGACAGACCTTGTCCCTAAGGTACATAGGGCAGCAGCTATTTCCGGGATACATATTTGTTTTTAGCAAGTGTTACATGTATTATACATTTTATTATTATTATTATTATTATTATTATTAATTATCTCTGAAATCTGAGGGTTGTCTTATTACTACGGATAGGTCTTCACAGCCTTCTTGACTCACCTAAAATATATTCTATCATTTTATAATCTCTCCAATGAACGAGCGGTCCCCAAAGAATAACTCAGTCTTCAAAAAAGAAGCAACTTCAAATTATGTGCGATAACACATATAAATCACACTCATGTCAGCGTTTTACTGTTTAAAAATTGCTTACCTAGGAAAACAATAACTACAATAGCCTATTTACTATCTTACTGAATTATTTCAATCGCGTGTGCAGAGAACAAAATTTTACTACTACATTTCCGCTTCGGCTGTTTCCAAAAGATATTCTAAATGCATTTGTTCTGAAGAAGAGAATCCGATATACAACATGCACGAATTACAATTCGGTCACTAGAAAGTGCGAGATGATTAAAAATTCTCTACAACCGTAGACCGCTTTTTCAGTTAACGTGATTTTTTTTCCAGATTTACATTCATCATCAGGGCACCATGATGATGGAGGCAGTAAGCACCTCTGAAACGCCGGTAAACTTCGAGCAGGCTACACGGCGAAACATCTCAGAAGACAGACATCATCGGAACATGCCATCATTAAAATTTTATTGGTTAATGATGTTTAGTGAAAAAAATCACTGTTTATTTTGAGACAAGAGTATTGAGAAAGGAATGACTGAAAATGTGTACAGGTAAATTTAAAACGTCAGTAGGCACTGATGTCTATGAAAACACCTGTTGTTATTTCTATTGATCTTAACACCATAAGTAGCGGTAACTCTGTCGGTAAAGTAACTGGCTGTCGTGGGCGGCACTAGGATCCATCAAGCCTCAGCGAAATTTTACCTGTGGGTAAGGCGGCCGGATTGTGAAACTGATTAGACGTCTATATTTAGTATCTAGATCTATATTTCTCGCATGTTTCACCTAGCACTTATTATCATAATCAACATCATTATTACTGTTTTCAAGACCAAAATAAACCTCCACTTAATTGTGGATACTGCTTATAAGCAAAATAAGATAATTCTATACTTTCAGCGCGGGCAGTCTTAGGACATAATTTTTTACTTAGGTGTGCAGTATTGCACGTGACTTGTTTAGATTTCTGGGCATATTTTGCAAATCTTTGTCTCTCTTGAGGGTATTTTGTATATATTATTAATCAATCTCGTTTTTTGTGTATTTTATTGGTAATATATTTTTAAGTTGTTGCATATTACACGATCTTCGCAGTTGGCAAACATGGTAATAAAGAAACTAAATTAAATTTAATTATTACTACGAATACTAAATTAAAACCTACAATAAATTGTACTGATTAAAAAATTAATAATGAAAATATGGTACATTGTATTAACATTTTAGTGTAAACTTTTAATTCTACGGTGTAGTTGGTTACGTAAACACTGCCAGTGGTATAGTATTGTTCTGCTTTTATCTTTAACAGTACTTATTATAATATTTGGGTGTAAATAATAAAAATTGATACCAGACTATAACCAGAAAAGAAATGAGAACAAACATTTAAATAATGACGAAACAAATTTACATTTCACTGCAACTACTAAAGACCCACTTTGTACTCATATTTCCCCATCTATTTTACAGTTGTCCATTTCAATAGAATTCTGGGCTTGTAAAGTTTCTAAACCATTCTATTGGTTCGTGAATGTTGTCAATGCAGTTTTAAATTGCTTGTGTGATATATACAAACGAAATATTCAAGTATACATGTATAGTCGCTGTTGTATTGTACAGATACCGCACAATGTCATGTACACTACCAGGCGGCTGGAAACGTTCCACGTTAGTTGTAGCTTGTGTGCACGGACATCGAAACCATACACTTTATGGCACTGTTGTTGGCAACAATAAACCTAATTCACTGCTAATGTCGGCACTGTCAACGCAGAGCGGTTTGTGATGTGCTACACACAACCAATAAACAAATTCATTAGTATAGGATGTTCTAAAAGACGTAACATATTAAAGTGCTCATTGATGAGTGCAATTCAATATAATTCGATTATATTAATAAACACACAGTATCGCTGTGACTATACAAAGCCCATGCAGGTCACGTCATGTCGTAACCTGTTCTCGGCAGTCTGCCAGTTGTCTTCAAATACCTGAATTGCAACCAGTGTTCCGACTGAAGAAATTAAGACACTTTGAGATATCGCACGATTATACATGTAAAATAATTTTTCACATTGCTGCTGCGAACATAATATTATATATAATTTTCAAGACGTCAACATTACAGGAAGACATCAATTTGTTATGCCTAGAAACACAGATACCGCCTCACCAATATGAAGAGACGAAAGGATTTTCGGAACTTGAAATTGCTGTGCTTGTGTTTCCATGGAATTTCATTACACTGACATATTTCTACCAGAACTGACACGAAATGCGCAGGAGTTTTTGTTATTACAGTAGATTCCGGTTAAATGGGACAACTGTTTATTTGGGACAAATCTTAAAGAACAAGCCTTTTTAACTCTTTACGTGGAACTTCGCATAATTGGGGCAGCAGCTTAATTGGGCCAAAGTGTTCTAATTCCAATGTGTCCCAATTGACCGGAATCCACTGTATTACTTTTCTTCTATAAGCACACGGTAAATACTGGGATACTGGGAAGTTCTTCAAGTTCCTGAGCACTGCGGGTCCCAACTTTTGGTTGGCTTTATCTATAGACATTTTGGTAGGACTCCTTGGACGAGGGATCGGCCCGTCGCAAGGCCTCTACCTGTACACAGGACAGGACAACACAGGAAAACGCGGACAGATATCCATGGCTTGAGTGGGATTCGAACCTACGGTCCCAGCGACCAAGCGGCACAAGGCCCACGCCTCAGACCGCGCGGCCACTGCAGACCCCCACATGGTAAATAACAATAAAACAAGACTAACTCCTTTTTTGGGATGCGGTTGATACACATAAGACATGAGGAAAGTTTTCCGAGAAAAGTACGGAGTCTAAGATAATTTGAGCTTCTGGAAACTCTACAACTTCTTTTCCTGATGGTCAGTTTTACGTTCAAATATTCTACTGGCGACTGGAGGAATGCGAGTTCTATCTTCACGCAGACAGTCAAATGGACAAACAGCCCCGAACAAGAACGGCGCAAAACGTGAGGGCGGCATTGCTTTCAGCAGATAAAGAATATCGCGTTTTCTCCTTCAGCGAAAACGCACACAGAGACGTGCAAGCCCGTACGATTTTCAGGATTTGCATGTTTATAAGCACCTACTAGTGAGTTTTGCAGGATAACAAAGAATGGACACAGCTAGAATTGCATGATGATCAAAGAGAAAGCATAGAAGAACATCGAAGAAATATAAACAAGCTTAAAAACAGCTGTTCAAAGAAGAGTTTTGAGAAGTTGTAAAGGAAACAGACAGATGTATCAACATACAATAAACTTGAATAAGCCGACAGCATTCAGCAACGACGAAGGTAAACGCTACATGGGCAAGGCCATGTTATTACGGTATGATGTGACAGTTTCATGCCTAGTTTCCTATCCAATTAAACTCGAGGTTCTTCTGCTATGTCTGAAGCAAACACCATAAAACTGCTAACCAAATATCACTGTGCTCTCTCATCAAAGTACTTTGTTCTTTTGAAAATAATCCGTGTGAAGTCATGTCGTAGCGAAGGCTGTTCTAATAGAATTTCCTATAATACCTGCATTTCTTACTATATTCGACTTAGCCATGCTCTGTAATACAAGCAGGCCTACTGTCTCCCCTAACAGTTCACAGCAAGAACTTTGTTTCACGAGAACTGTGTCTGCTTACCGTAAACTGTGTAGATACTAAAATGCAATAACGTTGAGGATGGAGTAAATCAATTTTGTTAATTTTCCGCCAAAAAAGAACATTTTTAGACAAACAAATTCCCCGTACAATGTGTCCTGAATTAACAGGAATTCGGGACTTAGGTTAAAATAACTTGTTTACCCTTTTTTTAAACCCGTCATTCCATTAATTTAGTAGATTGTGTTGAAAAAAAGAAAATATGACGAGAGGTCAACTGCGTGGTTTGTGTATAGGAATACAAAATCACACACCACAGTGTAGCCTAGAAAGGGAAAATCTGATTCACCATGACAATAATGGAATAACGTCTCTTAAAAAACTTTGTTACGTGACATGTCTGAGTTAGCATTCCTTTCCGCAAAATAATAGGAAATTTCTGCCCGTTATTATATATCTAAGAAAAACAATACATTTCTTGCACACTCAGTGGACAGGAAAATCGATGACGTGTCCAACCGGACCTATGCATATTTATCTCAATCACTAAAGTATGTTGCATACTACATCTATACTAACTGTTTACGATCGAGGGCAACAAATCAACATTGCATGTGGGGAAAAGTAAACAAAAAAATTATTCGAAGAACGCTAGCTGCAATTCAGCTGAGAATATTTCATCTGCGCTTCTCCAATATAAAGAATTAGAGACTTACAAAGCGCAGTCAACCAGCTAACTAAAATCATAATTAAAATAAATACTGTATACTGAATTGGTATATATTATATTCACAATATTATATATATATTATATTCACATTATATGCACAAATTATCACTATAAAGACTTTTCATTTAACAAACTGCTGGTTATCGTCATGAGAGGGAAAGATAAATACAGAGTTCGCATGTCACCATGATGTTCTTTTTTAACGTTTTATAGTAAAATTACTTTAATAAACAGTTGCATTTTTCTATACTTACTGCAACGAATTTCCAGACCCTACATAAGTAGCAATTTTGCCACTCCAAATTCGTAAGTTATTACAATAAAACACCTCAAGTTGGACACCCCTATATCCTGGACACCATATTGGACACTTTAAATTGGAACCGGCGAATATCCTATAATTTTACATGTCCACAATAGCCTATATCTTGGACACCCCTTTATCCTGGAACTTGGTCACCGCTTTTGTTGTAAGTTGGACACATTATCGTGGAACCGAAAGTGTCCAAGTTAGAGTGGTTTTACTGTATTATCATTATCATCATCCTCACTGTCATTGACAGGAAATTAAAAGTTAAGTGCCGTGATGTTGTTTACGATGCGTATTTTTTTAATTCTACAGGTTGACGAACAGACATAATAATACGATAAAACGAAACACGAGTAATGCAATCTTTCGTACTGGATGCAGTATTATAGAACACATACGAAGGTGTGTATTTAATATTTCCCTTCTCCGCCGTGGCTGACGGCAACCCGCACAGTACATTCTAACGATATACTGAGAAGCGAAGAGCTGGTTTCTGAATGTCGCGGTGGCCGCGTGGTTTAAGGCACGGGCGTATACGAGTTGATCTCGTACGAGTACTCGTACATGGCGTTGTGATGAACACCACGTACGAGAACACAGCACCTGGAAGTCCGTTGCCAATGGGTCAAGGTGCTCAAAGTACCAACCGCGACTGGAATTTTTGAAACAGCGCAATGTACAAGCTGGCGAAAACGGTTCGAATCCACCTCAAACTTAACAAAAAAAAATCTTTTTATTTCGATTCAGAACAGTTGTAAAATGCCGTAAATTTCACAATTTGATGATATGAGTAAATATTAGACATATCACAAACGGATATGACGTTATATATTCTTCTTCCGGGATATTGCGCGGTGTAGTCCGATAGATACTGGCCGAAATTTCAGAGGTGCTTACTCTAAAATTACAGCGATGAGCAATTTTGAAACGTCGGTAAATTTCTACCAGACTTCATGGCGCAACATCCCAGAAGACCGTCTGCCATCTTCAGCATTACCGCTGTGAAAACCTGAAATCTTATCAAATTATTTTATATAAGATCAGGCAATATTCTGTGGAAACATCTATAGTATTTCTCGACATTTACAGCTTCAGTGATATATGAATTTAATGTGAAAAGGTGATAACTAATTATTCTAATTATGAAACAAGAACAGCAATGAATATTACGTCAGAACTCTCACAAATCCAAAATGTAACAAGACGTAGCTTAACGGTACGGATTCCTTAATAACAAAGAAGGAAACGTGGTTTTCCGCGGCGTGGAGTACACAACTTACTTAAAAGCTAGATAATTCTGCCCTGAACTCAAGAATTAAACATAGGGAACAGGCACCAGAGTAATAGTTTTAATCTCGAGAGGCTAAGCCAACCTACGTTCAGAGTACGGGCCTTTTCGATTGGTGAAAAGCAAGTTTCGTAAGTATCACCTTTCCGTCTCAGAATACTAATCGACATTTAATTCAATGAATGGTGGTTGGATTTGCAATTTATTTAAATACACTGTCTTGGAATTGGATGTGATGGAATTAATATGAAGATTCCATTACCTCTAATATACATATTACAGCAACATCCACAAATTCAGCGTGAAGTAACTAACGCACTATAATTATTAATTGTTTTACGGAGTTTTCAAGTAGTAATTTAAACTTGTGAAACTCTCTATAATCCTAGCTTAACCTCAATACAGAAGTGTATGACGGTCGATTGGAAAAAGAAATTTCTACAAAATTCATGGCTGCTGAAACGGAAATGTTTGCTTTCCGCGCACGATTTCTAGAGTGACACTTATCAACTGTTAACTGTTCAGTGATCTTTCCCTCCTCAGTTTTCTTCAGATTTGGTCTGTAGCTAGATCACTTCCCCGTGAGATGTGATGGGCAATTGAAACCAATAAAAGTGAAGAGGACGGCTTCCATTTCTCAACGTCTCTCTTCCTTTTTTTTCCTTTCAAGTTAGATAATTAATTCCCTTTTAAACCACCAGGTGCTCTGCCGATCAAACCTCTTCTCTTTCCACTTCCAGCTCTTCCAGAAACTTGTATATTGCTCGGTCCTCTTTCATCTTTCCTCGCAAACACTTCATCTCACATTTTCTCCTATTTAGACATGGGTGCCTTAGTGCATGACAGTAACAAACATTCAATACCATTTCATAACAGGATCATGAAATAATTTTACGTACGTAACTCAGCCTGCCCCGCCTTACGGAAACTAGAAGCCATTTGTTTCGAAAATACATTCCAAAAGATTCGTGTTGTCGCCTCATTGGCACTTGTTAGTTATAATACGTTATTCTTTCTTTCCGAATTTGTGGACAGGTTTCTAAGTTCCTATGTTCCTACAATTACATAAACAATAATATACAGGTATATGCTTGAAGTCAAACATATTTACCGTAGAAGCTAAATTATAAATTCACAATTTAAAGAAAAGCTACATTAACAAGACTCGAAAATTCCTATCTTGTGATCAATCTTAAGCATTCTACATGTGAGATTCGGCGAAATTAAAGGTTTATAAATATTGTGTCGCAGTGGCATTAATTTCCTAGTGAACTGTATTGGAAGCGGCCAATTTGTTTAGAAATTAAGGAAAATATATATTGCACGTACAGACCTTACTGTAACCGAGTAAAATCTTTTTTATTTAAGAAACAAGCCTACACAACTTTGCCACAGTTAATATATACCGCACCATAAACACAAGAGCATAATATTCCAACATTCGTGGAGTTCGTTTTCATAGTGGATAATGATTATTCAGCAAACATATCTTGCAGTAAATTAAATGTACATAAAATAAAGACGTTGCCTCTTTTGTGACGTCAAATTATTTCCTAGTGCTTGCATTTAAATACATTTAATCAGTAATTATATTAATGTAACCAAAACGTATGTAGGCCCATTTATTAATATAGTAAGCTCTTGTGGACATAACCAGCATTTGTGGTCCATAGTGGAAGGCTAGTTTCCTCACTATCAGAACGGCTAATAAGTCTTCAAGAAGGATTTTACTTTATGAGCTCAGTTATGTGAACAAATCTGGTGGTAATCTTTACAACGTTGTCATTTCTGTGCCTCGCGTTAGCCATTGAAGCTAACTGGTTCTTCCGAAGTACTTTTACCTTCAATTATCTCCCATACAGACCAGAGATCTTTACTGAGTAACAGAATTGTACATATAATTGCGATCCTGCGTCGCATTTTGAAATTAGAAATCGTAATTCACGCTGTTCTTTTCACGGACGAAAACACGAAACAAGTGTACACGTGTATAATTTTAATTCATAATTTAAATATGCTTTGTAACAATTATTTCTAATTACACACAGATAATAACGAGTACATAGGCGTATTCTGTATGTTTAGATGTAGTCCGCTTTTGTGTGTAATTTTGTTCATTCCGAAACCAATAATATACCTCGTCATAAATGACGTCCATAATTTAGGACCGAGAATATGATAATAGGATGTTTCTCGGTTATGGATATGGCAAACGAATATGAAGCAATGATAAAATGATTATTAGTAGCACAAAGCCGAATAGCAAATAGGGAAACGCGCATCAGCGTCACTTCGTTCACCATGAAAGCTAAGGTACGTAATAAAAATAGCGCACATATAACAATGACAGTTAAGTTGTAGTCCACTTTTGCCCTAATATTTTGACATAGCTGAAGAGTCCCTTGTCGTCTTCCTTCTTAGAATTCTCCACCTTCCACTTCTCCCCTCCACTCCTAGATTACCAACACAGATTCACCACAAATCTCGCTAAGTACTTGCTGGAACAACCACCAAAAATAATAAAAAAAAAGGAAGATGCAGTAAAAGTGGAGAACATTTCAAAGAGATTAATGTCTTCCCAAGAAACGCTGGGAGGTGTTGTGTTGAGGGGAAGCAAATACTGAAGACGTCTGATTACAACTACTATAGCGAGCCATTAATTATTATTACCGTTACAGCACCACTTTGACAGATGGAGATCAAACCCACTACCTCCTGAACAAGTATGACAACTGCGTCTCCCTTTCTCTTGTGCAATCAAGAAAATCAAAATTCATCAAACGAGAGTAATGACGGTGAAGGATTCTTACAATACGCATATCACATTATTGCATCAACACGTGTTCTTATCCATGCAGATATCATTATTATAAACAAGCAGTGTAGCACAGAAACGTGCCTTAGATAATGTTGAAAGAGTAAACGTAATCAAACTAGGAGTGTATAAAACAACCTTCACATTGCAACAAGAAAATCTACAGGATTTTATAACGATATGGTATTCTATATTTTATTCCATTTTCAAAGGCCTCAAAGCCTAATAGACCTATTAAACACGTCTCAATACGAAATTATCGATTCTTGGTGATTAAACCAAATACGTTTAATATATTTTTTATTTGTGGACGTAACGCTCAACATTCACCCCCATCTAGTGCCGAGGTTAAGAATGAGTAGGAGCAAACCTCCTCTTTCCTCAAGCGCCTACATGACGTATAGCGGGACAGCTTTATATATTTTTATTTATATTAAAAAAACTACGTTTCATATCCCATTAATGCCTGACGTCATGTAGTCATCATCTATATTAAATATGTTCAGAAACTTATTTTTATATAACAGGAACAAATTCCATCAAAATTCATTCACTGGTTTCGAACACAAAACGTGTGGACGTATACAGAGACCTTCCCTTTGTTCATTAACAACGCATTACAAAATTCAGAACAAAGAGAATTAATGACGTGAGAAGACTGAGACGTCGACCGGAGAATAATATAAAAATGTATCTTAAGTAAAAGGAATGTGATGGTTTACTCAAGGTATGTTCCAGTGGCGGAATCATGTGTGTCGAATACTACACCGCCGGGTTCCGTAAAAAAGAAATTCGTTCTCCATTCGAGGTAGACTATCTCCTCAAAAACTATTCTCTGGACACGTCTGAAAGTGATTATCTTCGATTCCTCTTCAATTCACGATTTTCTTCCGAAGCATGAAAGCCGGTGTCTGTGCACACAACTTTCGGATTTGAACCCTGACCTTCACGTGTCCTATGGTGACACTAACGAAAAAGTGTCACTGTCTAAGCGTCAGCGATCTAAGCCAGCATGAACACCTCATCGCCAGATTCTTCTAGGAGACGCTACACAATATTATGACTCATGAGGAAACGCGGCTGTCAACACGCGGAATTATCCTTCTAGCCTCCTGCAATATTAATACTGGCAACAGAAAATCTTCTATATTGAACAGAAATGTTACTTGCCATTATATATTCACATCGTCACTGGTTCTTTTTATAAGCAAAATCTCATATTCTTTTATAGTCATGTTTCATTGACGTACCTTTCCACCTTTCGGAAGCCTTTATTATTTATCTTTATTCTGACAATCGAAACGAAGCAGCATTCAAAAGAGGGCGACGGTAGGCGTATTTCAAAGATGATGGGTTTCATACTGGAGGCAAGACATTGTATTTAAATATGACCGGTTCTCATTTTATATTACGACCCTGGTTTAATTGTGGAAGTTATATATCATCATATTAGATGGAAAGAAGAGATTACAGATTCTCATGGCGACCAATATGAAAATAACTTGCGTATTTCGGCAGACGTTTACCGGTAAACTTTCATGAGACAACAACATCCCAGAAGACAGTGATATCTAGATGATAAATTTGTGATGAATAGTGACGTACATGACAGAAAACAGTGGCGGTGGTCAGTTTCAGAATACAGGTCATTAGGCAAAGTAAGAACATTTCTCTCCCCCTCAGTGAAACATTAAACGTTCAACCTTCTAGCCTCGCTTAACGGCCGATACTATTCCATTTGCTTAGCTAGTCAAGAAATCTTCAGTTACGACAGCTCGATGACCCGGAAGGGATTCGAAACGGGTGCTTCCCAGCATCACCATGAAAGGCAACGTATTCAGTGGGACGTGTGCCGTAGTTACAATCCTCTACAAGCCTTAAACCTCAAAGTATTAAAAGGACAAGAATTAAACAAAGGGTTATTTCTAGAGAATAATCACGTATTATGGCCCTCATTAGAACAGCTTAGTCCAGGTAGGGTCAAGGAATGAATGTCAAAAAATTATATGGCTTTCGAAAATTACAGCCTATTGAAAGATGTATGTAATACAGAGATTACAGCTTAGGATGGAGGGGCAAAACATTTTTATTCACAGCATTATAACTTTATACAAACGAACCAGTTCGTCGAACTTTATTATGGTGTTCACTGGAATTATCGGTTAATACCACAGCAATTTATGTAGCTGAAATGGTATTTAGAAGGCGTGTCAAATGGCAGGTCTTTTCTCTCTGTCACAAGCAGAAACGTTCATAAATTTTAATGCTACTAATTTTCTCCATTTATAAACGGCGAACACAAATCAAGAAAAATTAAATCTATGTGGAGCCAATAACAAACGACAGATATTGAATTACATTGGAGGTAATTACAAATTTCGAAACAGTGAAAATTCGAGATAATGGCATAAATTTATATTATCGTGTCACACTAAATGAGCGGGATAACATGCACAGTTTCTTCTCCATCGCCGAAGACCGCATAGAAGACACACAAATATTAAAAAAGCATATCCTATCAAATTCAATTAAACGATAACTACTTATGTTCGCTAAATAAAGCACACAAAACCTCTCCAATCCTCATACATTATAGAGTAGTGCATTAAAAAATGTGGACATAATTACAGCCCTTACTGTTACAGTATATTCCTTCGAAAGGATGGCATCTACCTACGAGTCTACACGGTCCTAAAACCCAGAATAACATCATTTCATCGCAGAGAAAACCTCAAATCTGACATAGCTAGTAGTTTTCTGTATCTCTATACACATCCTCTTCCTTAATACGCAATGGGAGACAGGCTTCCGACATCTTAATATCCGTGTGTGTCCTAATGAGTGTGTTGGGGATGTTGAAATCGAACTGGACATGTAACAGGTTTGGATATCATCAATGATTAGATAGAAATATGCTTACACGAGCTCACAAACCGAAAGACCGTGACCATCATAACCGTCGTGAAACATCGAATCTCAAAATAAGCAATATTATATTTACAATACTTAAAAACAACAGCGTTTTAAAATGAGAGCCTTACAGCGCAGGGAAATTCTGTGTAATGATCATTTACATAGTTAGCGTATTAATTTGAGTAATGTAATATAAGAGTCTAATCTATTTTAAAATAAATAACATATTAAAAGTGAGCATTAAGTAGATAGGCCTAAGATAATTTATAAAAATTTAGGATATTCATGTGGTTCCAAATACAGCTGCCTTATACAGAAATCCGCATGCTGGATTTATAAAATGGACTGACATCTTAACGGTGAACAGACTTTCATACATATATCGATTATCTCTTAGTGTTTGGTCCCGAATTAATTACCCCGATAACTGTTATGACAGTTACATAGAGAAAGTTGACGTGGATTATACTAAGGCTATAAACAGAAAACTGAACTCTAAAAATACAACGTAACTGGACGATGGTACTAGGGAAAACAATTAGACTTAAAACAAATTTTATCTGCTACAGTATGTTCTGAGCTGAAAGAGGTGGATCGGCATAGTTTCTCATAGTGGATTGTACAAGGTTTTTCAAAGCAAAGGAGTTATGTGGGCAGACATTTTACCAATACCTATTCTTGGGTTTAAAAGAGAAATGTTCTTCTACATAGAAAATACATTTTATACTCCCTACGGTATCCCCCCCCCCCCCCCCCCAAAACA
>NW_019059703.1:254298-297591 GCF_000696155.1 Zootermopsis nevadensis | reverse complement strand
CCTTATAATACTCTTCCAATTAAACATTTTGTGATGTTGTTATTGCTGTCGAAAGGAAGCAAACTCCCACCGTCACCAAACACGTCATTACTGACTGCCTTTGCTTGCACATACCACTGTCTCCTGGTACTATACTACCTCTGCTACTTCAAGGACCACACCGTGCGAATAAGTGTTTGCTGACTCAAACCACGCCCTTCAATACTACATTTATAGGCTTCAGCAAATCACAGTGCTGATAACGTGTTCTCTGCTTATATAATCACTCAAGATAAACGCAAACTAACGTGAACAAGTAAGCGAATTGCGATTTATTCAAACAGAGATGGAACGATAGTGAGGTAGATTTCCTCTCTCAAACAAACACAATCTACGCGCTAATTAAACACCCACATGCTGGATACATGCTTTAGCAGCAAGTCTTTGTTTGTAGGTGGGCTTCGCCAACAATCAGTTCAAAAGGTCGGGATTAAACGATCGATTCATTAAGAGTGACAAAACCCACAAATTCATCTGATAAACAAACTGTTGCTGTAAAGTGGAGCCTGTAACGAGCCACAACACGTGTTTGTTTTCTCAACGGTTGGTTTACGGTTTTTGGTGCGAGAAAACGAGAATGAAAATTGCACCTACCGACAGACTAAGGTCAAGTATAGCATAAGGAGCAGGAAGGCAAACAGACACATGGCAGTCGATGCGAAATAAAACAGAATTACTGCAGCGACCAATCATTTTCTTGATGCCTGTCACGTTAAGTGACGTAACAACAGAAAAGTTAAATATAGATATTCTGTATGTAAGATATAACGCAATAAGGTTCTACAAGAGACACAAAAGAAACTAAAATAATTTCAGAACTGTGTAGTTTGCCATATCATGTATCACGCATGTATAAATTCACTTTCACTTTTCAACTCCGTGAATATAATTCGTAAAAGTGCATAGCTTACACTCGAAGCTGGTTGGATACCTCTGATTCAAGTAAAACTCTGCTCTCTGCTTAATTGCCGCATATTACTCTGAAGTTCTTATGATGGAATTAATCTAGGATACATTGTGTGACTTTGACCAGAGAAGAATTATTGACAGGACACTGCAGATGAGACTGCTCAAATTATTTCTAAGAGATCAACAGATGTTTTACGATTGTAACATTAAATATACGTAATATGCAGTGTATGATTGTAGCACCGATTAAATAGAGCAGGCCACATTTTCGGCTCCTCAAGATATCAACCATCTTTTATTGAACTCGAGGGTGAATCACCGTTTGCACAAATCTTGCCAGCGGTCCATATCCTCAACCAAATGTATTCGGACCGCATTCTTTATTTTCGAGATACATTTTAATATTACTTTCTCAACTATACCTAGGTCTTCCAAGTTGTATGTCAGCTTCTGGTAATACCACTATCACGAGATTGATACAGTGTACAGTCCTCGGTTTTCCATTCAATCCAAGTGAATACTGAGATGTTCACAGATCTTGTCCTGTCCTTAATTCGGGAGAATTGCCAAGAAGGTACAGAGGACAAGCTTCGAATAAAAAGGATAGCGGGAAGAGGAAAGAAACCTCAGCACTGAACTCGATTACAGGCGGAGGAAGATAATCCCTGGATCTATTCTGACGCCAGGACCTGTAGAAAGAGGTTACCATTCTAGTTCTATCCTTTTCCTACATATGGAATCATCGACTGAAACTTTTACAAAAAAGAAGACTGCTATTATACAGCCGGACATTGCACAGGGTTTCAGTACAGACGTTACAGAGTTTTTACACTGAATAATCCATCCAACCCTTCCTCTATTTTTACTTTAGGCACAGGAAACTTTGATCAGCTTCGAAGGTGGAAAAATGTATTTTGCAATATACAATAGACTGCATGTAGGCTCTTCTCGTACGTGACTGACATTTACTCTGATTAAAATATCTGCAAATAATTTACTAAGTGTATCCGGACAATGCAACAAACCAGTAAACACAGAACGGAAGGTAAGTTCATCGCAAATTATATCAACATATAAAATAATGTACTAATATACTGAATTCCTTATGAGTATGCTTGTTTGGGTATGTATATATTAAGAGGTGCATTGCAGGGTTGGTTTATTAAAAATATGCTTGTAGAAATCGTAATTAAACTAATCTTCTACTAGTATCGCACCCACGAGATAATTCGCCAACACAAAAATTTAAATAAAGGCCGCTCCGGGATATTACAGGCTGAATATATTAATTTACCCCACAGTAACATCAATATGACAGATGAAACATGAAAGAAAGCTGACACAAGTAAATAACATAAAACTTTATATGTAGATATTTATTTGAAGAACCAGTCCAATTCTGAGCTCCTGTGAAACATTTAGTAAGACGGTTCTATTTTTTGCAATGGATAGTTGTAGCCCTCTCTCAGTCACCAAGGTAAGAGATCACCCCATCTCGGCTGTCCGCGATTGCTTGTTTAGTATACTGGCAGCAACCCTCCACATCTGGAGGAAGTCCTCTCCATCCGTAATCAGAAAACGCACAATACCGCGGTGATTAGAGACCCATTTTTCATGTTGCGAATCCATTGAAGATTTCTATTTCATTTCGGTGATCAATGAAGTGCTGTATGCTGAGAGATTTAAGTATTTCAGTTTTTTCAGGCCACATGCCGAACGTTGTAATGTATCGATATACGAGAATATCGATCTGAAAAATAGCATGGTGCTGCAGATGCCTTCCATATCGCATAGTTACATGGATGATAATCGACGTCTTCATGCATTACGACCGCAAGCCCCCATATACACGTATTCAACCCCTTTCGCAAAATCGGGCAAGACCTGTGTGGCAAAGTGTTCTCCTGTCGTAGCAAAACACGAATGGAAATGTATCGTAAAGTAAAGCGTTTTCCCATTTTCCGAACCGTTTAGTGTGAACTGCAGAAAGAGCAATATCGGTTCGGGATCATAGCGGTGGCTCCAGCATGGGCCATTAGCGATATCAATACAGCGTTTCAGGTGTGTCCTTCAGAATTCGACATCGATTTCAGCTGATAATGTCCAATCACCTTCATAACTTTCAAAAGTTATCCTTGCTTTTAAAAACCTCATCTTGTCGCAATTAGTTATTCAATATCTGTGATAATAGCATTATAAACAGGGGTAATCCAGCTTGCAAAGGTTGTTGCCATGTTGGTATTTCAGTGGCATAAATTTAAATACCTGAATGAGGAATATAGACTGAAAGTGCATTAGAATATAGTATTGAGGAGAAAACGTGGGTCTAAGAAAGAGGAAATAACAGAAGTATGGATGACTTTAAATTCATAAAGTTCTAAATAAAAAAGATATTACACAGATCGTATCAAATACTACTTTAATAGTTTAAGGTGGCGAGTATATATTATGGAGCTCCTCGTCATAGTTTTTCCTCCAGTCTCGTGTCACCCCTTTGGTCCAAACAGATTCCTCAGATCAATATTCTTAATCAGCCTCAATATGGTTTCTTCCCTTGATGTAAGAAGCCAAATTTCACACCCACACAACAGCGGGTAACATCGTATTTTTATATATTTAATCCTTTGAGTCTTAAGATAGCAGACGTTAAGACATTCAATTCTGAACTGCATTGTAAGAAGCATTCCCATAATTAAATTTCTCCTAAATTTTCTGTTTTATCTCTGGATCAATTTCCTTACCAGCATTTAACAGATATTCTGTGGAAAGATTTGTGCGTCTTTGTACAAAAATGACACTATCAGCACAGATGTGTCCCATTAATTTCCAATCCCTCTTTGTCTCCTTTGGACCTTCCTGATAACACATTTTAAATCAAAGTTGAAAAGAAAGTGTGATAAAGCATCTGCATATTTCATACTATTCTGAATACGACCTCTATCAAACAAAATGTCAATTTTCAGTTTTTGCTACAGGCTTAATTTAAACACTTTCTAATTGCACTAATTAGTTTAATGGGTACACCGAAGTCAATGAGAATGTTGTTTAATAATTCCCTCCTAACTGAATCACAGGTTTCTTTTAAGTCTATATAAATATTTAGCTGGCGTATTGATTAATTAAACCAAAATTAAAAAGGATTATTCTTAATAGTTTAACATGCGTATGGATTTAACCTTGAGGGGAAAATGTCGGCAAAAGTTCTGGGAAACTCGTTATTATTGCTATCAGTGCTTCACTTTATTTCGTAGATTGTGCAGCAAACTACAGATTATTATTATTATTAAGTGTTCTGTCTTACGACAGGTCCATTGCTCTGCCCAAAAAGAGCTCTCCAGTTGTCCCTATTCTCGGCTTCTCGCTTTAATTCCTGGAACGTCATCTTCTTTCCTTGTTTAAGGTCGTCGGTTAGCTGTATCAATCTTCTTCCTAGTCCTCTCTTTCCTTCAACCTGGCCTTCGATGATATCACTCAGTATTCCATTCCTTCTCATAATATGTCCCTGCCAGTTAGCTTTCCTTCGTGTAATCTTTGCTCGTTGACTCTCCTCAATACTTCTTCGTTGGTCACTCGATCCGTCCACCTGATCTTCTCTATTCTTCTCCAACACCACATTTCGAAACTCTCCAGGTATTTCTGTTCCTTCTTCCTGAGTGTCCAAGTCTCTGCTCCATACAGCGCGACACTCCATACGTAACACTTCACTAGTTTCTTCTTCATCTCCAAGCCCAACTTGCTAGTGAGAAGTATCCTCTTCTTGACGAAAGCTGCCTTGGCCATGGCTATCCTTCCTTTTACTTCCTTGAAACTACAGATACACAACATTAAAGTTTGTGATGTATTAAATAATGGTATATGGATAGTAAACTCGCATTATGTCCTCACTACTTACAGTGTGGAAAATTAATCCACTTATAGTTTAACCCATTTCTGTACGTCTAAATATCAAAGTTCGTTGCATCATTCCACAGCATCTCGCCTTCAATAACTTTTCTTCTGCACGCAACTTTGATAACTTTCTGCCCCTACGGTCTGGAAGAAAGAAATGGGAAAAAAATCTTCTGCTACTTTTTTCTTCTACTTTCCTTCGGTAACCATCAATCTTGAATGCAGCAGCAGGCAGTGTGTTCATAGTCCGGTTCTGACAGGGGTCTCGCAGATCGTGACCACCGGAACAGACGCACCGTGACAATGTTCAGACTGTTTGTAATACTTTGCGTGTGAATAAAAAGCATTGACAATTTCTACATGCGTAACATTAAGAATGGCTCATTCGATACAAGAAATCGAAGTTAAAAACCAGCGAACTCCCTTACAATTTGAAGATAATATTAGTGAATAATAAATATGAAAACAGGATTATCTTGTAATGTGCACAACACTGAAAATTTCGTACCAGATTTAACGGATTGGTCTTTTTCACATACTCCGATTCAAAATTAATCGGCGATTCTGTTGCATTCTAAGCACTAATATAGAATTTGGTCAAGAGGGAAATGCAGGGAAAACTATGTCGTTCGTGTTGTCACCTGAATTCAAGACTTAATATTTTTAAAAAGATAATTAATTAAACCTTCTAAAAGGTGTAAAAGACAAACATTTGGAAAAGCTAGTTACAACCACAAATTACATTAACGACGAAATTAAGAGGACATTAAAATATCAGGAATTCGTATTATCATACCAATCATTATTTGCGTCTTCTTGAATCCTATTTAAGAGGTACAAAAGAGGTATTTTACCTGCCCTGTCGTTTAGGTGTAAGACTAATCCTGCCGCCTTCGAGGAGGAAAACAGAACAAAGTGCATAGGACAATACTTGGAGCTCAGAGAGGAGTAGAAGTAGGACGCAGAAAACTTATAACGATAAGCTTCATAATTTGTATTCTGCACCAAATAAAATGAAAGGAGGACGGGAATGGCGGCATAACACTGAGGTCCACGGAGTTCATTACGATTTGTTGACACATTAACATTATCTGAAATGAAATCATTTTATCTATCGCTGAAAACGGTGTTGTAACTCAAGAGTCAGTTTTATTGGCTTCCGTGTTCCCAGTTTGTTTTTATTTCCTATTGATTACGGTCATGTGTAAAGAACTGCACGCGACTGAAGCTTACAAATTTAAATAACATGAGATTTCAGATTTTTACAGCGGTAAGTATGAACATGTTTTACGGGGAATTATCTACCCCTGAGTTAAGGCATGCAATGTGTTACTGGTGGTTCGATTCAGGTTGTATTCGAATGGGCGAGCAGTTGCCTTGTAGCTAAGTAGGCTACTGTGGGGTACAGCGACCTCCAGAATGTCTGTACTGTGCAGACACAATACAAAGGACTGTTTAAGCTAACAGAGTGGAGCATATTAATGAAACTACATTTAAGCAAGTGATTCAACATGTTAAGTAGGTCGTTTCCATCTTATTAAAGGCGTTTTTCCGTAAGCTACATTAAGAGCACTGTAAATACGAGGGCGAGAAGACACGAAAAAACACGAATGTTGTCATGGACTACTTTAAGGCACTATCTGTATGTTTGACGGGAGAAACTGGAGAAATCATGGGGTCGAGATCTGAAACCAAGTTATCCGGAACATATGACAGTCTCAATTGCTACGTTTGGTGATACGACGATAAAATAAATATTTTTGTGACAACTCTGTCTATCAATTATGAAATCTCTATGAGAACATAACTGTACTAGTGCTGTTTAATTTCTGTGTTAAGTATGATGTTAATGTTTTGTACCAATCTGAGTTATTATTCATGGTACAAGCATATATTTTCGGCCAGGTCAGGTAACAAATTACCGTAGCCTTGAACTCAAGAAAATTTTAGGTCAGTACATAAAATAAAAAGAGGTGGATACGTTTACTGTAAATACGAATCGGAATGAATACACATATTCTATGAGAACACATTTAAATACTTCTTAAGTATTTAAAGAAAGTGTATTAACCCTTCGGAGGTTCAGGTTTGTCCAAACAGTATTTAATAATTCAAATCTAAAGGTTTCTATAGATGGCGTATTATTAAAATAACACAATTTCTGGGCTGTATTCATCATTTTAATTTAATGTCTCCAGGAGACAGACACCAGTCTCCGAAACACCGCATTTCAATTAAATTAAAACGATACATAAAGTTCCTAAGGTTTGTTATTTTATAGTAAAATTACATATTTTTCTTACTTAGCCTCAACTTTCTAACCAAATGTTTGCCATTAAGATATAACATTCTCTCTTCCATGCTAGTATTAAACATATTGAGAAAGTAATTGGCTAAGTTAGTGTGTATGCTATTTAACGACTCACAACAGATACACGAGTTACTCAGCGTTGATTAAATTGAGAATGAAGCTTTTGTGGCCTGCTTGGAAATACAGACCTAACATTCGACTGAAGTGACAAGGGTGAATCACGAAGGCCGTACGTCGGCACTGGCAACACCTGGACCGAAATTCAAAACGGCCACCGGATGCTATACTAGAACTAATAACAATCAATTTAATGAAGTGGAAGGAGATCGTGTTTTTCTTCCAACATGGGCCTGTGTTATAATGCAGCAATACGCGATAAAGGATCCTTCAAGAGAACATAATTATTAGTGCATGCATTCTGAACAGTATAAAAGTAAAGCGATAATGAAACGAACGACGAGAAACCAACTGGATGATGTCGAAGTTCTTTCAACAGTTCCATTTTAGATGTTCTGAAAGCCGTGTAACATTTCCGCATATTGTCATATTTCCTGGCGCTTGTGCAATGCGAAACAAGCTTCAGTTCAAGGCAACGGGGCTAACAAACGTAATTGTTTTATTATTCGTTTATGTGTAACACAATATCAATTGCAGCACAATAAGCTTTGTCATTAACGCAAGGTACACAGTTCTGCACATCTTCAATCAGCTCAGTACAGCCGACTTCTACTTTATCTGACAGAATGAAATACATGAAATTAAAGTAAGACATATGAAGCACCCAACATATAAACTTTAAGAACTCTTGAACAAAGAAATTTAAATCCGACGTACTGCAGACAGGCCTGGATACTTGGCTGGCCTAAAATTAAACCTGAACCATTTCCTTCTACATTCTCTCAAATTCATTATTAACCAATACTCCTATCATCCGACGTCATATAATCTGACCCATTCAAGCGCCTTTAAGGATAACAAATTAACCGTGGTCTTGAAATATCTTTATACAGACAAAATTAGATATATTGCTGTGAAACAGAAAATCTAATGTGTCATTTCAGAGCTCTTAAACAAGGAAGTACAGGCCTACAATTATTCTTCAAAATAAAGACCTTGCCATCGAATTTCGCAGTCTTACGTTCTTATGATCCAAGGCTATAGGGCAGTCCCTGGTCTATGCATCACATAAGAAGGGAGGCATGCTGGGAATAAATGTCAAGCTAATCTGGTTCGTACCCTCGACACTCGACTGAACTTAGATTAGCTTTACGCTTCGGCCGCTCTACACCAGGAAAATGAGAATAAAATGCTTGGCGGGTTCCAGAATAAGATTACATATTCTAGTAAGGAGGAATATTATTATCCCGGCAGGATATCTAACCTGGATTATCCAGTTCATAGCTAATCACTTACAAGTAACGAAGTAATCTGATTAACTCGACTAAAAGTAAGTCTGGAAGTAATTTGTAGCCTATCGCTATCATGCTGCCATCTGCAAACCTACGTCGTTTGGTTACTCTGGTATCTCGAAAATCGACCATCGCTATAGATATTACAGTTGTATGAAATGTGAACATGATACAGATTCAGATCACAAAGCTGTAAAGGACTTACAGAAATGGGTCACTTACACTTAATTACCAAAATGACCGTGCCCTCTTGAACAATTTAACGGCTATTTATGCAGATTTTAACATTCAAAATTAATGCCTAGATGGTTTGTCATTTTGATTAATTAAAAGTGCAGATTCAATCACAAATAACGTATTACTTTCCATGATGATTAACCACGCTCATAATTTTTTTTAAGACGGAGAAATCGAATGAATCTAAGGGCTGTCGTTCAAATGGCAGACGAAACTGTCAAACAAAAATACCTGCGTCCCATGTCCGTATATAGAGACCAGAGTATAAAAAAATGAACGTATTACTGAAAGCGGTAAAAGACGCTTTCTAAACCCGGGACGTGACAAGAAACAGAAAAAAAGATTGGTAAAGAACTGGAAGCGTAATGATGTTAGATAAAATGGACGAATAAGGTAACGCTCCTGATTCCGTGCTATCGAATCCTACATCTTTTTCGCCACTGTTCTTCCACACAACAGACCGGCAATTGCAGCTTGAATAAGGCAGATAATCTTCTCCCAAAGACTGGACTCTACGAACCACCAGTTTTCTTTTCTTATTTTCTCCGGACAGTTCTCCCCAGCTTCCAGGATGAGACGCCATCCCCAAAACCATGAGGACGAATGAATAAATGACCAGAACCAAAGTCTTTCCACGTACTTTCTAAACTTCGTGCCAATGAAGAAATTTGTAAAAACATCGTTCTGATTCTAACGTCTCCAATTTGTTCAAATGTTTCTCCAGTTTATAGGATTTTTTATCATTAACAGTATTGAAAATATTTTTGTCCAAGGTAGGATGGCCAGAAAACGTGTTTCTGTCTGGTCGTTAAGAATTACTCCACGCGTGCACAAAGAATAATACAAAACGGTTCATATAAATTTTTGAAGACATAGCCTGAAAAGCATTCAGCCACATTTCCAGACGTGATGATAGAAGGCTAAAAGTACTTGTCTCGGCTGTCTTCCGAAAACACAGAGACACCAGTGTTTGCGGTACACATACAAGATTCCATAGGTGTAGTCTGCAGAGTATACAAAGGTCCTCTTTACGCCACATCCGATAGATGTGATAGAAAATGGATTTAAACAATGCAAAAAAAAATATTCAGAACCAATATTTGTTGAAATGTCTTTTTAAAATGTTTATATTTTAAATTTTATAATAATAACTAGGGTTTTGATGTTCATGACCTAAAAACCGAGAAATACGCATGCAAATATGCCCCCAAAAATAGCAAAATATGACCCATAAAAGGCAAAATATGACCTAATTTGTTATGAAAAAATATAGGGTAAAATTTAAAAAAAAAGGTTTTTGTATTTCAATCATGTTATTTATTTACATATGCATGTATAACTATTACATTACTTGATTTCCTAGCAATTTTAATCAAAAACCTCAGTCGTTTTAAGTTGTAAATGCCTCGTTTTGGATTAGCATCAGATGTTGAGTATATGTGCTCCTATAAAAATACATCACAAACGTTTCATCGCGTTATCGAAAATTACAGCGATAGAGGAGTGGCTTACTGTTCATCAGATGTTGAGTATATGTGCTCCTATAAAAATACATCACAAACGTTTCATCGCGTTATCGAAAATTACAGCGATAGAGGAGTGGCTTACTGTTCCAAGAAGGAATAAGTCACCAGGGCGGTCAGCAAAGAGCGTGTCAATAACGACATTCGCTACAGCCCTGCCGCAGACATCCGTTGTTTCATCAATCGAAACCCAAATCTTATTGTCGCCCACAGTACATATAATTCTTTTCAGAACATCTTCATAACAGGCAGGTACACATTTTTTCCTTAGTGTTGATTCGTCTGGAATTAACTGATTCATGTACTTCTCCAAGAAAAATTTGAACTGCTCATTGTTCACTTTATTCAGTTGGCAGACGCCATCATTTCACATAGGGATTCACTGTAAGTGTCTGAGAAATGTAGTTACAAGTAGAATTTTATCCTGAAAATATAACCAAAATATGAATTTTATCCAGAAAATATAACCAAAATATGCATTTTATCATCAAAATATAACCAAAATATGCATTTTATCCTCAAAATATAACCAAAATATGACCAAACACATAAAAATTACCTAAATATGCATTTATATGCAAAATAAAAACAGCATAATTATGATTAGGGTAACCCAGTTAGTGTTTAATTTCAGTTTAGAATGAAAATAGAAGCCCCAATAAAAATATGACATGTCATGAACATCCGAACCCTAGTAATAACATTTAAGAAATTACGCATGGAAATATGTGAAATGATTACAATACAAAACAAATGACAGTGAATTCAATTTAGATCCGAGCCGAAAGATGGAGAAGAGGGCGATCTTATCGACTGAAACAGGAAATCGCCAGACGGACAGTACATGAACATAAGGCGTTCTTCGCTTACGCCCTACTCTAATGCGTAAATAATACCTAAAATGTTGAAACATTTTGTGACAGGGTTGAAAACATAAACATACGAGCGTCTGGTCGCTGAGAGTCTTTCTACTGTCGTCGAGTCAATCTTGACTTCAACGGAAATCGATAGCACAAACAAGACTCCAGTTGTAACAATTATGCGGTCGATCGACTGGAAAGGAAGAGGGTAGGAAGTTTGTTCTATACCAGATTGCGTGGAAATGTGTTGTCTTATTATCAGTTACACAGTCTTCATGTAGCGAGAGATACTCTGTACACGATTTAAATCAGTGTCATGTATTTAATGGCCTGAACAAGAAATACAATTTTATTTTATTGTTCTTATTTACTATCGTTATATAAGTGACATGAATTTCGACGACATTAATTTCCTAACAATTTTAATATCCACGTTAACACTTCAGAGTCTAAAAGTAACTGCACGTACCACCCGTTTCTTATCTTTAAATAATTCTGTGATTTGCCCACGAAGTGTATTTATCAATTTTGTATAATTTTCAGAGTAAACAGCGGTTATATCTTTAAACAAAATTTACTAGTTGATTTTAATAATGAATGTGGGGTTGTGCTTTCCTCGAGGTAATGGCTCAAAGTTTTAAATATTATTCAAAGGCAAGATTCCGCTTCGAAGGGTTAAAGAGCCAATTTTTCTTCATTGCAGGCAAATAAACAATGAACAAACGGTCACACGCGAATAATTTTTACACTGAATATTTCCTAATCAAATGGCCTTGAACTATAATCGACTGTTTGAGACTGTTTGACGTCCTGTTTTTCTGTGTCAAAGAAGTGTCTCAATTTGTCTTGCTGCTGGCATACACTGGTATCAAAACCATTCCCAGATGATAGTATAACACCAGTACTGTTTAGTGCACTATATGTCCATCAGTATTCTTTGCAATGTTTTATTCCTCAGCAGTTTGCGCTCACTTATATCGGATGTAGACCTATATTTAATAAAATAAGTCAACAAAACATGTCTCATAGTATAGAAAATCATAAATTGTAAAAGAAAAACGATTCAGTATATATATTGTAATTAATTATCGAAGTATTTAATTAAATAGACATAATACCGAAAAAACGTTTTAATTAATTATTGATGTTAGCGATGCACAGACAACAGTGGATTTACTTTCATCGAACATAACGCAACACGTTTTAGTGCCCTTATATTTCGCGCATGCGGACATTAATGAACATCGAATGCGCGATTATAATTCTAACAGGGACCTCAATACAAATAAACTTGTACTTATTGTGGGTACCAACCGAGCGGAATTAAAAACGTTTAAAAAGTAAAATGTGTTTCTAATCTCGTCACACTGAACGTAATGATCGAGTGGTTAGCACGCCTGCTTTGTATTCGGGAGGTCCCAGTTCAAATGTCGGCCCGGAGATCGGCTGTCCTGACAGGTTTCTCGTGGTTTTCCTCAGTCTCGTCATGTAAATGCCGGGGTACGACTTTATGTTATGACAGCTTCCTTCTTGTCTTTACCAATTCATTATTCACTATCATCCGTTTACTCGACGCTAAGCAGTCTAATATGCTGAAAGCCTCGTCATACAACTGTAAAATATAATTGAACTACGTGTGTTATCAAATATTGAAACTGTTCTAGGAAACTAACAGAAATACAGGTTTCTTCCTTAAAAACTATGCTGTAATAGGTACAGATTTTGTAGAGCGCGGTGTTATTCTTAAAATACATACAATTATAATCTTACCTGTTCTTTTACACGGGTATGAAACTTGGTCTTTCACATGAATGGAAGAAGAGATTTCGAAGTGTTTTGTGTTCGTCACTAAACATTGCTAGGATGATCAAATCAAAGAAGATGACATAGGCGGGGCTCGTAGCAATAATGCAAAGTCTGAAAGGAAAAAAAACATTGAGCGAACTCAACAGAAGGGTACCATTAACCCGTCGAAGCCGAATATCTTTTAAATAACTTTCAAGACAAATTTGTTTCGTTCCGGAAAGGAAATAAAACGCGTCTGATTTCTTTATTTGCATATACACGTTAAATACATGGTTGGTATAGTATTGTATCGATGATTATTATTAAAAAAACTTTCCTTGGTTCCGTAGTGTGATGTGGTTATATTATACTACACTACTATACAGGCTTCTATCAAGACGTACATCACAACGAAGCCCAATATGATTGCAGTGTCTTTTTATTTCCTGAGAATTTTCATCAAACAATACGCGACTTTTCTACATTACATAACGTCTGATGGTTGCCTTGTATGTGAATGGACTTCGTTAACCAAACCCTCGAACCAACCAACCAACACATTCACAGTGGAATGTGCCGACAATTCACTGACGTCAACGCAGTGACGAAGTGCACAATGACGAGCTGCACAATGGCAAACACTGTGGAAAATACTCGTTCTGCCTCTAGAAAATCAACTCCAATTTCTGACCGTTTCATCGCTTTAAAAATCGTTGGACTGGCAGTCAACTCGAAAGCTTATGTAGTTACACAATGATAATCAACAACAGCAATTCTGACCACTTCCAATTGAAATTCTATTTATAGTCATGCAGCGTTACGTGCTTTGGCCATTACAGGGATGTACATTTTATGAACCAAGGTTTGACACAAATGGTAACGAAGTAAAATACATTATAAAATATGAGAAAAAAATTGTTTTAACCTGAACTGACCAGAAGCACCTCGTAATAACGCATAAACTTATATACGTTGTTTTTTGATGTTAATTCTTATCTAGGGCAGAGGTTCCCAAACTTTTATACCTTTCGCCCCCCTTTAAACATTTCATAAATTTCATGCCCCCGTTCCAGAACAAGTGCAAGCATACAGATTTGACATAAAATTTAGCTATGAGTACACATTTTTTATAATTTAGTATATATTATTCAATGCATTTAATTTAAAAAAAACTGTAATAAAATATACGCTCTGAGTTCTACAGCACTGTAGGACAACTTAACTGCCTCAACCAAGCAAAGGATGTTAAAAATATTTCTCCATTTTTGTTAAGAAGTTTTTCATACAAACAACACCCCCCTCAGAAAACCACTCGCCGCCTCCCCAGGGGGGGCGCGCCTCACACTTTGGGAACCACTGATCTAGGGATATATATCTTGAAGATTGATTGAGGGTGCAAATGGCTCAAGAAAGTGGCCTTGATATTTGTGGTGTGCTATTTTCGGGTTTTACTATTGAAGTCTTGAATAATATTTAGTTTTCAGAATCCCTAAATCTCCAACCCTTTGCATAATTTAATTAATTTCATATGAATTTCCTTGGAAATATTTAAATAAAAATTTAAGATTCTTATGGCGCAGCAGTGGTCTTCTTTACAGTAAAGCCGTGTGGACTTGTAGGTAGATACCAATGTTATGGACGAACTTACTGCCTCCATCTTCTGATCAGAGAATTTAGGCAGTATGTTTCTCTAGGAAGATGGTATGTATCTACGAGCTCACATGATGTTACTACCTTGAAGTCCAATGTATCAGCGTCTTCGGCCTTCGAACTTGATATAATTACCACAAATATGAAACAAGCTTTGTCAAATGTGCCTTTAATGTCTCAATGTTCGAGACGAAATTTGACACGTTATTGGTAGTCTATACACATTTTTGTTTTTAAATGTAAAACACTATAAGTAATAAGAATATTTACAACTTCAAATTTGTCATAAAAATCATCGTAAACTAGTTACAGAGAAGAATACAGTTCTGAAATACAGAACGTGATTCTACAGCACAGCTTCTGTACTCCAAGCCTAAAATTACATGAAAAACTCGTTGTTTCATGGAGGGAAATTTTTATTGTAAAGAACAAATATTTACTGAATTTAATACCAAATACAGGGGCTGACGTACTTCTTAATTACAGTTGAAAATAATTACATCTGAAAGCAACATATGATGCTCACATAATGATATGCTAATTAGTATGACATTTATAATAGTATTTCATTCAATCCTAAACAATTAGAAATAAATATGTTAAACAAAAATGTTTGGAACATAGAGCACATAGCCAGTCATTTAATGGCCATGGCTCCCGGAGCTTATATTGCTAGCACTATCAAATGACGTTGAAATGACTTGAAAATATAATAAGAATGGGAGAGGATTCGTGTACACAATGTTAATTAAAACTCTCATTGCGAAACTTAACAAGTTCCAAGAATGTTGACGGGACGATATGACGCCAGAGCGACGCCGACGGGACCAGGTGCACTGGAAGGATTTCAGTGTTGAGGTGACAAACAGTAAAGAACTTCAGGAGGAGGAGGTATGTTATATTAAGCATTACCCACACAAGCAGTGGGAAACATACGTGTGCCGGTTGTAAACCCTTTAAATGCTTACAAGCAGGCATATAGTACAGCATAGATTTTTCTTATTGCAACCCGTAAAATTTTATGCAGCAATTCTGGTACTTGGCCCAGGCAAACTGTGACCTTCTGTCAGGTGGTCATCTGTACCACTAACACAGGGATCTCACGAAGTTGATTTAAAACGTATGAGCCAAAGTTTCTGATCTGTACTTTCACCAGAAATAATCCATACTATGTGAATTTAAAATAATCGCTTTTTATTTCAATTCCTTCAAATTCAGACGAACAAGTGTAACGGATTTCGAGGCATTATGTACAAGTTTTGACAGACTAAAGACGGAAAAAGACGTATGATGACGATGATGATAATGATATCACTACCAGCAACAATAACAATTCAATTCTTTACTCATCAAGAGCCAAAATGCCAATTACAATTAATAGTAATCCAATTCAATAAAATTATTGAAGTGCTTCGCAACATCTTAAACGCCAATTACAGGTAAATACTAAAATAAAAGAAGAAAAATGTGGTACAAGGCAAGAGAAAAAATATTTTATAACACAGTCTTTGTTAAAGATATTAATGATCCAACAGACTGCATTGGCAGCAGAAAAACATTTGACTGGCGGACTAACCTTGAAATTACGATTCACAGTAAACGCAGATTTGTCTCTTAACAGACGTAGTTGGCAGTAATAATAATTCAGTTCGTTATTATTAGCGTCCTGTATCGATAACCAAAAAGACTATTAAATGTTGTAGTAGTAGAGAAGATAAGTTTGCTTTGTACTCCTCCTCCCATTGTATTTTCAAACACAAAACAAATTGAGGAACAGCTGAAAGAAACATAACCAAATTCGTAAGATTTGAGGTTTTCACAGCGGTGAGTATGAATATTTCCGTCTTCTGGGTTGTTGCGCTGTGTAGTCTGGTCGATCAGACTACACAGCGCAACAACCCAGAAGACGGAAATCTTCATAACCAAATTCATTAGGCGGTGGTGATGTATCCAAAGTGTAATCTTGACACCTCGAAATATGTACATACTTCAATCTACCATAAAACCTTGAGAAACTTGCTATGCTAAAGGCTTAAATCGAGCTTTGGCAAACGCTTATAAACTGTTGCCTGGCGAATCTATGCATGAACTAAGTGCAACTACACCGAGCGAAGAGCGTATTGCGTTGTTTGCGTTCATGGGTCGAACTGAGACCAGAAATTGTGACTTCCACCGGTAAATGTTGACATTACTGTAGTGTCTATCAAAATCCCTCAGCGCACTATGTCACTGTTAATTTGTCAGGATCTCAAATCCCGAGACTCGAAACCTTGACAGGGAGTATATAAATTTCACCATCCGATCAATGGACAACTGCATTAGTCTGGTTAATTGTTCCAAATTGCATACTAGCTGCATTTTAATTTCTGTATCACAGTACTGAAATTCGGTGCTACTTTCAAGTTTGAAAAATCTCGCAATATTAATTTTTCAAACAGTAGAAGGGGCATACAACACAAAAATGAATCTTGACGTTTTTGAAAGACTCCATTTCTTAGCAAAATCCATACTCAATACATCTTTAATTGCATAACCCTCTTCTACACAGATCCACACCCGTCTTACAAGAGCGTACATTTAATTCGATCTATAACTTGTACTTCAATAGTCGTCAGTAATAATTCTGACCCTAGAAAATTTGTGGTCTTAAAATTATCAACTAGACAACAAAGATTCTGATTTGTTATCTGAAGGCTATTACTTTTAATATCGTTAACGAGGAACGACAATTATGAAGTTTTAGAAAAATTTTCACAGTTCGTCAAAGGTTAACACTGGACAGTGTCTTGTAACGAACCATGTTGACTCGCCATTTATAGGCGTTTATATTATATTTCTTTGTTTACACAAAGACAACAAATTTTCTACTACAGACGTAACTGACTGCTGACACACAACTAAATATGTCTCCCCATTGCAAAGCAGATTATGCCTGCAATATATACAGACCAGTAACTACATCTCAGTAACAAAACACAATAAGGCACAGCATTATTACTATGTTTGCTAATTCTATAGCCTATTTATAATAGGCCTATTTGTTTTGATCTTAAGTAATGGAAAGAATCAGGTTAAACTGGGGTTCTTCAGAAGATAAGAAATCGACAAAAAACGGGATGGCCACGAAGTGGCACCAGAATATTGGTAAGTAATTACAGCGTGACATCTAAATAGAAGGCCTGAGCGCGTGACAACGATTCTCACAGGGATAAACATTTCTCTTGTAAAGTTTGACATTATGATAAAGTTATATGCATGTTACACTCAGTACATTCCGGTAAGCTAATAAAATATATTTCGTAATTTATTTTCCTCCACGGTGTGCTTGTTACTACCCTTACTAAATATTGTGGACGCTATACCATACAGCTATGGCTTATCTTCGCTCGTACCTTCGGCTACCTTACGACTAAATGATGGTTTATAATTATGTAACGGCAGAAGAGATGTGAAACGAAGATTCCATAAGATTCATAAGCAACGTTTGAGGAAAGGAAACTGTAACAATATCCGCGTGGAGAGACTGGAGGAAACTACGAAAGCACTCAATGAAGATACTCTATCCAGATCAGAGATTCGAACTGTGTACCTCCATAACGCATCACTGCTGTAAGTATCTGATTTTAGATGAGTCTGTCTTCAGAAAATACTGAAATATGGACTTTAGCAGGATAAGACCACAGTCCTACTTCGCAACGTGTAAGTCGTTGTCTTCTGTACATCGCCAATGCTACAAAGGGATAAAAATGCAAAATTTATGCGAAAATTACTTCTAAATGTTGTGTATATTCACAATTCCTTTAGAAAACTTTGATGTACACGTCTGCGAAACAAAATAAATTGAGATTTGTTTTTTTTACCGATACCCAGAAGACGAGTACTGAACTGTAACAGCGTTCTGTATCGCATTACAAAATTAGTCTACAGAAGTTCAATGCGGTAGAATTCCCCTTTGTAACTTTAGAAGAGGCCAAAACTTTGAAGACTTCGAACGAAACTTGCCTGCTCCTCCCATAACGTGCGCACACACTATTACTCTCCCATAAGACCTCTCATTGCAGCAGCAACTGTAAAGCTTGGGAGCCAAATTTACAATGGATGTCTGAAACTCGTCTGTAATTTATCGCACTCAAAACCAACTCTGACCATTGTTACTCTATCCAATTGTTATAAATCACTAATTTATGTACCCAAAATCCATTCCGTTTATTAACGTTAACTGAGTCACACAAAACGTGCAAATGAACAGTCATTTCTTCACGGTTGCAAATGGATGTACAAGGTACAAAATGAAAGAAGCTTCTTAATAGAAGAATTAAATACATTAAACGGACACAGAAACGAAAGCATTTCCATAACATTTCAAAAATATTTCGGTCTATTATGAATTCGAAAAGAGAGATCATCTAATTAATCAAATTAAAAACAGAATAGAGTTTAAACTCCATACTGTCTCTTGGAAACTGAATCGGGAAAGTTATTTGGTAACAAAATATTTGTATTAACTTTATTTATATTTAATGCAATTATTAATTTGTTCAGAAGGATTTACATTTCCATCGGTGTTATATTATACATGTTTTCTTGTTATTAACTTTTGTGGACTTACGAAAATTATGTATAAAAATTATGTCACTATGTTGGACTATTTCCCAAGCGATGTTAGAAGACACATTTCAATAGAGTTCCATAATTTTATAAAGGTCAGGAAAGATTTGACCAGAACAGATAACGGAAATTTTTTTTATACTGAAAGAACACGCTGTATCTCGGTTAAAATGTGATAATATGGCGGCCCTCAACATACAGAAGGTTGAAGTGCGGGCTTGCATATTAATTCCATTATTTTACAGCAATGTAACAAGGTTAGTAGCTAAGAAATGCCACAATGGTTACGAACACGCAGAATAACATGCACGGAAGAAGGGGGTGGTTCGGAGACGTGCGAAGGAGAAGTGGTGGGTGGCGTCGTGAGTTGAAGTTTGTGCTTAACGACGCTGTCAGCAGCCCAGACTATACAGCGTCGGATGACAGAATAAATTGGAAAGGATATGGAAGGAATCGGCTGTGACATAATATGATGTATTATCCCTGCACTTGAGAGACAGGAAGTACTGACGAAAAAATTCACTGAGACACAACCGGTCTCAGGGCCCAGATTTAAATTCGGTATCTTCGGAATACGAAGGAGTGCTAACAGTCGGTTGCTACGTTCGATCAGTAGTTTCTAGAATGTCCGTGACCTGCACGTGTCGTAACCGCATTGCATTACGCGTGTGCCAAAGAAGTTGCCAAGTCAGCACGGCGATTCCTACAAACGGAATACTCTCGCCTACTCGTCGAGAAAGGGATATTGCTTCCAATGTATTAGAAACATCAGCTGAATGCATCCCTTCCAGTAGCTAGAAGGAATAACATTACATTCAGTTGCGAGAATGAGCCTCCATGCTAATTGCGAGGTGTTCAATTGCAGTGTACAAGGAATTCCATTTCCTTTTACAAAGGTTTCTAAACCCAACTCTTTCTGTGAGATTTCCTTCCAAAATGCCGCATCCGTGTCTTTTTCCAAGTTCCCGATTAGCATTAATCTCGTACATACTTGGACTACTCAGTTCCAATTTCAATCTTTCTTAATTACAAATTCATTTTATCAGTCTAATCATAAGCGCATTCTGAAACAATGTTTATAAATAATAATTCTTTTGTTCTACAATGACGTGTTAGGGTGAAGACAGAAATTAATTTTATATGAACAATTATTCTTACAGGCAAATACATATATATTGTTTACGTACTTGACTAATTAAACGTAAAATCATAAAATAGGCCTATTCTATTGAAAAATAATTAAACTAAATTTAAATATTTATGAGTTTCTGATAGGGTAATAGCCTATACTTATTTAAATATTTTATTTGTTGACGAAAAATATAGGTGCTAAACCCTGTAAAATAATGTACAGGAAAAGGATCGACCAACCCTGGTAAAAATATGTGTCCTAATTTTCTCTGCTAGATAATTTATATGGTGACATAAGCCAATGAACAGATTACAGAACTGTTTTACATAAATATTTTACCTTATAGTTAATAGAGTCGGTGGGCAGTAGAGCGAGGAACATCTGTAGAATTATTTTTTCAAGCAGTTATTGTAATTTGGAAGGGGGGGGGGGGGTCCACAGTGGCCGCGCGGTCCGAGGCGTGGGCCTTGTGCCACTTGTCACTGGGACCGTGGGTTCGAGTCCCACTCAAGCCATTGATGTTCGTCCGCGCTTTTCTGTGTTGTTGTCCTGTGCACAGGTACAGGCCTTGCGATGGGCCGATCCCTCATCCAAGGAGTCCTACCGAATGTCCATAGATCGAGCCAACGAAAAGTTGGGACCCGCAGTGCTCAGGCACTTGAAGAACGGGTCGTTTCTAGTATCCCAGTATCCTCCACAAAATCAGTGCCACACTAGTTACCGTAACAGAAACACAAAAAAGCAAATTAAAGAAAACGTATATAAGCATAAATGTGATATTATTGATAGAATTCAGAGCAATATAACACTAAATAAGCAACTCTGTGTTCAAAAGCCCAGATAAATCTCACATGTAACACTTAAGTCGGCGAGTGGACAAACTCGAAATTAAATTGTAAGACGAAATTACACGAATAAAATTAACTCATATATTATAAAACATATGTTAATTCTATTAAAACCGTTGATACAAATAATTCAAACGGAAGAGCCAAATTGACATAATTTTCAGTTTTCAGGGCAAGAAAGCAGACAAATTATCACGTTACATAAAAAATTAGTCAGAATGATGAATGATATTTTTATATTCTGAGCGTCTTTAATATCGTAAGTGCACTTAAATGCTT
The DNA here is from genome assembly GCF_000696155.1 of Zootermopsis nevadensis. The sequence goes on along the minus strand of NW_019059703.1, from coordinate 276,113 downwards.
CACGAATCCGTCGGAGGCACCAGTAAATGTACCAATTATTCTAAATGCCGAGTCTCATCTGAACATCTGAACTAATTGCTAACTGAAACGGGATCCCATGTCGTAAACCCGTTAGTTTTTAACGGAAGAACCCAACAGGTTGAAAACTACTGAACTGAACACTTAAAAGCCTTACGGTATACTCGAGGATTTAAGTTACTTTTGTTTTCATCCCCCTCTGAACTTGCACAGCAGCGAGCTGTTAAAGCTCATATATAGAGACTACGTTGTTAAAAGAATGCGGGAGGAAACTGGGAACTTTAGTGAGGCTTGAAATTGTTTAACCAGGAAGGAGGACGACAAACAGATACACGGCGCTTGTGTATTGACTAAAAGCAGATTCTCCTTGTCTAGTTCAAGAGCTGAAGTTTCACAAGTGCCTGGCAGTAATGCAACTTGTACATGGAAAATGTACACAGCAGAACGTAAATGTTCGATAGGAAGTGTTGGCGGTCGCCTTTGATACAGGTGACTACCATGTTATGAGAACAGTATGTGGAAACTAGTTGTTAATTTTACATTACTTATTTACTTAAAACAATTCGCATTGGCAATGCTGTATAACAGCATTTAAATTAGAAGATTACAGGTGTCTAATGTCGGTGTCGCGACAACTGGAGGTGTGATATCGCTCGTCGGTCTGCTAACATCGTGTTCTGTGCCACCAGAGGCGTTTCCAACCTTGGCTTCGTGTTCTGACTCGGCGTCGCTCTGCTAGTCTCGTGTCACGGATCTTGAGTCGGATTCGACAGGCGTCGCAACGCGCGTCGTCGATTTGCCAGCACGTTATCTTGTGACTTTACTATGCTCGTGTATTTTATATGAGGGATGTCGGCATATCGACTCTCGTTGTTGGGTTCAGTTTATCCTGTCACGTGGCTTTCCGACGCTTCTCTAGGGTTAATTTGGATTTTAAATCGGCGTTGCGAAGGTGTGTCGCAACTCTCAGTGTCGATTCAATAATGTCGTGTCTCAGCACATCCCAATGCTCATATACTACGCATATATGGAATATCTTGTCTTCGTTGCAACAGCAGGTTTAGCAACGCTCGGCGTCGGTTTGTCAGCGTTTGTCTACTGGCATACCAGGCTTATATCTGCAAAGAAATTCCACCATGTGTCGGGGTAGGGCCTCTTGTCGTCGGTTCGTATCTGTCATGTCTTCCCGAGGGTTACCTTAGCACCATTCCTTTCTTGTGCTTAGCTTCGGAGTCACATAAAACTTCGTCAGGACTCGAACCCAGAACAGTTTTCAGTATTGCGGTGTCTGTTTCCAGGATCTCATTATTATAAGAAACAGCTTTAGTGTACGAGTCATTCTTCTATCATGCTTAGTTCCATAGCTACGGAAAACGCCCTAAGCGAGAATAGAACTCAGGTCACATTGCTGTTGTCGCTTCCAATAGCAAAAAGTTTATACAGAGTTAGCTTAAAACCGGCAAACTGTTCAAAACTTTTACTCGTGATATTAAACTTGAATGAGGTATTTTCTTCAAAGTTCTGAAATCTGTAACGTCCCTTCTCGGAAGCGGTGTCCGCTGATCGATACAATGTATGTGGAGGTGGTAGGAAATAGAAGATAAAGAGACTATACGGTTAATCTGTATAACGAAGAATAAACTACTGAAATGGTCTCATGAAAGAAACAGGCAGACCCTGCAAAGCAATTCAGAGCAGATATTGCGGGAAAATTGTTCCTTCCCACCTCCGGCTTGTTCGAGTTCGTGATTACCTGCAGACACACACCGCAAAGAACTCCAATTCCTGTACAGCGTTAACTTGAGGGAGTGTATCTATTCCCTTAGAGGGACATGAAATTAAATTTGTGTCCAGAGTTCATTTACTTAGTTCGTAAGCCTGACCAGGGTTTAAGAACGTGTACAATATTTCTGTATCTGCATTTTTGACACTTTTATGTAGAAGGACACGAAAGAAACACATTAGTTAATTATGTTAATTTGTTTAATAAAAAACATCATAAAGAGAAACAGACGCTCTATTAGATGCATTAGTAGTCGTCACAAAACTGCATACTTTAAGGCCATGGAAGGACTTTACTGCTGCTGTAAGTGAACAGTACGGAGTTTCTAGCTTTGCTACGCAGCGAGTTTTGAACTACCTTCACTCGCGTGGGATCTGCTGTTCGTGTTGCATCGTTATACGAGTTTGTAGTGACCTTGTAGCATGTACTTTGATGACGGCTACTATGGCAAGGTTAAGTTGGTCTAGAAGTAAACCCAGATAAAATTAAGTACATATTCATGATTCGTCTTCCGAACAAAATCATAAGACAGTAGCTAGTAGATTCTTTACTAATGTTGAAAAGTTAAAATATTTTGATATCATGTGTGGTGCTTGCTTGTAATTGTGTGTTTCATGTCAGGCTAAAATTCAGGCAACGTGATGCTGTGACATTGTAGTTTACAATCCTTCAGAGGTACAAGCCCGGTATTTTGGAGCACTGCAGTAGCAAAGCCTTCCTAATCTGATGAGCCTGAGTAGTGGTCTTACATCGCTACCTGCAGACTATTAGCCATCTTAGCATCATGCAGTGAGGCCATCTATGCTAGCAAATTATATTACTGCTCGCGCAATCGAATTTACTGGGCGCCTCCTACCGTTCTATCTTGTTCTGTCCTTCTGTAATTTTATCTAATTCTATCTAGATTCGTAATCAGTATTACTTCGGCCTTGGTTTCCTGTAAAATTAATTCTATCAAACACTAGGTTACATCAGATTACAGGTTCAACCTTTCACAAAATATAGCAGACTAATCAGTGCCTTCCTTCATAAGGAAGTGGTTTCTAGCTACTGGTTCACATTATCTGTCTGTACGTCCAGTGACGAAAAGGATTTGCCATATCTACATTATTTCTTAGATGATGAGAAAGAGCCAATTAGTAGCAGATTTGAAAATTTTAAATTTTATGTACTCGTACAATACACTATGTCTTAAGAAGTATCAAGAAAAGGACTGTAAAATGCTGCTTCTGTTTCTTATTTCGAAATAAATGTGTTTATTTGGTTTTAAAGCATTTTGACAATCACGGAGCAGCTACCTCATGAAGCAAAATACTTTAATAGACAAAGCTGCAAACTTACAATGTTTTTGTATTCTCCCGTTATCACTATCATTACAATAGATATTCTATATTTATAGTCATAACCATTAAATACTGCAATTTATAGTCCTATATTATTTTCAAACTTTGTATCTTCTTCCATGTTATTTGTAAACTTCCCTGCAAGTTTTGTAATAATTTCCAAACTGATTTCATCTGTAATATTTAAAAAGTATCCATGCAGAACGCACGACTTTGTCTACACAGGATTCAGGAACAAAGACATAATTTTACACGAACCTCAGCCAAAGCACTTGCAACACAGTTTCATATTCCAGTTGCTGTTCTTCCTCGTGTCAGAAAGGTTTATATAAAGCAAGCTTTACTTTAGTTAGTAAAAAAAGGTGCCTGCTCAATACAGTGTGACTATTTGTGCTGAAACAAAGCAGTATCGCAGATTGGACGTTCCAGAACCATGGTTTGAATTCAAAATCGGTGCTCGCCTTTCAATCAATTGGCCAGTCAAAGGGAATTGTTAGGGACACAAACTTCTCTTCCCACCTTTTTTTTATTTTATCTTGCTCAATAGCTCCCTTAGCGACCTTTTTTACACGCACGATCGTGTTCGTTCCCACCCCATACACCACACCACCCCTTACCTCTAGATTGCTCTACTGCCCCTGCTCGTCCATCAGCTGTCAGGGGCTTCCCGCAAACGTTCCGTCAAGACTCCGAGTCCCTGGCGGATCCAACAAATCAATCACGAAAAGCAGCCCAACTGCTTGACTTCAAGTTTAACAACACAGGGTAAAAAGGGGTATCGAGACACACCCGGAGATACACATCAGAATTTAAAGGACTTGTAGAACAACACAAGGCATTATTGGGTCCGGGAGAGAATGTCTTCCCTAAAGGCCTTGCAAATTACACTGAGATACGAAACATGCGTATAATTTCTGACACCTAGCGGAGAACGTGCAAAGTATGGGTCTACTTTTTTCACAATATCCAACTCCTCGTTGCGGAGTTGTAATTAAAAAGCTAACGGTCACTGAGGTGAGCCAGAGATTTAAGAGATGTCCTGCTTTTGATACCCCAAGGTTCGTTACCATGTCCACAAAAGCCAAATTTCTCTCTTCATTTGTGTCTTCCCGATTAAAATGTATTGATATTATACCGCCAACACGTATGTTACATACCTCGCCCATCTCATCGTGAGTACACCACCTTAATTACGTTTGGTGAGAAATATCAATTACGAAGCTATTCGTCATGTACTTCCTTTCATATTGCCGCTACTTAAACCTTATTTTTAGTACCTTCTCAGACACCACTATTTCATGTCTTACTTTATGGCGAGAGACAAGATTTCACTTTAAAATAAAACAAATTATAAATTAAACATTTCGGATTATAATTCTTAAGCACAATTTTGAATAAAATTTACAAAAATATTTTTCCCACGTCTCTTCGTCCGTCTGTCCGCATATAACAATTCAAGACTCGATGCACAGACTTTTATAAAACTTGATGTTTCCGAGTATTCCAAGATAACATATTTATATTGTTTCGAGACTTGATGGTGAATTGTGTGCTATTGCGAACACGACGTGAAATTTGAGGCTCCATAAACTGCAGAGAATAATTAGAAACTATTTCTTGACCGGCTCAGCGACCATAATATTCTCAAGAACGACTGTTCTACGTGGACTGTGTTGTGAGCAGGTTCCTCGGATGGAACCGTATAAGATATCTTCCCGTTTCGAATTCCGTCCTTAATTCTGTTGCCTTCCCAGATTCTCGGCAGAGCGTGTTGAGGGTTATTGAGTTTCAAAAATGTACAATGCATCGCGAAGATGCTCCCAAAAAACTGACAATTAAATGGGGCGATGGCTCAAACATCCGCTGCTCACAGCAGTCTGACGGAATAGGTCGACACTGCGGGGAATATTATGGTATTATCAGACAAAAAGTTGGAAAGGTAACAGTTCAATTGCCGATTAATTAACTGTTTAAAATTAGCACTGATTTATTCTTAATTCAAATTTTAAATTAATTTTGAAGAGGGTTCTAAGTCTGGTTATTTAAAACAGAGAATATGCAGAACTGAAAAATTCATGCTGAACTAACAAAACTTCTACTCTGACATAAACTTTCCGGCCATTATGTGTGTAACACAGGAAATGTTATTTTAAAATTAATTAGGAAAGCATTCGCGCATTACGTAACATATCAGACTCATATTCCACAATTTCAACTTTGATTTTAACAACGTACCAATGACGTCAGAGTCGGGTGCGATGACGACGTCATCAAGGGATTCCCTACGTGGTTATGAAACTGGATGGGGACTCCCTACGCCATAATCCCCCTTGGGAAATCTGTGGCTAGTCACTACCATACGTACAAACGCACCTAGGTCTTCGTGTAAAGTGCCCGTCATTGTTATCCTATCTTAACCGGAATATTTCTGTGTCGACAACCGGTATCAGATTTAATGAAAATCCATTCACCGCTTCTCAAGCTGACACTCGCTGAAGGGCTGAGAGACAAGAGCAATCTAACTGGTGCATTTTTTTTGTAGCTTTTAGTAGCAAACGCGCAGAAAGTTCTCATCGGTTATTTGAAATGACAGTCCGCTCTGTGGACAAAAGATGTAGACATCACTGAATTCAGACAGGGTACCGGAGGCGGTGATATTTATGAGAACTCGTTATCAACACCGAAATGGGATTCCATACTCTACGGTCCTGAACTCGTTGGTCTCCTCCAGAAAATGGTTCGATAACTTGTATTGTACAACCAAATGATATACAGAAAAATATGCTTATGTTTATGTATTTATATGATTCTTGTCGGTAAAGTACACGTGCATGGGAGTCAAATATACACACAATATAAAGAGATGGTGATTTATAAGGTTTTTAATCTATTCTCCGTTTGAAGCTACCTGTATAAAATAGAAAGAACAGAAACGCATTCTACCGCCAATCAGTTTTCTATTAAATTACGTATTATGTAGATATTATATTAAACAAAGAATGAAAGAATTTGAGAACAGGACGCTAAGAACAGTATTTCTGATCGAAAAGGAGGGAAAAGTGACAGGAGACTCGAGAGGGAATTTCACACTGAGGAGTTTCATAATTTAAAATTACACTCCACAAACTAATAATAGGGTTACAATCAAGAACGCTGATATCTATGGGGCATTGGTCAATTGAGACAGGGAAACAAAATATTAGTCGGAGAACTAAAGGAAAGAAAAATTTGGGGCCACCGAAGAATACAAGTAAGAATAACAATATTAAAATGGGTATAAAGGAAACAGGGTGTAATGATGTGCACTGGGGACAGATAATCTGCCGATATAAACTCGGCAATTAATTACTTAAGTTAATAACAAATAATTTATGGGATATTAGTAATCAGTCTCATATTAATGTTTCTCAAATCACACGCTTTTATGTGATCTGGGAAGTAGGAAAGGGTCGGTGATTTAATTAGAAAATTTACATACAAACTGCTGAATATGGCCAAACGAAACTGAACAGCGGAATGAACAGCCTCTTGTTTCAACAGTTAACGATTTGTTTACGACAACAAATATCCCTTTCTCGCTTTTCTATATTAATGAATATCAAATATGGTGTAATGTTCCGCATCATTTAATCATGTTGGAAATGCTGGTATTCGCGGTCATGACCCCAATAATAATTTTCAGTAACCACTACGATTAACACTCACTCTCCGTTTTAAAGCCGCAGACTCGTGCAACAATCGTGGCATCAGATAACCACTACTTTAGCCATTCGACCTCTGAAAATCGATGGTTACACATTGACATGTTCAGTTAATCATAACTACAAAGCAATGAACCCCAAGAGTAGCTAATTAACTCCCCCTTTCCTCTAATAAATTACTCTCTGTCCAAAATATTTAACATCGCCGAATTGAAGTGACATTTGAACTTCAAACAACACGGTGTGTATAGGTCCTAACATGTTGAAGTAACTGTTCCAGAACTTCCAGCTGTTCTCAGAACATGCCTGCATTTCCTGTTGTCAGAATCAATATCCATCCAGGAGTTTGCCGCCTTTAGGAGGTCAGAACCCGCCAGTACTTTAAGGCCTGAAGGATAGCACAAGATATTTTATTGGTTCCAAATAGAGAAGGGATTTAATAGGTGGAAACGGAAAACAAATGATTTGAACACGACAGCAAAGCTGTCTGCACGTGTGTTCACTGGCACTGAATGGTTCTTAACGTAGGCGCTAGATTCAGAAGCGTCTACGACATTCTGCAGTAGAATTATAATAATTCATTCCTCTATGATTATAAAATGTCTTAGTTGCAAGTAATAATGTATCCAATAAGTACAGCTATTAAATGCACTGCAAAATTCTAATTCTAAATGGAAAATATCTTCGGACCTATTTTTTACTAACAATTATTTGCATAATTACATACAGCCAATAATATTTTGCACAACGATCACGACAGGGACAGAATCTTTCATGCAAGTGGCAGACACGTAATAAATCCATTTGGAAAACCTTCGATTAAAGGAACGTATGCATTCGGCAAAGCGGAAATGTTAAACAAACAGATCTCGAACACTGATACGTTCAAGGAGAACGCTATTTATTACTCACAAATTTACCGCGTGTAATAAATATTTAAACAACCAGATAGGCCGAACGTATTACAGGAAAAGTAGCCATGAAACACGACTTTAATTATATTCTTCTGAACATCAAATCAAATTCTTTGGTTGGTACAAAAATAAAGGTTACGCTTACACTTAATCTCTGCAAGCAGTAAATTGACTTTAATTAACGAAATAAAATTATATTACGGAAATATCTATTAAAAAAAGCGAAGCTCTTGCTGTGTAAGATACTGAATATTTAAATAAAACTGAAAGCATTTACCTGTGATCGAAGAGTTGTTTGCCAATTATTTAAATCAACAATTAACAGTAATTATATATTCATGGAACGCAGCCCATTTACATGAAACCTCACTTAACGTCTTCGATTGCTACAGAAATTGATACATAATGAATTAAATAAATTTTAACTGGGGTTGAAGTGCGTAACTATTTCCAGCTAGTGATTGAAAAACCAAGGAATATAACTTTAAAAGTTTTTCAATGATACAATAGTTCTTCAAATGAGAAATCATGCAATTATTAAACAGTAGCCTTAACCCTTTGAGGCATGCAGTTTACGTAAGTAATATTTAAATATTCAATCTGTACCTCAAAGATAACATAACGCGTCTCCACTACAATCATAAACTGGTTGATTCCGTTTAGGGAAATGACTACTCTTTCTATGAGAAAGTGCACTATGAATGAAATTTAAAATAACTGTATGTTAATTTGATAGGACGTATCTGTGTTTCAGAGTTAAAAACACACAGTATGAGTCATAGCCTTGAGGAAACATGCTGAGTACGTTCATAAAAGTTTACTCTATGCGTCGAGCTTCGTCACAAATAAATCGCTCAGAACACAATAACCTCCTGCACAAATCCCTATACGTACAGGAGAATGTTAACACAGTTCTTGGCAGCTCGTACAAATTTAACACTAAGTTACATGTACAACTTTAAATGATTCTCTGAATATGAAAACTTTCATACTGGTACGTTACGTTAAGTAATGATGTGAGCGACTTGTACCATACACCACGGTCGTGTGTAGAGACACTTTACTTAGGAACAGCATCTACCTTGTCCAAGCTTTGTATTCTTTGCCTGGATGAATTATCGCCAAGGTTGGCTTATTTCTAGCGTACCAGACACTGATACCTACAGCGTGAAACAAAGTTTGGTTATTTCACGTTCGGTTGACCGTGTAATAACACAGACGTATTCTACGAAGGCTCTCAACTTTTGATATATCCATGACCAGAACTGACAGAGGAAAATGTGTGCTCACACGCTGTAATAATACATGGTTAGACGGGGTAAATATAAGACTAGCTGTACCCATAGAGAATCACACAGCGGTAAAAGATATCAGGCGATATTACTACAAAACTCTATAAAGGTTTGTAGCGATGGCGTATTACATTCTGCATATGTGTCAGTAGATTCGATCATTTGTTCAGTATACTAAAAATGACCCTAGGATGTTTCGGGAGCTGGTTCTGGTCCCATTTTCAGATGAAAATGACAATTCTGTCGAGTCCCATTGGGATTAGCCCCTTCTGTCAAATCCAACAGAAGAATAATTTCACCTAAAAGCTCTCTAACAGTGTACTGAAATGGAAAGAATCTTCATTGAATTCCTTCCCAGGTTTCACAGTTTAGTGTTTATTATTTTGACATTCAGATTAACAAAATTAAGACATAAAACTACAGGAAACAGCAACAAGTCTGGAATCAATGTAAAGAAACGTAATTTTAATTTCGGATCATTTAACGACGATGTCATTACTTCAGTCTACATAGCGTCGAATTACAGGATAATTAATAAATAATGAACAAGAAAGAATATGGAATGAACAGGTCGTGATCAAATTTGATGTTCGAGCCCACCACAGACATGGATGGATGGATAAAGAGAGAGAGAGAGAGAGAGAGAGAGTTCAGTGAATGTAACGGGTTTTTCTTTGTGAAAACTATACTTAAATGTCGTCTTAACACTGGTGCATAAATAGAGTTGTAAAAATGATTACAAGAAGATACTAGAATCGTGTGAAATATAAAGTTTTGTGCCGACGTCTGTGTCACAGTGAGTAACTCCACCTTCTGGGCGCTTACAACTAACAGCAGCCTTGACCTGCTAAAGAATTTCAAGTTTTTTAAATCCTCTGCTAAATGTTTTGCAGACTCCTTGATGGAGAGTCCAGACCACTACAGGGTCTATAGCGAGTAGCGGTGAATAATATTCTAATATAAATTTGAGGAAACGTGACCTAACAAAATCTCACTGATATGGCTGTCTCCTGGGTTGTAGCACCGTCCGGTAAAAGTTTACCAACACTCATCGACCTACCAATGGAAGCAGCCAAAGAGCACTGAAACTTTCGGAAACCAGACTACACGGTGCTACAACTCACGTGATTCTGTTCATTATTTACGATAAGGGTCATTTTATTACGTCACATTTTTTTTTGGGAGTGGGCGTTATTTATTTTGGGTTTAACAAACCGCGTGTAACAGAAGCTGATCGCTGTTCCGTATCCATGTGACTGGCAGTGGTCGGTTGTCAGTTTGTGTTAAAAGTTCACGACTAGATGACTTTCAAATTAAGGTAAGCTATTAAAGTGAAAATGTGTGTTACGTACACGACACCTATATAAGCACATATACGGTTTATATATAGCAATATAAACTTGCGTCCCTTCAGCTTACAAATGAGAATAATGGAAGGATTAAAATAAATAAATTTAGAACCGTATAAATAAATTCAACTTGACGGCCCAAATGGCCATTATTGGTGGAAAATGATAGGAAATGCCTACGGTACTCCAAAACACAGGTTGTTCCAAGAAGATGTTTACACATTATAACACGATGGCACTTGTTTATAAGTTGCTCAAAACTGTCCACTGTGCCACACAGCTAAAGGTGACTCATTATGAATACCTTCACTAGATTCGCTAATTCACCTGGTGCACGTAATGATTTAGTATATTTGAATTCCTTTATTTCATTCATTGAATGTGTGTACACATCTTTTTGTAATATCCAGCACAAACACTTTTAATAAAATTTAAAAGTAAATATGACTATTATTTATATCCACATTTCTGTTCGTGTCTAATCTAAATAATTCAGAAAGAATACCTACAATTTTAAGTCATGTTATCATAACAATTTAAGAATGTATTTACTGGCTTCGAGAACCACCGAGGATATTCATAAAATCTTGGTATGGATGCACGATTAATATCCACAATATAAAACAGGCTCCTTCCGTACTGGAGTCATACGCATTAACATCTACGCCAGACCCTCGGGCACATCCGATATCGATACCACTTACCTACAAAATATGAACACACTATGCTACGTGAACATGAGAAATTAAAAAGGGCTATAATACGATTATTTTTAAATTCGCTGCAGCAACAAAATTTAAGCGTACCTTCGCTACTCCCCCACCCCACCTCCAACAACCGACCAAACTTGCACAAGCTTCAGTAATATCAAAACGAACTCCCTTTCAAGGTCGGGCAGGCCTGCGCATCACGAGTTGCGTGGCAGCACTATACGTCAGAAGCAGCACTTGTGACTCGCCATCAAAACTCATGCGATGGAACTTCACGACTGAATAAACTACCCCATGTAGTCAGAGGTAATGGTTCTCAGTCCTACATCGTATTCAGGATGTCTCGATTAAGAAACCTAAACTACTGCACAAAGATTTTCCTCAGTTCCTTCAGAACAACACCGGAACACGCCACATGCTTTCCAGTTCGTTACACAATAACCTAACCTATCTTTTAATGTTATGAGAGCTACTATCGTCAAATTACACCACAATAACAACAACAACAACCATATGCTCCCTGCCTTAAATAAGTGATAGGGTTTCCTTCAATAATATGCAATGTTTTACGTGAGTTGTCTGAAATTCTGTTTTCTGTATTGATGAAACCTTGCTCTCTTTGAATATTCATAAAAAGTGTAGACTATAAGGTGCGATGCAGAATAAATATTGGAGCTAAATAACGCACACAATCACACCCCAGTCGCTTTTGTAATGTTATACGTATTTTAAGGGGAATTCAAACAAAGTATCTTACCTGAACTTTCAGTAGTGGCACTTCCGAGTACTCTGTTGTCTTCCAGCTCGAAGTCTGTTTCAAAGTCACACTGTTTCATGGTGGAATGGATTCTTCGAAATATAACTGGTTGAATATAATTTATCCAGCACTTAAATAACATACACGTTCACCTAAACACGAAACCAACCACCGTCACTACACGTCCCGGCCAGACTGTTAAGGTAGTATAATTCCTGTACCAACTTGTCAACAACCGACCTGCGACGTTAAGAAGTACACTACAATTCCCTGTAGATGTCAGTAACAGGCGGTTTGATTTCTGTAGCCTTGAAATACATGCAGCCGGCAAAAATCCAAGAAGGCTGTCTTATGGATGGTGACGTCTCTGGACAACTTCGCTGCATTATTATTCTCCGCCGAGAATATTACCTTTTTAGACGTTTACGAAATTTGACGGGAATATATTTTCTACGTTCTTTTAATCTTTTGTTGTTGCTTGGTTCTTGAATTATTTTAAGACGAGTTTTAAACTACGAATGTATTTTTTAATACTACGATTATGAAGGATATGATGAATATTTAATAGATTCATTTTAACATACAAAATACAAGCAAGGATGAGCTACGACTACACACTTTTACAATTGGACGGTATTTACTAGAACCGAAAGTTTTGCGAGGTATGGAAAATCTAATATACGTTTTTAGACCTAAGTTTATAACAAGGAACCATGTTATCGAGGGTTCAGTGCAATGAGGTCATCTTTGGACGTATCTATCGACAGATTAACATGGTTAACTTAAGCCAGGGAAAATACTGTCTTAATATACTCGGTTTAAAATATTTCGGTTGACTAACAGAAATTGCGGCACGCAATGTTTTATGGGTAAGAGACGCAAACAGATTTTAACAGTGTGGTAGAAATGGCAGTGACAAATTATTCGCGTGAATTTATTACGACATGCTGTGGGTGTAAAGTTAAGGTTGTTTTTTTGTCGACTACTGAATGATGTAGAATGATTTCATACAATTGCTTTTAACGAGCTTCAATTATGAAACTAGAACGCATAAAACATCACTCTCTAAAATTATCTCATCTTTGAAGTATTACATTTTTTAAACCAGTTTCACTATACAGACATCTGAAAACGTCATTATTCCTGCCAGAAATTCATGGTAGAATGCAAAATAATACAATAGGCTAATTTTTAAGCGGTTTCTTTTCTAACTTCGGTGACGTTCTATTTTACATAAAACAAATGAGTAACGCTAGTATTTTTACGTAAATGTATTATTATCTTCTCTTGTGATAATACCTATCTGTAGATCGGCTAATATCTGAACGAAGGCAAAACCCACGGGGATGGATATCGATGGTAACATTCTGTAAATGACTAAAATACGAGCCAAAACTTATAATTTATTTGCATAGCGAAAGAAAATAGTGTCTTGAAGTCTTCACTCCAATCCAGAAGCACTGTCGTGATTACTCCGTATAAAACGCTGTTGAAATCGTAAAGTTTCTAGCGATTTGGACTCTGCAAGAAGATCCCTCGAAGGCCTCAACTTGTAATCTCGATATGATTTTCTACAGAAGAACATTCGCAATAAAACTGAATTTGCTCTGCGTTAAGACTGATACTACACCACTACGCACGTTGACTTACATTTAGAAATGGCAATTTACATATTTCACCGCGTAATGTTAGACAGTAGACTTCAAGAATATAAAGTACCACCCGCCGAACACAGCGTACGAAGGACATTTTCACTTCAATATAAGGGCCGGCATAAACTTAATTCAGCGGCTAAGTTTATATTTCAGTTCCAAAAGCTACTCTGTCTGTCACCTGTAGGAAAACGTCTTTTAGTCGTCTTATATAAGGCCATATGAAATTTTTAAATCAGGGAAGGGGTTGGGTTACACTAAGAATATAATCAGCGTTCCCATACATATTCTTATTTTTATTTATTTTTATTATTTGCAATATAAACGTCTGACAGGGAAGGACAGTGCCTCTATATACAACTCTCTTGTATCCTGTGTGACGATGTCACGACTTCGTGTCCAAGTTTGTGCAACAGAGGCGACGAGGGCGACAGCGTCTCTGGACCGGCGCTTAGAGGACTGGACGCCGTTACGCCCTTGTGCGCACGCAGATTGCATACCTAACAAGGAACAGCACAGACACATCTCAGACCTACACAGAATTAGTAATTAATTTAAAAAATAAACTGTTTTCAGGTAAGTGTTGAAGGAAAGTTGATCATACGTATAGAAAATGCAGCTTTCTTCCATCACGCCCTACCATTTACGGGCTAAGGAATTAAATCATAGAACAAACCGCTAATGATCCTGGTTCTATGCTTTATGCGCGGGAAATAAGTTCCCGTAACTTCCGTCATCGAAACGCTAAACAACTAATACAAAATAGCACTGAGAGATTGGGAGATAAATGGTGATTACGATAGGTTTCTGAGTCAGACTGTCTTGAAACACTGTAAGGTTGACCCAGTAATACGCCATTAACCTGGAGAGGCTCGAAAAAACCACGAAAACAGTTACGATAATCACGGCTGACACTGGACTGAATATCAGTCAATATCGTTCTACCCGGCAGAGTAGGATATGAAAGGAAGTAGCAGTGGCCTATTTTAGTCATACATCAAAAATTTTCCTAATGGGATTAAGGACAAGCACAAAGTACTTCAGAATTACAGACATCTCATCCGAGATTCGTACAGTATAACTCACGAATTCAAGGGCAGAGCAGGAATTCCGGGTAAACTCTGGAATAAAGTATAACAACGAACGAAAAGACTGCTAGTACGAGACCTATGAATGCCGGAGGCTAGCTCAGTCTGCTACAAAGTAAAAATTAATTCATATGACGACAATCTGCAACATTCCGCCCTACGTGACACGAAATAAATTTTATTCATTACCAAGAATGTTTGTCCATGCTAAGGGGTGCGTACGTACTGCTTCGTATGAGTTTTGGATTTGTTCTGTACTAAAAGCATGCAAGTTTAATTCCATAAGAAACTTTCTCGCTGTGGCACAGAAAGGGAAGAAACTTCGAATACTTACACTGTTTACTTGGTTGTTGTGAATGTCTTTGGCAAGATGGCGGTGGTTGAGCTCTTCCCTTTGAATTTCCTCATCGTCTTCAGCGTCATTCTTTTTCCGACGCCGTTGTGGGGGAGTCTTGTACATCTTCATGAAACCCTTCAGGGGACGCCTTTCTATAAAACAAAAGATTAAGTTTCAAGTTCAATTACGTAAGTGCCCCTGGTCTTTGAAATTCGGGAGAGCAAAATATGAACATTGAGTGTTTGCAAAATCTCGACAGCACAAAACTTCAGGCAAAAGAGGAACAAAGTACTTCATTTCGAAGTGGCAGTATCAAAATTTTCAAACGTATTCCGCAGGATTTTACAAATAGCTTATGAACAGTACGAGTTGCTTCTTTGTTTTTTTGTTTGTTTTTGGGCTACTTTAATTAACTAGTTTCAGAATAAAATACAGATGCAATGTGTCATCACGTACGCGTACCAGGTTTTCCTTCTTTCCAGCTAAAATTATGTACCAACTGATGGGATTTCATATAACTTGACAAGCATTCTACGCTCTGATTTTCCTCATAAAATTGGGAAGTTCCCATAACCTGATAAGAAAGGTGATCACTTTTATTCTGCGCGTGTTCCTGAAAACGAAACTACGATTACACATAAAGAATCGAAAATTGAGCACTACGTAGATTTTACAGAGTTCTGGAATAATTCGCACAAAAGTATTAAGAATCGTAATAAATAAAGTATTTCACCACAAGAATTTCGAAAAATATGTCAAAAGGTGTGCTTCCGAATGTAAAGAGAGGTCATAATAGATTATTGATATAGGCAGTTTATAAAATACAGTCTAGAAAATGTTACCTTACGAGTGTAAAAAAGCTCTCAGAATCTTGAGGACAACGGACGTTACCCTTGCATTTTTAGGTGTTCTTCACAGTTCTAAGGTGCTAAAAGAACAATTTACGCATCAGTTTATGTCTGTCAGTCCGTCTGTCGTACTTTTTCTAAGGAGGAAGGAAACCTGCATTACCGGAGTCATTATTGTGAAACAATGGCCTAAGAAAGGTTTAGTGTAATAATGGTCTAAGGGTCAAAACCGAGTTCGGGTCACATTAGTGCAATAATAAGAGGCCATGTGGCTTGAAGAACACTTTACTCCACAGAGTACACCTTTCCGGTAATATCATCACAAGCAGGTGTTAACAGATTATGAAACATATTTGTGCGTGTGATTTATACAGAGATGACGCTCGGTATTAATTTACACGAAAGGCAGAAAATTGTGTTAACTCGGAAATAATATCGCCCAGTAATATACAACAAATCCTATTCCTTGGTTCTGGACACTTCGTGAATAAATATATGTATAATAATATTTATGGAACTCTCCAATAGGAAATCAATTCAATTTCTATCTATTCTACGAAGGGACGCTGTTTGTGCCTACGGAAAGTATGCCGTAGTCCCAAATAGGGTAAAATTAAATAAGATCTGTGGAGATCACAAGGTACATCTAAAATGAAATACAATGTAGGTGTACTTGCACTACTCCCATAACAGAGAAGAACACATAGACTTAACACTGTTTAATACGCTGCATGACTTAATCACTAGATTTAAAAAGGAAATGAGCACACAAATGAAAAAGAGGAAGACAAAGCGAGTTTTGTACCGCAACGAATGAGGAAGGATATAATGTATCCTTTTCCTTTATTTTTTTAAAAAACATTTTCGTCTGACGGGGTCACGGGACAAAATATCTTTCTTTCTAATCTCTGCCATGTCTACAGCTATAATATTGTGCCAACATAATGTTATAGAGGTAATGTACCGTATTTATATTCCAAGATCATCAGACGTATATTCTGAAAACAGACTGCACTAACGAATCAAATACTTGAGTTTTAAAGCGAGCTACATTTAGAGGCCTATCGTCTGGGATGTTGTTCCAAGCAATATGGTAGAAGTTTATCAGCGTTTCAGGGGTGCTTCCTGCCTACGTCTTCAGGGTGATTTGTGCCATCTTTTACAAGATTACACAGCACAATAACCGAGAATACAGTCATCAACATACTCGCCGACGTGAGAATCTGAAATCTCACCTTGGCTAAATTTCCGTGTCATATTTGCAAAACTGATCAGTTAGTTTACAGAATATCACACAATCATGACTCTCCGCACGACTGCCTCCTCATACGTGTCTCCCAATGCCCAAATAAATAATTTAAATTGTTCCAATTACGCAAGCAAAGTACCTGCAACCGCATCTTACAAATTTGCGTATAAAATTACCTATAAATATTTTGTTTGCATTCCTCTTCTCTCCCATGCGAAATCCACGGCCTGCCCATTTCATCCTCATTGGTCTAATTACATTTTGCGAGGAGTACAACTTCTAATACTCCTCAATGCGCAACTTTCTCCAGCCTCCTAATAAGCCATCCCTCGTTACACGCATTTGAACGAAGACACTAAAGCAACAGTCTCCAAGAAATATTCTTATATTCATGGCAAGAATTTTCTGAACCGCAATGGAAGCAATCATTTAATTTAAATATACCTATATATTTTTGCGGAAACATCAGTTTATATATATATGTAATTCACATTACTGGCAAAGTATGACATCGTAGTATGCAACTAACTAACTAACTAGATGGCTTACGAAACCCGAAGGTTCATCACCGAATTAACCAAAGCCCTTCACCGGACCCAGGCCTAGGAGTATCCAGTTAAACATTTCAGTATTTATTAAGAAGTCTTCAGAAACACTACACAGTCGGAATCTCTGTAACATCGACTGCGTTTCTGACTGCCTTAATCTCAATGCTCCTGGAGTCGACTGTGAAATATTATTATACCATTGTAAACTTTTGTTATGAAATGAACGTTGATTACGAAGGCCTACATCTTTGAAATATCAACTCCAAATTCTGAGCTACACCAACAGCTTAAAAGATTGACGATAAAATAGATGGAAATGTATTGTACAAGTTTAACACTGCCTTTTCTCATTCTCTTCGGAAATTTCTCTTTCTGCGTTCTGGTATATCATAGCAACGTACAAGAAAAAATTTCTTTAGAGCTGTGCAGACAGGGGCAGAAACATTCACTCAATATTCCCTTCTACCTCGCTGTATCTTCTTTAACTCTGTCTGGGTATAATCTAGAGAAAGCGAGGAGAAATGAGAGAATCAAAGTATGTTTACGCAAAAAGGAAAACAGAACGAGAAATAGTCAGAATAAGAAACCTAGAAGATGAGTAAAAGGAGAAATTCTTTAACATACACAGTGCACAATTCGCTCACAGAAACCAAAAGAGTACGGTATATAGTTTCGGTTACGGTACGGCTGTATTTTGCGACCCGACCCAACGAAGGCAACTGCAATAGCAAACCCACTCCATCGTTCGCTTCAACGTGTTATGCCTGAAGCTATTGTGTTTTATGAAGTCATTGAGCACACAGCAGTCGAGAGCGAAGAAAAATGACAAGGCACTGTGCATTCATAACATAACGTTAGACAATGTTATACAGTCGCAGCAAAACAAGAAACTTAGCTAAAATATATCACGAATCTTCATTTCTAAAATATAAGAACGAGGCAGAAAAATATTTGTATCGTTTCTCTAAAAAGGTGTTACTGTATGTTGCATTTCTGCGGACAATTGTACCCAAAACAAAGACGCAATTCGTTAAAATTTGGATTTTTGCTACGGAATGTTCTGTTTAATACTAGTTATGACTGTACCGTCTTCTCCAAAAAATAACACGCGAATGTGTTATATTAGCTTAAATGGTATAAAATAAAAGAGTCTGATGGAGAAACATGTCGTGGCAAACATATAACACAGAAATGTAGTTCATAAAGACGCCTAAGTTCAAGATGGATACCATTTACCACGTGCGATTTAGATGCTACGCTATTAGCATTCTACCGTTCGTTGGTGAACAACGGAATCTTCTTTCATTTAGACGTTTAATATTTTATGCCTAAGCTCCTAAAGCAGCGAGGATTTAATTTTATAAAACTTTAATTTTCTCTTAGTATTTTCTTTAATATTTAAACACACAATTTTCTTATATTTTATACGCAGCAGCGACGAGCGAACAGGGGCTTGTCCTCAGATTCGGTGCTGGGTGGGATTTCTAACAACTTCTCGATGAAAAAAAACTAGTTAAGTAAAGTACGCCTTCGAAAATCTGTTTTAAACGAACTTTTATAGCATATTCCAAACATATTTACGTAAATTTAATTACATACTCACATCGTATAAAGATGTAGGCTACCTATTACAGAAATTTAACTTAACTTATGCAAATAACAAAACGGTTTATTAAAATTTTGAGGCAATGTGATCTTCAATAACGGCGATGCCTACGGCAAGTCCACGCGACGTTACGGTCCAAAAGACAGCAGCCACAATTTTAATATTCAGCTGTTTTTCTGCCGACATACCGTATTTGTTGGGGATAATATCAGGATCCGTATCCTCCGTGTTCCGATGATCAGAAGCAACAATGACACCTACAGCGGAAGCAGATGCTGGGTTCAGCGGTGTCGTTTGCCCCGCGCTTGCGCAACCGCCATCAGCCGACGCCGGGTCGTCTGCCTCATGCAGCGTCGCATCCAGTTGGCTTAATTTTGCCTGGCGGGGATGACGGCGATGCTGGTGGCGCCGGTAAAGTGTCACAAAGACAACGCACACTATCACTAGAAGTCCCACAGCCGTGGCAATCAAACCGGTGAGCACGGGGTTCATGGGGAGAGATGCGGATGGTCCTGAAAAGAGAGACAACACTCACTGCACTGCCACTCCCTGCAAGCACTAGCTGCTGCTGATTCCGGGAGCAGACCAAACTCGCCTCTGCTCGACATCGAAGACAGAAACACAAACGCAGTTCGTTGACCGGGTGCAGGTCCTTCCACGACCGACAAACAGAAAGACATACCAACTAACTAATAACTAATTCCATAGGAAAAAATCTTCGTTGAGAAATTTAAGGTCGCTCAGCTAGTCACGAAATTGCCCGCCACTGAATACTAGCCTGACTCTGTTTAATCCAGCTCACTCTCTCACATTCTAATAAGGTGCCCCTCATCATTACGCCCCGTGTTAAACGCTGAAGCCAAACTCATTCTCGTTGATTTGACCGGTCTAATAATATTGCGTTCTTACGAGTGGAAATCTCCCCTGTGAGAAAAATGTAACAAGGGGATAACAATATAAAAACACGTTTAACGAATGATTTTTGGCTAAACATAAAATTAGACATTTCTAAAAAGTACGTAGGCTAAAATTTCTTAGTGATTTTTTATAATAATAGCAAATATTCATTCTATTTTAAAATGAAACTGCCTCTAGTATCACAACGTTCATACCAATTTTAATAAAATAAATTAGTTACAATGTCATTACGAAGACAAATATACGACCATAACATAAGACCATCTTTCCTTGCATTAACATCCACCGTGTCTATAATCACAGCAGCAAAGAGATCCCACATAAACAGCAAAAGACTTACGTCTCATATCCCATTCTTCTTCTTCGATTTTACGGACACTTTCATGACATGACATCTACTGACATGCAATTCTACTCCCCACTGGAAAGTCTCTAATTTTGTGCTTGTATAATTACTGCACAGGCCTAAATTAAGGATGATACATGGCGACAAAATGGCACTCGCACATTAATTCAACATGATCCATTGAATAATCGAACCAGAGGACAACACGCTCAGTCAACCGTCCATCTATCTGGAGCGCGAAGTGGAATGTCTGACGCGAGACACGAACTGTTCAAAGCAACCGCCTACTAGTGTGGTTAAGTCTTAAGTTAAAGATCGCTCACAATGTCACATTTATCTCATAACGCACAGATTGGTCTCAAATACTAAACGTTTGTAAATGTTACTCTATATTTTCACATCACGTACAGGAATAAATTCACAACTTACACACAATAAGAGTAGGATATAAGCAAAAATTAAATTGTTTCAGTACTTCACGAACGATCATAAATCGGTTTACGTAGTGCTTCTATATTCCTTCACCAGCCATTTTTCTTCAATATTCCATCATCACCATTAAATCAATCATCATTATACATGCTAAACTTTCGTCGACACTTTTTTATCTTTGACTCGTTGATACTCCCATGTTTTTCTCTCTATATTTCTTCTTTCTCCATTTTCCATCCTCCTTTTTTACTTATACAGTGTCGATTCTCATCTCCATATTTTAGCCACGGCTCATGTATAATTCACTGTGTCACCACGTTTGAATGCCTTTTCCCGCGATTTGGATAAGTCATGCTCCATAACAACACTCGTCTCTAGCTACTATGGGAAAAGGGAAGCAGGATGGATAGACCTACTAAAACAGGATGCTCGTGGATCATGATACAAACCACCACAACCACTACTAACAAGAAATTCATCCCCTCACTCCTCAACCTTCCAATCTCTCATACACAACAACTATCCTTGAAGTTCCGGATACTCAACACACAGAACACAACTTTTCTTGTTCTCTCGAAAGCAATTTTTCCCCCACACCTTCAACTCTTTACACTCACCACCCACACCCCTTCAAGAAACCATCAAAATCTTTCGAGGCAAATAAAAAATAAGAGCTTCAAGTTTAAACTACAGCGTCTTCTGAATACCAAATTACAGAATGATCTGGTACGTAAAGAGTTAACGGAGGAGGCAGACGTCTCATTCTAAGCATAAAAACAGCTACAGTGCCTAAAAAGGAAATTGGTTGAATTAGTTGTACTGGAGATGAGACTTATTCCACCGTGGCTTAATGTTCTTGACAGCGAGAATTTCAGGAAACGAGTCGTGAAAACTGGTCCCGGATTTATTTCCGTGAGAAATGTA
>NW_019059703.1:210173-242032 GCF_000696155.1 Zootermopsis nevadensis | reverse complement strand
GGTTACTTTGAAAACGGTAATGAACCTTTGCGTTCCACAAAATCAGCAACATTTCTTAACAGCCGAGTAACTATCAACTTTTAAACTTAGTTAAGAGCGGCAATCAGAGAATCACAAGCTGAAACGTCAGTAAGCTTTCGCTCGGCTCTACTTCTAAACCAAACACTACAAATACTACTCAGCTTTATAAACGTTAGTAGCAAGATCTCTCCTTATCTACTTACTTGTTCACATTTTGCAGTTGGTGGGATTTATCTTGCAGAAGAAAAGGGTATTCAGTATGCATTTCAAGGGGGGGGGAGAGGAGAAGAATGAAGAAGAGAGTTTATATCCACTAAATGCGCTGTCTCTGAGCTCTTTAATAAAACATATTTCATGATTCCGTAATGTTAGAAGCATTGCAGCTGGCCTGTGGTAGCTTTCCTTGTAACTTAGTAATTTCCGACTGTTTTGCATTCCTAGTTTGAGGCGCCTGTCTCATTTTTCAACATCGGATAGAAGAAGATGAGGAGTTATAAAAAGTACAAAAGAATTCTTACAAATAAAAGTGATTTGGATGATACAGGGAAAGAAAATAATCTCCAAAATAAGAATGAATATAAGTACAAGTCTTAGGCAGAAGAGCAGAAGAGAACAGAATACCGGTAAAAGAAAGGGAGAAGGGACACAATGGAAGAAAACAACAAAATATTGCTATGAAATACTTGAAAACAATGTTGCGTTTAACTATAGCAGAGAGTGAGACTGTGTGTCCGTCCGTCTGCGAGTTACATAGAAAAAGTTTCGCAATGCCCAAAAAATCCCC
The DNA here is from genome assembly GCF_000696155.1 of Zootermopsis nevadensis. The sequence goes on along the minus strand of NW_019059703.1, from coordinate 241,227 downwards.
TCGAGAGGAAAACCATTTTTTGTCTCCAAGAAATGAAACAAGATTAAAATTAAGAAGAAAGAGAGATATGACAAAAATGGCCTTTTGTGTGAAATTGAATTAAGCTAATGAAGGGGAATGAGACAATGGGTTAAGGAGTGATGAATACTTTAAAAGCGAATGAACTCTCTCTCGTACATGTTCTATTTCGGGTAGATGTTAAAAACTATGAAGTCATAACAAACGAAAAAGAAGATCTAATGTAGAAAACCACAGTTAATTAGAATGTTACGTACATGCGATAACAATAACTTAATTCACATTTCTGTATTAAAACTAGGTTGGGTTTCCTACCTATTATACCCCTTACTTCATATTCCACGAATTTAAAGATTTACATTTTCGTTATTATCTGGTAATTTTTAACATAAAGTAAGAAACAAAGGTTTAAATAAAATTTACGTGTGATTATCATGCACGTTATAAACAAACACTGTGAGTCTTAATACTCAAATATGAATACGGACAAAGTTTCGTGGGTACAGACTAAAAGATTTACTATGCGCTAATCGTAGTATTACGCAAGCTGAAAGCAGGGTCATAACACTCAGTACGTACAAAACAATATTAGTAAATAAGCATGACGAAGGATAAGTGTGTCACCTGCATGATTATTAGCAATTACGAAGGTTACGTTAAGCACATAAGCCTGTACGAAAAAGTTTTTGTTAAACCTACTCCTTACCTTTCCACAAATTTACCTTTAAATAGAATAAGGCTAAATTCGTATATAGTACATTCTTAGTGATTATTTACTTCTGTACTAAAGACGTTCTACACAACTAATATAAATTCTCCTTTGCTAACACTAGGGATGAAAATACAGCTCGGTTGATTTTCAATCTAACAGAAATATCGTGAATGCCGTGGTCAGAAACTAATTCAGTTTCAAAATCCCTTTAAGGTAAACAGATTCCTAGTGATTCTTTTAAAATAAAGTTACTGGACACGGCAAACAATAAGACAACAAAGAGAAATTCCTATGCAGCACTTTACTAAACTTGCACGAAAGGAGCAAACATCAAAGCTGAAATATTCCCGGAAATACAGCACATCAAGTCCAAACATACAACGATGAGCTGAGTGATTATAAATGAAACTCTCTCTTGGAAATATGTATGAAAAACTGTACACTAAATTTTTCAATTCATCTCACACAGATGTATGTCAGAATTAAGGTTTTGTTTCTTCTGTATAAGAAAAATGGGAAATAGACTTTTCAACAGCGTAGTAAAAAACCCAAAAAAGAAAAAAGAAAAAAAGAAAGCAAAATCAATTAGCACCGTGAGGTCTAAACTAACACTGCATAGATTACGTTTGTCGTTGGAAACAACAAGTTTCAAATTTGACAATTAATGGAGAAAATTTAAAACTATTAAGGCACGACGAAATCTAATTTTTGTGTTAACTCGTTAAAACAAGGTTAATAATAAAAAATTAAATTTAGTTGACTACAATATTATATTTTGGGCGCTTTTGTTTCGTATCCAGTACACACCATTCAGCATGGTGTGCATTGGTGGTTAGCAGGATTCACGATCGGGACCGCGACATTTAACGCTCCTGCTGTGACCCCCTTTTTGCGAAATGACCATGAAAGTGGCGTAATTGTTGGAATGCCACGGAGAAACCGGGGAAACCCCGGAGGAAAACTCCGTAATGCCTGGACCACGGTCTTGCCCAACACAAGTTGTAAATCTGAGCACCGCCGGGAATCGAACCCGGGACCCCAGTACTACAACCGCTAGACCACCGTGGCGGTTAATTTGGGCGTTAAAATGAAGTTACTAACACTTAAATATACTTAAACTCCTAATTATTGTAACTGTTAAATCTGTACTTTCTCCATCATCGGAAGCAGCAAGAATCTCTGAAGAATCGGTGGTCAATTGATACGAAACCGCAGGCCAAAACATCCCAAAAGACAGTTTCATTCTTATTCGCGGTTAGAACCTAAACTCGTACATCTTACTTATTAATTTTAAATAATCTAAAAATACTGTAGAGAATCATTTATGCATAATAACCACTTCCTACGTAGCTATCTGTTCCTGGATTTAATAAAACAAATGTATCTGTGGCTTTCAGACATGAGTAACGCTGCAGTTTATCAAAGGTCTTATGAGAACCGATCAGAAACTAAACACATTTGTTCTTGGAAGGTATCCCATGTGGAAGTCACAAAGAACGTTGGGAACGTAATACACTTCAAGAGCAAACATGGCTGACGCATGAAGAGTTTCGTTATTGGATGTGGAGTATATAGTTTCCAAACATTGCGGAATCTGAATACGAAGAAGCTGGAGAAATTTACCTGAACAGAATGACTTTGAAAGTAAAGTATTTTTGGATAGTCTATACTGCAACCCCAGAATTAAATTCTTCCTCTTATATCCCATTGTGTGCCTCTTTCTTCTATGCTTTGAATCGCGTAGTTCAGAGTGTTTACCTCTTTCAGAAGACATGGCTTCTTAATCTTGTTTGTGAGGATTCGACTATAAGGCAGTAACTTCTTTATAACAACTACACTGACCACTAGATGTTTCACTTTGTAGTGCGTCCTCAAAACTGATACGGTTACTGATTTGAATTCTACGAACAGAGAATTCAATTGTGAAATTCTCGCAATACGGTAGACATTTCTGGCGTTTTTATTATCTTTGAATGTCATAACAAACCGTGAATTCGGATATCAAGAAGTAAATTTCAAGCAAATTAAAACCTCGGCGAAATCATATTATCTGATTTTTCTCTAAAATACCGATGATGTATTTAGTATGGTATCGAACCGGAGATCGATTGATACGAATTTGAAAAAAGAGCAAGTGGATAATATTTAAGTGCATCAGTAAATAACAAACACAGTGCAGTGCGAAAGGTAAATAAACATCCGACAGTAATCATCAACATAATCTTTCAACAAAATATTGATGATGATGACGCGAATTAAATGGGGAAAAACAAAAGAATGAGATTCAAGTTCAAGCTGTAATAACACAACGAAAGCAAATATTTTTGTATTTGACGTCGGGTTGAAGGTTATAAAACATTTAAAGAATATGTCCATCATATTACTACCACGAAGTCGTTAAAGTGCGTAGTTTGTAATTTTCCTATTCATTCGCTGATCTTATGATTAAAAATGTGTCAGAAAGCAATCCAGATTATTTCTTATTCTTCTCCGCCATTCATATATCTGATAACTTCAAGCATTTCCTTCCCGAATAATATCCCTACGTATTTTAAAAAGGCGTCTATCCATTTATCTTCGCATTTTGTAGGAACGGCATGGCATATGCTGGAAATTGGTGTAGCTGAGTAAAATATCAGTTTCTCACGGTGGCACTATGAAGATCACCTTCCTTAAGGATGTTGCCTCTTCTCATAGAAAACAGCCGACTATTCAAAGGCGCTTACTGCATCCATCGTCAAGTCGTTGATGATGGAGGCAGTAGGACTTAGTTTCTACGAGACTACATCACAGATGACAATGATCTTGTTGCAACAGTTTTAATGCAACATGTTAAGCTAAATAAACAAGTGACAGAAATAGAAAAGGTTACACATTAAAGATCATTGTAACATATACCCTCAAAATTAGAAGTAGCAACGTCGTATCATATTTATAATACCCGGGGATGAAGAGTTTAATTAATTGTATATTATACGCTAGAAGCAAATAATAGGACACAAGAAAATATTATGAGTAATCGGGTCTTAATGTCGTATTAAGCAATGAAAGGAGAAAAATATTTCCTTTATATGTGCGATCCGTCGGAAATTATTGACTGACTTATCTAATAGCCTGGAAACTCTGGAAGGAACTACGCCCTTCCCACCCCGATTCGACAGTCTGTCACGAGCGGCAGAAAAAATGAATCGGCCCACTTAACTGGAAAATTACGATCTAATGAGTGAAACGTAATTGTAAGAATTAAACGAATTTCAAGATATCGACTGGAACTTCCCCAAGCACCTTCCTTAAATTGTCCTCCTAACCAGCGATTCTGTTCATTTACGAAATGCGTAAAATAACTTTTATTTTATGAGTGTTTCATACGATACGTCAAGTTTATATGAATACGGTTCAATGTCTTATTATTCACAACTCATAAAAATCTGTATGTAAATGTCCATTGCTTGTCAATCTTGTTCATTTATTAACTGTGTTTTGTTGAAAGCTACCCACTTCCAATAACACTAGTGATCGAAGTCCGTATGGGAGATTAATTAAAGCAAATCTTTAAGAATATCTGAAGGAATTTAATGGTCTCAAAGACAGTCTAGAAATTACCCCGCCCTTAATGGGACCCGAAAGTTCATTAAGTTCACAAATGCCCGCAATTAGGACCGTGAAAGAGAACTCGGTATCTAGTAAACATCCTTACAATCTATTTAGAATTCTTTTGATATCCTGTAATAAATTTCTAGGTCTCCTAGTGTTAACTTCTTTCATGTTTTCCAGCTGAAACTTCGCATGCATCCTCCATCTCTCATGTGCGCTACATAACCTCATTCTCCTTGATTTGATAATCGTAATAATAGAAATTGACACGTTACGAAGTTCAGCGTTATACAATTTTCTCCATATTCCTGTTACTCGTTCCCTGTTAAAATCAAAATATTCTTCTCAGGGCCCCTTTTCCAAACACAGTCAATCAATCTCCTCCTCGTAACAACTATTTTCATGAATACGAGCTATCAATTGTTTAAAAAAGTCTTCGTTTTGCTCTGACTATACGTATGTGACTGGTTTAAGCCACTATCCATTAAATAGATGGTTTTTGCTAAATTGTGCCATGCATATGAACACGTCCATTGACTAAGGCCGCATAATGTCGCTTTAATTAAATAGCTTTGTTAACATATTTTTTTTAGTACAAGCTCTATCAGAGCTACGCACATGTTTACATGCTTTTTGTGACAGAAGTAGCTTATGTCAACAAAACACTTCCCGGCGATCCAGCCGACTTCGCGAACACGGGTTTTGAACAATTATTGAATAAATTTTTTAACGAGTCAACACGTGGTCTAAGCTTTGACGACGAATTTATGATGAAAACGATTATGATGGTGACGTAAAGGGTTTTAAACTTTCCAACTCTACTTTTTAACACTTCAGTAGTATGAGAGAGTAAGAATAAGAACACTGAGAAGGAAGAAAATGTATCGGAAACTGACACCATAAGTGTCATTTTCTTTAAAGCGGTTACAGATCGCCACTAAGAGGTTAATTCATGTTTCCCATTGAATTTGAATAAACTTAATTTTTCAAGTAGAATATTTTAAGCGGTAATTAGGTATGCGCTGTGAATATTTACTAAAATATTGTAAAGTTTGAACTGCAGTGGGATAAATAATTTCACATCCGATTTTATCGATTGTTACGTCATTAATTTTTATATTAGTTTATTTGAAATATAAAATTATAATTTTGAAGTTAATTACAGTATAAGGATAGCACTGCACTGTCAGAAATTTATCTCGAATGACGTTAACATTCTAAAAGCTAATAAAATTTCAAATAAGTCATATGAAGATGTTAATGAAAAATATAGTTTGTAGTGTACAATCTTCTGTGCTATAAGTCGTTTTGAAAAAAAATGATAAAATTCGATTTCAGCCCGAAATTAAGTAAACGTTACGTAAGATTGGCATAAGTTAACAACAAAGTCGTGTGTGACGTCTTTCGACGCAGACCTTCCCCACGTAATACTAAATTGAAAATACATGTCACGAGTATGTTACAACACGTAACTTCGAAGCGAAAGGACCGACAGACATACACGTTAAATTCATGCGAAAAATATGCCAAATTCAATTCTTTATCATTAATAAGTATTAATTACGTAAATGATAGTTTTATAACTACTAGCAGGAGAATGTATCCAAAGCTCGGAATAGTTAAGGCTGTTAAACGCTGACCCACACTCATCTGTTACGCCCAATGCACTTTGCGATAGCCGTACCCAAATAACACATTATCTACCCCCGGTCCAAAGTTACTGGCACTTGGCTGCTTTCGGAATGATGCGATCTTTCATTGCTGCATTCGCCATAGAGATCGTAAGATACCAACTAGAAACCAAAGTCACAATGTAAGTGACGTGACGTAAGTTCTGAATGTAAAACCGTGACTAAACATTTGCTGAATCAGAATTCGCCTTTAATTCTACGGCACGTATGAATAATGCATCACACTTGTGCTTGTGCCGCAATCCGCCTCCTGTTGTACCCTTACCCCGCCCTAAAATATAAAGCCCTCAAGTAATGTAGAATACGTATCAGCTGTTCGATATGCGTCGTAGATGTCTCTCCAGGGAGAGGTAATTAAATTCACGTGAAGGGTGTGACTGCACAATTATCTGCACAGGGTGAAGGAAAAACTTGAGGCTAATTTACTATTTCTATACAGTATCATTACATGTTACTGTAATGAAATAGCTTTGTACCGAATTCGGAAGAAAATATCCGACAAAAGAGTAATTTTAAAGCGGACGGAAGGGAGCCATACTTCATTCTCAATATGGTTCACTGCGATTGCAAATATTATGGTTATGAAATGTACGTATGGCGTAACTGATTCGGAGGGTTCGCTCTGTTATTTCTTCTACATTTCAAATTGGACGACTAAACATCTTTTAAATAAAATTCGGGTAATGTCTGTCAAATGGTTATCAAGTTATAATAATACGACAGTGTATAAAACTCATTTATTATTAATTATTAGAGCAGAGCGCTCCTTTCGGAGCTCCTCGGGGGTTTGGTCAAGTTTTTAAAACTACAAGAACCCCCCTTCGGGGGGGTTGGTTGCGTTTTAAAATCTTGTGTATGAAATTACACCAACCTCCCCTTTGGGGGAGTTGGTTGCGTTTTAAAATCTTGTGTAAGAGACTAAACCAATCACCCCATTCGGGGGGGTTGGTCTTAGTGTCTTACTCAAGTCATTTTTCAAGTCATTTGTTTGAAGACGTCATTTCTTGACGACAAATTAATTTGACGACGACAAATCACGAATTTTTATAGTAGAAGATTTCGAAGCGTTTACTAAGACGTGCGGAAAAAGTATACAGGACATAAAAAGTTTTTCACTTTTCTCTACAACTAGCGTTCGAAATATTTTCCAATAAATTTTGTGTTGGAAAGCTCTACTAAAATTTTTCAACGATCCCAATTTTGGTTAAACACAACAATAACGTCCACGTTACATTAATATCTGCACGTGCTTTACGCTCGTCGCATCAATATTTTATCGTTCAACAATGGAACCGCAAGATTCTACTTCGTATGACAAACCATTGTGGCACGAGGTAAAGCATTTACTAGACATAAACTATCTCCTCTAACCTCCGAGTGTGGTTAAAGCAGAACATACTGAATAATGGGTGGTCTGAACACTGCGTCACTACGAACCAAAAAACGAAACGTACGAACGTAAAACTAAAGTGGCTAATCGCTAGCCACGAATGCAATGTTCCTACGTACTACTAAATATAAATCTTACCAACTACATTTGGCCAGTCGATAATATCGCCTAAGAAACCCCGTTTTGATGATAATATCGGTATGTAGAAAGACAAGCCGAAAGCTATCTGAAATAGTCTGTCTTGAAGATTACAATTTTATGATCTCGTCATCTCACTCTGGCATACGATAAAATTTGTTCTGATTAAAATAGTAATAAAGATAGATTGGGTAAGTAAATGTTATTAATTACAATGTAGAACGGTATTTACCTCCATTATCCACTCATTCATTCGTACTCAAGCTCTGTTCCTTATTCCACTCTACTTAAAATTCTGTGATCATTTATAACCCAAGAATTAAGCATATATAACAGTCAAAAAGCTAACAAATTACATGAAATTGATGGCAAAAGTATGAAACTATATTCGTAATACAATGTTCGCGTCAGTTTATTACACTTCTGGCTTCATAGGCGTGGTTTTGGTTTGGCTGGTTACGGCTTGGTTACGCAGCTATTCGCCGGTCAAATAACATTCTTTGCAGCGGTGTTCGCTCCATTACTACATGTGCGCACAAATACAACTGAGAGATATTATTTTCGACTGTAGTACTAAGCAGAGCATGCGCAGACCGTGTTATACAATCTCACCTCCCTCTCGTCAGCCAAATTAAATTACACGGACATGACACATTCTAATCTTAAAGTTCGTGACGATGGAGAGTCATTTTAATAAAAAATTCCTTGGATATTTTCCATCGTCTAATAAATAAAATAGAAAAACGACGTTTCGGGGATAGGGCTCTGACTCCGTCTTCAGGTACCTACTCAGTTGGGCCCAATAGATAGCGGGCAATGAATCTGAAATAACGCAGACGAAATAGATGACGTCGGTCGAGTTTCCAATTAAGAGGAACGAAATATCAGATGATTTAGCTTTAAACACTGACCACGCAGGATCAATGCAGGCGTTAGAGGGCGGAGTCAGAGACTTGCGGGGCACAGTATGTGGGAGAGCAGCATGTACTCACACATGACTCGCAGAATGACGGGGTTGCTAGTGCCCTTGCCTTCCGTGTTGGCGGCGAGACAAGTGTAGTCGCCAGCCGTGAGACGCGTGACGCCCTGGAGCACCAGACTGTGGTCGCTTAGGATGACTCCCGCAGTCACGTTGTGGTGAATTTCATGGCCCTGCAATCAAACAACGCCGCATCTGACTTGAAGTGCATTTGACAGACGCGGTGTTATGTACTAGCAGCCTTCTCCAGCCGACATATTGTCTGTCGGATGCAAAAGTGACGTATCTCTACTTTGGAAGGTAGACATTTCGAATTTTCGGGTAGGGTTCAGCGTTGTAGCCTCGTATTATGAAGGTTCCTAGTTTCATTTTAACAGGTTTCACTAAGTCGCATATATTAAATATACCTGGGACAACTGACAACGCCCAACATAATATAGATTTGACACTATTTATTGTATCAGTAGCTAAATTAGACGTCATCCATATACTCAATTGTTTTGTTAAACAAACCGTATTTAAAGAAGGATAATTTACAATTTACTGACAGAGTAACAGCAAAACTCAGCGAGACACACAAATGCGAGATTTTAATTAGTTCCAAAAAACCCGAATCTGTCAATTACAATAGAGCAGGAAGATTGTTTAATTTGTCTGTAAAGCTGATATAAGGCATATCTGTCCATTGTATGAGTCAACATCGTTATATAAGTAAGTCCTAAGTATAACATTTCAATTTATTGCAATAATATTATCGCATCAACTTTCAAACTGCTACAGGCGACAGCAGGAACATTAATAACTGTCCTAATATAATATAAAGCGGTTGCCAAATCTGCCTTTCAGTGGTTGTGGCGTTTAATGGCTTCACTTGGATGACCATCCTGTGACGTATTTTACCTTTCAGTTTATGCTTGATAGCCCATCATCAACTACGTCTTTTAAGGATCGTTGCAGGAGACGTTTCGACTTGCAACCACTATCTGTTTTAATTACCGAACACCAAATATTTGTTCTACGAGACGGACTATTGATGATTTCGGTGAGCAAATTTGAAGATGAATGGACCCAGTCTCACAACAACGTGTTTATTTTAAACAATTTTTGAAAAAAAACACTTAACGACTAACAATTACATGAATAAAGAACTAATGCTAGAATAATGTTTACAAAAATATTTTAATATTTTATAAAGCTTACGATAAACAGGCCTGATAACGCTCCAAATTACATTCATATGAAATTTACGTCTCAGTAACATTTAAGTGATTCTCAGTTGGATTAAGCATTGATGTAACAGTTCTTATGCCAGTGAGAGAAATTAATATGTTCGACCATATTGAGAGTTTTTCCATCTACGTACACAAGCTACTGTTTATACATATATTTCTTCGTAGTACAAGTAATTTCAGTCAGAAATCTAAAGTAAATCTATAATATGCTAATATTTTAGGTAAAGCTAGTGAATTAAGTATCAAAAAGGTAGTAGTTACTTATGGGTTTATGAGTAAACGGAAACAACGAGGCATTTACACCCACGGAAAAAGTTTGCGGTATATCGGATTCCGTCCACAGAAAGAACTGTCAATCCGACCCTTACAAGATACTTCGCTAATACCACAAAATAAATGATGACTGATAGGAGGCAGATGCTAAACCACTATTACTGTCAGCATCAGCGTTACGGTCCAAACGCGACTTTAGGTCACTCTTACTTTAAACTACTGACACTAGAAAGAAGGTGGGTCCAACGTATGCTACGTGCACAAGAACTGACATCACATATTATGTGACTCTAGGCTTGATACTGAACGTGCTCATCTTCGCTTGCCTCAGATATCGTATTTCGATCGGTCGAAAATGTGTTACCGACATTGTACTGAACTCAGGAATCTGAAGTAAACGAGCGAAACTAATATTACGTATCCAACGATGGAAAGACTTATGCTTCATACGGTAGTGTACTACTTTCGCATCGTAATTCATTACCATCTGTGTGACTAATATTGTTTAAAACTTCGTTCATAAAAAAAATGTGGTTCTTCAATCGAATCTGTTTATTTACGTAACTTTATCAGACTACTGTCTGAAACAATGATTTCACTGTCACTGTTATTTCAGAACTTTTAAACTGCCACTGAGTTACTAGCTTTATACGATTTGCTGTTAGACAAACTTACATACCTTCTACCTAATTCTTAAATACAGCTCAATTACTGGCAATCAAATATGTGTTATCTGTTTACATAGATGATCTCCCTAGACTTTATGTACGTTGTTACAATTTCCTGCCCAAGATAAAATGACAGATTTTTTTCATTTCGAACTTCTGGTTATATATAATACTTCCCATATCTACAGAATATAACTTCTATTAAACCTTTGCCACTGAACCGTGGTTATCCACTTTAGAATTCTATCGCAGTGACCGACTACAGACTGGACGACTGGCGTTAGATCACCTACGGGGGCAGAGCATTTTTCCTCTAGACTCTTAATTTAATCGTGTGTCCTTGGAAATTATCTGCCCAAATCCGTAAAACGAGTTCGACCTCGCTACCTGTAGTGTGTGTTGGCGGAGGAGTTGATATGTCGAGTTTAAACTATCCCTTATCGAATTTATTGCCATAATCCTTAAACGACATTTTAATACATTTACTAAAGTAGGGATTCTGATTTACAAAAATCATTCAAAATCTGGGCAGCTTCATTTCATTTGCACTGACAACAAATAAGACATAATTCACTTTCGCTTAAGAAAATGAACACAATAAATTAATCTTTAATTCTGAAAATATTTTCATATAGCAATTTACAAGTGCTGGACTTTTTTGTGTTTCTGTTACGGTAACTAGTGTAGCACTGATTTTGTGGAGGAAAGTTTGAGAAATGGCTCGCACAGTTATTTTACCACAACAGTAAGCATAAAGTCATTTGTTCTAACTTACATTGTGGAACCAGGCTAATCTGTAAGCCTTGGGATTGGCTCGGATGTTGCACTCAAAATAAACGTCATCGCCCTCTTTGATGTCATCTGGGTTGAGGCTGGAACCCATCTTAAGGGACACCACTGGGACATCTGAAAACAAACACAAATAACTGTTATAAATTTGTTACAATCGTTTCTTCCTAGGGGGCAGGTGAAGCATTGGTGTTAACCGCGTTAACATGGTTAATACTTTGAAAAAAGAAAATTAAAAGTATTCTGGTTTTGTTTTGTGATTCGAAGAAACAGCATCGCAAATTTGCAATAATCGTAAGCCTGAGTTTTATCTGATTGGTTCTACCGTGTTCTATTGTATGGAGTAACATTAAGTGACGAAAGCAAGTCAGAAGTATCTTTATTTTTCACTTTTCAAAGTGTTTGCCGAGCTACCAAGTTTAAAATGAAGTCCCGGTCACTGATGCTACCCCATTACCGTTGTTCGGTTAACGAATTGATTACTTAATCCAAATTTTATCCTCATACGTCATTTGGTGAATTCTGAAAGGAGATATGTATGACAATTCACTAGTATTTTCAAGGAGCGTCGGTTATAAATCTAGATTCTATACGCTATTTTATTATTATTCTCCTGATAATGGGAGCAACAAGTACCTCTCAAACGTCGGTAAACGTCTACCAAACCATATGGAGCAAAATCCTAGAAGACAGAAAAGTTCATAATCGCCAGAATGAGAACCTGAAATGTTTCCATATTAGCGCTCAAGGTTTAGCTCCCATATCTTTGTGCAGTGAATTGTGTATGCTATTACATCATAAGTCTGTAAATTACTGTCTCAGACAAGCTTTTCGGATACAAATTCCATAAATTCTTTGCAATAAACAGGTTACTGAAATATTGGGCACAAATAGGCATTGTAAGATTAATATTCAACAGTCTTTTAAACGCATAGATATTTTATTATAATCCCCTGACTTCATATTCATTTGTCTAAATCGTGTATTTAAACGAATATATTGCATGATAGTTTATAATATGTATGCAAAATATACGACGACCCGATTTTTATCTTGCCCCAAAAGCTGTTTCCCTGTACATATATCTATTATGACTGGTCAGAGATGACGTAGTGCTGATGGTAATACAGACAGCTTCCTGTGGAGATGAATCCAGGTCAGGTTTACAAGGCTGTGGGGTCGCAGCACGACAGTCTGGCTTCACCTCACAGAGGTGTAAATAGTTAATAGACTGTCGGACAGAACAGAGTGGGCGACGCGTGACGTACAAAGCACCGACTGATTAATAAATATTGAAACCATCCTTTCATCTTTCTCAGTAAAGGTACTCATAAGCCAACAGTTGTGCGATTAATTACACATTCATTTATAAGCTGGCTTAAAAAAATGCGGTCGCCCGATCGTCTGAAGCAAACTGATTTTGTGAGCTCGTAGACAGAAATTCACGAAAATAATTTATATTAACGAATGTTGTTTCAGTCGTTCAAAGTTTCGTCAAATTAATATTAATATCAATATTCAGACAGTTACTTTACACCTATTTTCTCTTTCATCGAACACAGAGCTCGTCACTGGACCTGAACTTCAGTAGGTCCAATGCAGTCGATAGCCTGTCCACGTACATATCTAATATCCACATTAATATTATTGTCTTGTCCTATGTTTAGTCTTCCAGGAAACCTATTTTAAAGACAATTCCCACAAATATTTCATTCACCTTCATCCTATTTAAGCTAACATTCTACCGACTGTAATTCCCTCAACTACGTCCCTGTTTTGAAATAACCTCAATTTGTCTTATTCTCCTCATCTGGTTATAATGTTTCAATTCAAAATTTGATTAAAAGTTGTGTAATTTATATTTTTATATCCCAGTAAGAAATAATGTTTACAGCATTAAAAATCATACAATTAATTTATATGCATATTAATAAATTATGAATTTTAAACAAAATATAACAAATGAACTCGTTACAGCCATAAGCGGCATATTATAACGATATTACGCCATTCTGAATATTTTTAGGGGTGTTGAACAGACCCTAAATCCGCTACTGGGAAATGTTTCTTGTGGTTACAAATTATTTTGACATTCAATAAAATTTAAATTGTCAAAAATTTTTACGAACTTTACAGCCGTGCATTTGGCACGAATGTTTTGAGAATGTTTTCTCATTATGGTGCATTATGGTGTTACAAAACATTGACCTATTCTTTCTTTCGTTTTTGTTTTCATGAACAGATAATGTACGTAAATTTCAATAAAGTGAATTTGTGTACAACAGCTTGTAGAATGGTTGATATAACTATTCGCTCTCATCACACAAGAGACAGTTGGTTTACTACTTGATATCACTGGAGCGTATGAAATCGCTACCGCGTATGGTTTAGCCAGTAATCCAGTTAAAATTTATGCGAAATCGTGCTTAATCAAATCACTCACACGCTCATTCAAATCACCCACTTATTCGCCCAGACGCACCACTCATCCACTTTCAAATTCCCTCGCTCACTTTTTCATTATTTTCCACTGATCACCTATTGTACGTTAAACACGTTTACGTGATAGGATTTAAAACTTTGGCATTAAACCAAGATTTAGAACCTCTGTTTTAAATAAATACGCAAATGACTCAACAAATGGAATCTGCAATTAGAATTACTGTAATGCAATGTACTATATGTAATTGTTTCGGTTTTGAAGTAACCTTCTCGTCAGAACATGTCAGCGTTAAACAAAGACCAGAGTTTACTTTTACATGTCCGGGGTTATCCTTTCCTTTATTTAAGTGTAGTAATGCAGCTATTTAATCAAAGTTGAGTGCGCTTATTATAAGGTAGCTTAACGACTCTGTATGAGACGTTGGCGGAGTCTATAGCTGAATGATATTATGCATGCTTTTTGTACCCATAGTATTTGGATGATTACGTTAAACGGGGCAGTTATTTGACTGTCACTATAAAGGCAAACCACAGAACAGACAGATGGATAAGTTCGAATAACTCGGAGATCAAATCAGGTCAAATGACTTAAACCTTTTAGCTGCTGATAACGACTTATTAACAAACTAGCAAACTCAGTGGTTTCCTTGCTTAGTCAAGAAATTTACGTCCTATTATAACATCCGAAGATGTATTACCGTATTCACAGGAGCTCGTCACCAGACCTGACCTGAGTCTCATGAATCCATTCACATATATAATTTATTTTTAATAAAATGGAACTTTCTGAATTTTACAGTTCTTCATTATATTTTTTTAGCTGCCTGTAACATTGGGTTGAAAAGTTATTTCGTATTTGGTTCCACCTTTTCTGCTTTTTTATCACAGAACCTTATCATATAAAATAAGAAATACCTAAAGATTTAAATTAAACTTTTAAAACCTTAATTCTTCGCTGGAAACGAGGGGCCTTAGTGGGAATATTTTACGTTTCGAATATCGAATTTAATGGAATTTACATCAACTGACTTAATGTTCCATACTTTTTATTGTTAGTAATATTTGTTATGTAGAAACGAGTGTCTAAAGAAAATATCCCTGAATGTAGGTACATAAGTGAAGTCATGATGTTTTATACATGCCTCTTTCTCCGCCACCTGTTTCGCCGTATTTCTGATTTCCCCTGCGAGTATTTACATACAACCCAAGCGCTCAGCAAATACGACTCCTGTCCAGTTTTCGGGTCAATTTCAAAACCTGAAACGCAATACTACATCTACATTTTCTGCTTTGTGTGTTTTAACCCGTCCGACATCCTCGCTTTCGCAAGTACTAGTGTGCAGTTCGCTTGTCATTTTTCAAGTTAAAATACCCCACAGCTGCTGCATTTAATTCAAGTATAACGCAGCAAGTTTCCATGTTTTATATTCTCGACAAATACAGCCGTAAAAATATACAGGCTTGCGTTTCATCGATTTTTATACTTTTCTATTATGCAGACAGCTTTCAACCCGTGGAATACGATATATACCGTTTCGCATTACAGTTCTTAATATGTTATATTTTTCCAATGAATTTTAAAATTCATATTTAATGATAACGCATGCACCGTAGATAATTCTACGCTGTAGGCGCGGTAAAAACTTAAAGTAGCCTAAAACACTGCTATTTCGTTATTAAAAATTTTATATGAAAGCAACCGCTGCAGATATGTGGATAATGTTCAAGGGCATTCGTATTCATTCTTGACCAGAAAAATTCAATGAACTTTTTTGTTTCTTTCTCTCCATGTGGAGGTACGAACGGCATTTCGAAGTACAACACACATACCTACTGTAAAAGCAAATAATTCTGCATACAGTCCACGACTGTAATCTTGAGACTTGTGGGGTGAGGAGGTGGGATGAAGGAGGAAGGAGGAAAGGTAGCGTCTGCCTTTAACGCTTCGGACTTCCTGCATTCCTTGCAAGTCTCAAGATTACAGTCGTGGACTGTAGTATGCTATATAAACAAAATAATATAAATCTCACTTAGTCTATCGTCCGACATGTGACTAATTTTCTGAAAAAAAACTACTTTCGCCTTTAACTTAATCCATATTTTCGTAGTGATAATTCCACCGCAAATAGCTAAGTTATTTTAATGTTGCCGCCTCGTATAATTATCACATGTAATGGCATCTCTCCGTATGCATATAGTAATATTGACTGTATTAATCTTACATTTCGTAAATATACGGACTTATACACCAAAAGCTGAAATACCAGGCAGTAAGGATGTAAGTTTCATTATCGCAGAATTACAAAGAACCTGTAAAACAGATATCTATAATACAATATTTTTATTTTCCGTCTATACACAAACTTAAAATAATGTAGTAATAAGGCAGTTTACCGTCTCTTAATATCGGACACACAACACATCAATTACAACCCGATATAAAACATCCAAGTACAACCTCCAAACCAAAAGGAAGAGACAAAAAACTTAAAATTAAACAAATTAAAATAATCAATAAACGCAACGCAAAATGTACTACAGTTTTTAAAATATATTAAAAATTGATAGACCTGATGATGATGTAATACACATTGAAACATGTCGTCGATACAAAAAATGTAACATGATGCAGTGTCTACTGAGAATGTTATAATTTTAGATAATTTTAAACAACATTATTTTAAGTTTGTGTATAGACGGAAAATAAAAATATTGTATCAATAAAACACAAACATGACGCAATTAAGATAAAAAAAAAAGATATCTATAAAATAATTCTTACAGAACAATCTGCATCATTTAGTCCTTCAATTGAGTTTCAAAATATTTCCAGCCAAGAGTTATAAAACACGCGACTATAGATTGATTCTTCACAATTTTAGAACATCGCTCGATCTAGATTCGAAACCATTCTATAGGCTACATCCTTAATTAGTAATGTACGTTTGGTTAGGAAATGAAAGATCTTTATAACTGTCTGGGGCGAATGGCAATTTGTATTCCGATTGTCTTCAGCTATTACACATTAATGAACAGTTTACATTAACAGTTTCATGAAAGGAAAGCAAAGTAGTTGGATTAAAGGCTCGACCTTTTTACCACACTTCCTGCTTCCATTTCATAAACTAAAAAGCAAGGCAGGAAATGGCATCAACTCACACGAGCAATCGCTTAGACCCTCGTTGATTTAATCGAAAAACGGAAAGCGAACACTGGGATCGACTCAAAGAACGGATACACTGGTAGCTATTAGGATGAGCCACTTTGTCGAAATGGATCATTCATATTTAATATTCGACGAACAGCTCTTTCAAAACGTTATCAATATGAAAGGATAACTTTCATTCAGAACACTTCCTCTTACATGAACATGATTAATACACATACATCGAGTGCTGTTTCCTCGTCCGCAAGAATTTATCGTATTAAAATTATAAACAAATATGCAACTATAAAATTGAACAGTCAATTAAACAAAACATGCGGACGAGAAGACTTGACATTAATTGACGGTGTAATTATTTCTTCACGCATGGCCTGTATTATTAACATTTTTTAACATTACTAAAACTTTTGAATATATTCTGAAAGATCACCTGATCCAGTGGTAGAAAAAGTAAGTGGAAAATTCTCATTGTACATTTTTTCTGCAATCAATATTTTGGAACTGCAAGAATGTACAATACGAATGGACTTGGATCTTTCAGGAGGTGGTAAATTAAGTATGCAGCCATTATCGTCTGATTGAAGAAGAACTCGTTAAAGAATTTAAATCTTGCGTGTTCATGGATGTCTAAATACATGGAATTATAGGCGTACAGAGTTCCTTAATAATGGGGTTTAGTCACATTTGAAAGAAATTCACTTTAAGCGCATTTACCTACTAGCTTCACAAGGTCTTTCTGTCCATACGCAAAAACTTGAAAATCGCTGAATGAATGATAATTAAATTTGGTGTTGGACAGTTTCACTAAAAGTTTTCCAAACACAAATTTTGTTTAGAATAGGTAGAGATAAGAAATTATTTGCATGAACACTTTCTTATATTTCTAGGAAGCATCTCGAAAATAACTTGGTACATATCTAATGCAGCGAAATATGTTTAGAAAATTTCATAGAAAACAAAAAAAAACACTTTTTATGCCCAATACATTCCATAGAAAGTCTTACGGTTTTCACGATAAGCGTAAAATTTATGCTGCGTCATGTCATAACTCCAAAACCGCTGGACGTTCTTTCATCAGACTTCATGCTACAGGTTTGCAAAAGTTTGCCGAAAAATCTCAAAATTTTATAAAGATCGGCGCAATAGAAATAATCTAAATAAGGATTTATGGGCCACGTCGTTGATGACAAACACGAGTACTATATCAGGCGAAAATGCTTATCATTCAATTCAGAATATTTTATATTCCTCTCTGCTTTACGATGAACTAAAATATGAATATATATATATATATAGATATATATATATATATATATATATATACACACACACACTTGTTCTTTTGAATAAAAGTGAAACTTGGTCTGTCAGTCTGAGGAAAGGTTAGATGTTGAAAGTTTCTTAAAATAATATTTAGATTCAGAATAAATTATGCAACGAGCTGAAGAAAATTACATAAATGGGGAGCTTACAAATATGTACTCCTCGCTTAGTGTTATTACGTTGACTGATTTATTTCCTTAAAGAAGGATGAGATGGGTGTGAAATGTAGTAAAAATTTGGATAAGAAATGTATGCAATTTTTTTTAAAATAGTCAAGGAAATTTAAATTTTCTTCAGATTAGGAGAAAGTTAAGGAGTAATATGGAAATAGGTCATGTGAACGTTTTTGTAAAGACGTGAACTTGATTAAAATTTGGTGAGTTATCATAAGTTAATTACACGATTTTATAAAATGATGGATTCAAATTGTTATACTTGTAACTGTCCAAGTTCTTGTATCCTAAGATTAACGGTGTTAAAGATATTAAATTTCCAGTCGTTCATAATGAATATACTGGTGACTGTTTGAAGGTACTTTTCAATTACATCCTGTGAACCTGTTCAGGATGGCTTTTCGACGTCAGTCAACAGCAAACTACAGTAAACAGATTGCCACTTCGCGAGAGTAAGCGGAAGGTTAACATTTTCTCCACAGTGACGCCTCATTTCATAAATAAATTAATAAACTCGACGTTCCATTGAATCCGTCTGATGACACTGTAGCATGTTACGAAATATAATTCAAGCACAAACTGTTCTGTTTGGGCGAGACTATTCAAAACTTGCATCCTACGCTAGCTTCGTAGTCCACTGTGACGGCACAAGAAATGTTAAATAATAATTTATGTTGCCATGGAATCAAATGCTTTCACTGAAATAAGTAATGAAATTTAAATTACGAGGAGAATTCCAGATTAATATAGTTCACAATTTATTTAACGACACTTTCTCGTCTGCGTACGTTATAGAGATATAAATTTGAAGACGATGAAAGTGGTTAATCCAGTAACCAGCATTCATGTGGAATACCCTAATTAAGATTAATAGAAACTTGCGACACAAATAAGAGACAGGAGTACCAACTACTTCACTGCGGAATTTCTGGCTTCTTTGTAAAAAAAATAATGTTGCCTTTTTTTGCTCCGAAGATCCTTCCAGTTTTCAAAACGTTTAGCGGCAAGATGCATGTGTCAGTACATTACACATCGTAGCAAAAATCGTAATATGCCATAGAAATTAAAGTTAAGAGGGGTGACAAAAATCCGTAGCCGGCGGTCCCATGTCGTAGATTTACGGCATGTAATAGAAGCTTACGAACATGATACGAGATGTCCCGATTCACTGCTAGATGGCTCTGGTAGTCAAATCAGGATTGAGTAGAAATTGTGCAGAGGCAGTGGGCTGGTCATTCACTACTCATAAATGCACACTTCAAAGAACGATAAACTTCCGAGAAAGGGGGAGATCATGACCCGAAAAGGGCCGAAGCTCCGTAGATGATGAATTAATGTTTAAGTAATGAAATACCACGAGGATATTAACATGTGGATTCCTTCGCCTAAAGGAGAAGAACTTCAACAGAGGACTTTTAACACGTGTGTTGTATGACCGTCTGTGGGAGGTATTTCATATCGAGTTTAATGAAGTAGGTATTGTATGCCAGATTACAATGTATTTTGGGTTAAATACGTCGGACGTGCCATGGCTCTGCTGTCGTCTTAGAATGATATCGACAATATCTAAGTATAGTGTTCATGCTGGTTCCTTGAAAACTACGTAATTATACCGGATCTCATCGTCTGACGGGCACAACATTCACGGGCTAAACCTGATAATTACATCACGATAAATGGCTTACGACAAATACAAATTAGACAATTTCAACTATAGAGTTTCACTCCATGTAAAGAGAAAAAAACAGTACGATAGATTTACGTAATACTAATTAGCGACAAGAAGTTATATGGCTAAAGGTTTTAACTGAAAACTTAGCATTCTTCCCGTTTTTAAATTGCTAAGATAAAATATGGTCCCGCGCCGTAGCCGCGCGGTCTGAGGCATCATGCTTCGGACCGACGATACGGAATGCGCGCTGGTTCGAGTCTCGGGGAGAAGAAATTTTCTCATGAGCTTTCGACCAGTGTATGGGACCGGTGCCAACCCAGCATCGTGAGGAAATTGGGGAGCTACAATGAGTAGCGTAATCCGATCAGGAAAGCTAGCAATGGCCGGGGGTTTGTCGTGCTGACCACACGTCACCCTATATCTGGTTGTATGATCGTTCATCCCTGCTTAGGCATGTGAACGTGAGGCCAGCAGTCACGCTAGTTGGCTTTGGCTCTCTGGAGCTGTTACGCCACGGATTTATTTTATTTATTTTAAGATAAAATATGAAGGCCTCTACACTTATCACTCATGAGCAATAAACATATTTTACTTTTACACTGTCGTCTGTACTAAATATGTATAGCAAACATAGTCCAGGTTAGTGTTGTAAAGCAACGAACGCTCAGATTGTGAGACGCGATCTTGGCTTACGATGTTACGAACACGAATATAATCATAAATATCGTAAAGTATTTAAAAACTGTACTTCGAATGCACGTACAAACAACGACGAGCTTGCCAGACAGTATTGAAAGACCTGAATGCATTAGCTGCACTGGTATAAAGCCTTTTTTTTTGTTGAAGGCCCAAGCGCGTAAAATGTTAGGTAGCCATAATGCGTGCTTTTACGTTTACATTCCTTTTTTTTATTACAATCCGGTATCAAAGTAAACCATAAACCCCGAGATTTCAAACAACAGAAGCAAGGGTTGTTTCATTAAAAGCAAAAGAATGAGTCATGGAACAGTAAAGACAGTGCAAGCACACAGTGATGTTTAAAAATCCAATAGTTTCACGAAAATATTCTCATACAAACTCACAATTGTCTCTGTGAACTACCTCATTAAAGCAAACGAGATGGTATCAACGTGTCCCTCATAAAGTAACGCTGTAATCTCTAAATATATGTGCCCGGCAGCACTATACGTACATTGTCGGGTTATGACCGCTGACTTGTCTGTAACTCTTGAAAAAAAACAGGTTAATAATACAACCGCACCAAAAATTTTGCAACAAAACAGAAATGTGGTAATTTGTGGGTTCTAATAATTTTGGTGTCACCAAGTGAGCCACATTAGATACCAAAGGTTCTGAATTGCATATATCAAATGCTAGAATGGTAGACACTAAGTTTGTTGGAGATTTTCGACGATGTAGCTTTTGTTATCATTGATGTCAAAGGCGTGGAGGTACTGTACAAATGATCAGGTTTCATTTTCTGAAAGGAATATTTGGAACAATTTTTCACCGACACACATTTCCTACAGAAATGAACCAGGGGGTTATTTCCGCGGGAGTTAATGTTGCCGGAGGTTAACTCTCATCTATCTTGCCCCCTTAATTCACATGTCTTCGCCAAAATCAGCATTTACACAGTTCAAAAACAACTTTGTCAACCGTCAATGAATAGAAGTCATTTTACTAAAATATCTGCACGGAGAAATGTAAATAAACGTAATCTTTTGTACGACTTGAGTGACAACTGGTGGAGTACTACAAACTCCACTTCACAAAATACCGTACGACACGCGTCTGTGATGCGCTCCGTTCTTTGTTGACCTTGACGTCACTATATCAAATATTCTCAAAAAAACTAAGTACGATAAATATTAATACTGCATCCCTTACGAAATCGCATAAAATATTCAATTGCGATGTTTTTATTGTATTACTAAATTGTTAAATATTCACAGTTATAAAAGAAAACTCCTTCATGTATTAAGACAATGTATTGTTTGTCAAATACAACTTTTGTATTTTGAAATACACAATTTGATGTTCCAAAATTATGAGTTACAGGTTTCAGCACTTTTTATGCCATCATCAGAGCCCTGCTTGTAAACGACGTACGTCAGGACATGCTTATTGGAACGTCTATTCACATTTACGTGGACCAACAAATTTGAAGTATTAAAAGGAATGTACAACAAAGTGTAAGCAAGGTTAAAATTACATATTAAAACAACAACTTTTACGTAAGTGGTCTTAATGATTCTTTATTATGTTGCCTTTTTCTTACTATCCGTACTGAGGTGGTGGATCAGGTTTACTGTTTCGCAAAAGCCACTTGTTACACAGACAAGGAGCACGTAATAGCCATGTTGTAATACTGTGTTACTACGACTGGTGCGGCAGTCTCAATCCAGGAACAATGAAATGTGTTTTTCCTTGAAAGTGTAGTTTCCATATAAAGGTGACATGTGAGGTTCTCACGGAGTCGAGTGTGAAGTTTACTCACTTCTGCGATACTCTACCGTGTAATCGCGTAAAAGATTACTGACGTTCCAGATATACTTCCTGTCTGTATCATCTACGGACGACGTTAAATTTCGGGCATCTCTCTCGATGTTACATATTTTAACTCTAATTACCCATAAGATTGTCGACAATAATATTAGCACATAAATATTAGTGTGTACACATCCGTTAGCTTCATGGTGCAATAACGTGATAAATATATAATAGATGCACATATTATATTCAAAAATTCAGGTCTTCTGCGAATGGCTCTTTCAAAAATGGTTTCCAAGACGCTGAGGTACTCACAGTGAACGTTGAGACGCCATCTGTCCTCTAAGGCACTATCGCTGATTTCCGGGTTCTCGGCCCGACACGTCAGGTACTTCCCGTCGTCATCGATGACTGGAACGAAGCTCAGGACACTAACGCTCAGATTCCCTTCCTCTGAGTGCTGCAAACAAACCAAAAACATCCAAGCCCATTTTATTTTTTTTGCAGATGCGATGTACGATTTGATTATAAAACCAACTAGAAAGGAATACAGTGTGATTTACGTGTCACTGGCTTCGGAGAATCATTGTTGTTTTTGACGTAACTCAGCTTGAAACTTTTATGCTCTTATCCTAAAATTAGTATTGACTGAAACAATAGGTTTATGAGGTGGCCACCTAGGGTCCACATGCGGAATTTCTCGGAAAGGAAATGCATCTTACATGCGGGGATCGCCTGTAGTGACAAAATTATGAGTGAAGCCCTACAACCATTTGTGGAAGACAATGTTGCAAATACGTAAGACGAAAATCGACAACAAAGTCCGCGATCTTCAAAAGAGGATCTCCGGTGGTAAGTGTAATTAATTACTTCTTAAGTGAAACACTGCTTGTCCATCGTGCCAAACGACACCATAACTTGGGTTTCATACTGACGAAAAAATTTAGTTTATTAAAACATGTATATAAATATATTATTCGTCATTTCGTTTGCATGAAATGAATAATTAAGTATGAGGTATATATTATTTTCTCTTAAGTATAAATTCAGATGCTATATTTAAATTACTATTCAATGAAGACAGACCTGGTCATGTTTATCATTTTTATGACAAAAACAAACACATGTTAAGTTATATGATGTGAAGCTTTCACGGCGGCTTTCATTAATAAAGTCTTCTCGGGCTATCTGCCATTTTAGTTGGTGGTCAATCGCCGACGTTTCGAGAACCATCTCTGTCCTCATTTTCAAGGCTAGTTCGTGCTACGAGCCACACAGTCAACAGCCTCCTTGTACATGTTAAGTTTATTTCAAATGTGGACTACTGTGTGAGAGCGTACGAAACTATATTCGTATTAACAAAACAAAACCTAGGCTCAAATTTGAGTATAACACGTTAATTTTCACTCGATTTTCTCAATAAATTAACCTCGCTGAACTATGGTAGTGTGCTGACTTATAGAATTACTTCTCCAATATGAAATATAATTTCGTCCTCGTTTCTTCATCATCTGGGACATTCCATATCACAAGGAAAGAAAATAAACATAAAAATCTCATATAAAATGCTCCTTTATACTTTTCATTACTGTCTATATGAGAAGAGGTTTGTTTTGTTCCTTGTCACACCGCATATATATTGTTATTTATGTTTGTCTGCTGACAATCCATTTAACGATACTATAGAAAACGTAATATAAAAATAACTCATCTTGCTTATCTCGTCCTCCTTTTTAAAATTAAATCCACCTTCTTGTCTTAGAATGAAACAAGCAAGAAATATTTCATATATTTACTGCAAAGGAAATACGCTCACAACCTCTAAAAGCACAGAGATCGCCTAAATATCATCAATGTTTCGTTCCTGCCTCCCACAATATACACTGCTTCTTTTAGACCCGTTGATGTTCTAGGAAAATCGCGTTTATTTTGATAACAAAATAATTGTATCAAATACCACAACTATGTGCGAAATATCGAGTTATGGAATGTCAGAACACATAGCATTTATATTTACCAACAATCTTTAAAACGTTAATTCTATACTTATTTTGATACATATTTGTAAGCAAACCGATAAAGGAATTACATTTTAAATTTGTACGTCGTTTTAGTATCTGCGTTTTCGGTTTTGATACGGAAGCTTATTCAATTTTAAATATCGTTCCCATCGAAGACTCAAAGAATGAACACTTGTCATTAAAGCGCATGTATTTTGTCGCCAATTTGTGGGTGCAACTGAAGTGTTGATTACTTCAAGCTTGAAGACCAAATGAACGTATCTTCGGTGTGAAGAATCATTTACCTGACCGGATTTATTAATTTCCTGCTCTGCTGTTTAATATTTAACAGGATACATACTGTATCAATTATCGTCTCAAAATATCGGTGAAATGTTTTCTCCGGTGAACGTATTTATGGTCACTATATTAGAATATACATTCGGTTGTGAAAATGTCAGGTATTAATATTAGAAAATGTAGACATTTCTTTCACAGTCCCGCTCAGGAAAGAGAAAAAACTAAAATCCTAATGTTTTTAAGTGAGACACAACAGATGCTCCATTCTCACGACGGCAACACAAGAACAATCCAAATTATTCGTACAACGAATGTGTATTTTGCATTCTTTGCTTTTTCTTGAAATATGTTGATATTGGATAAAGGATTTTCCAACATGGCTTACTCTTCTTGGTGGAAATGCATTTCTTTGCATCCAGCAGGAAGTGACTTAAAATAACAAGGAAATATTTTCTTTGGTTGCGTAAAAAAACAGACACCACATGACAAGTATTAACGGATAAGCTGCCCGTGTGCCTTAAAAAACTTTTCGTTCTGCTAACGGAGAGAAGCATAAGATGCGTCCTAAGTAACTATACCATCGAAACAAATTACCGGACAATTTAAGAAGCATACTTTCATGTCAGCCATCGCGTTAGAAAGAAGAATTGTAATCAGGCTGTGATAATCTGTTTAATACCTAGGACTAATTTTTTAATATCGTATACTAAACACAATATTATAATTTTTCCACATTCTGTCAAAATGACTTACAATTGTGAAAGAAACAGCTCACCTGTATTCCCAAGACGGGGTACAATTTATTTTCCTAAAATTATTTTACACTTCATAATGAGCTGCCATTTTCAGAGTGAATATGTTGGTTGGAGACTTCTTAAAGCCTAATATAACAGGCTGTATTCGGCCAGTGATTTTTTTCGTACAAGAAAAAAATAATATATGTTAAAAAATGGGATAACTTTCAGAATTCGACGCGGCTCATCTCCGAAATATGAAATTTTACATCGAACTCTAACCATGAAACCCCAAGGACAAGAATAGAGAATGACTCAAAACCATGTATATACACATCCAATGAATAAAATAAACACAATTTAATAAACTAATTACATGCGTGAGCATTGGAACTTAGCGAATTGGCAAATCTATTGTAGGTGCTAAAAATAATCACTCATAGCTTCGTGGCACAGATGACAGCGATAAGAAACTGACTGACAAGCACCCACCAAAGTTGCTGGTCTGTATACATATTTTTGGAACATACTGTAATCTCTTCAGAATTTTGTTACATTATCATAAAACCACGTACCTCCATTTATAAGATCTTAGATCGAATTTTTATAAGTTTTACAGGTGCCGAAACACACATGGGAAGTTCCAGAAAAGCTGAAAGTTCGGTGTTGAATTATCGCTGACATTTCGACAAACATCAAAAGGTTTACTAGGAATGGGCGAAAGCTGTCAATTGTTTGAGAGCAACAGTTCTCTCTACTTATCGCATCTGACACACAGCACCGTAAAAACAAGTGAAATGGAAAGTGTTTGGCCCTTGGGAGCAGGTTCTATATCAGCCTTTACTTAAGGAGAGACAACCACAACGCTTGTAGAGGAAAGCGAATCCTTAGCAGAGAAGACTACTAACTTCTTAAGTAATGAAAATAATTTGCGCCAATTCGATTTCGAAATGGATAATTTGAAATACAGATAAGGAATATCGATGTAGAACTGACAGCATAGCCCCGATATGTTGACTATACAGCTATGCATAACATAAATGGCAGACCCCGGTGTAATATCAGTTATTAACCAAACTTACAGGTTTTATATTTGTTCAAAACACTCCAGAAGTTAAAAGTATCGATGACTAAGAGACAGAATCATGAAAGTGAATGAGCCTCGTAAAGGTGGGCTAAATACATTTGTGAAATGCGACGTAATATTTTCTTTCTGCAGACAACTATATGTATGTCTGCCGGAGAATCCGCTATATAAATCTGAGCTTTCCTCGGTTTTATTCAGTCAGCACATCAGAATGTACGGATTCTTTCCAGAAACAGGTGACGGCCTTTTCCTTCCTTTTTTCCAATTCGCATTACACAGTAATTTTATTATCTCATTCTACACACGTCTTAAGGGTCAGCATCATCACTGCAAAAGAGATCAAGAACTATGTCACAAGTTGGAAAATGAACCTCCTCTACAACTTTACGATATGAAGATCCACATCCATCCGCAGGAATTCTTTAACATAACGCGATCCATTTATACACAGATTATTACGAAATGAACTATAACTCTATTGTAACCAGACACAGACAACATTTAACTGAACCCGAATACATTATTTTCTCATCCCTTTACTGTATAATGATGACTTTACTGCAATCACAGAAGAAAAAAGGAAGAGAAATCGTGGAACGAACAAAATGAGACAGAAAATAAGTGAACAAAGAAGAGGAAAGAGAAAGGATATGAAATGTAAAGTAACCTAGGCTCATGACGTTAGCGGGTTTCCCTTATTGTTACGATTTTCAACAAACCCTTTTTTGCACAAAAAATATAGTAGGAGATTCTAGTTTGGGGGTGCGGGAGAGGCGGACGAACAAAAGCTGCAGACCAGCTCTAGCTCACCAACTCTTTGAATTAACAAAAAGCTTGCTCATAATTCACCAACTCCTTCCCGCTCTCTCGCCAAACCTTTAGCTCCACAGTTTCGCCGAGCTACGTTATGTTAAGATTCTGGCCTACAGAAGGAAGCTACTAAGCAATGGAAGAAGTCTTTAAGCACAAAATAATACCTTCTACCCTACAGCAATTTGTCTACTGTAGTAATGCTAGTATAATACTAAGGAAAGGTAGGCACAAGTTTACTGAAACTAGATGCTTACACACCTTAACCCAAGGCGCTATCCTACCTCCACTTCTCTAATGAACACAGATACACTAAACTACACACATATAAGGAAAAGCCTGAAGGGGCCAGTAAAAAGACCACCGTAATTCCACAGTATAGTCAATTATATTGTCTCAACGTCCTTTATTATATATTCGTTCCATTTTTTATGTAGGCAATAAGTAACCAATAATTTCTTGGTGCAGGATAGTGCCTGTGCAGCCGACATACATTAATATATTCAGTAATTTATTTTATTTATAACAATATTTATCGCGTGTCAATATAAAATAAATATACGTATAAAATTAAAACATTAGAAAATTAAACACTTTTCAGCAAGCACCAATGATAAGAATTATTAATCGAAATTCTAAATCAAAGCATATAATTTCAATGATTCTCTTTTACAAGACAGAGACCTCTATCTCTCGAACACAGAAACATCTGTAACTACGAACTCTGCATATAATTCGAGAACGGAAACTTTTATAAATACTGGAATCAACTTTAGCGTGAGTTACGAACAATGACATAGACAATCATGTCATACATTGAATTTAATGAATAGGCCTACACCTTGTATTTTGGACAACAAATCCTCCAGAGTGGAACTTGGCTTCATAACACGCCACAAAATATACTGAACTTTCAGGGAGAGATTGTGTACTAATATGTACGGTACGATTCCACGGAAATAAAATGGAGAAACTTTCTATTAATCTGTAGTTCGTAAATATTCAAGAACATAATGAAGGCAGAGGAAATGCCATTAAAAAATAAACGAGAATGACAGAACAATATTATTAAAGTGTTTTTCTGGAATTAAAGGTTCCGAAAATCATTTCATCATAACTCTTCACAATTGAAATACTCTAAATATAGAAATATATATAAAATGTACCATTTTCAAACCAGTCTTTCCTCAGTGTACAAGGCTTTGTTCCATTACTATAACTTTTCCTAGTGATTTATTCGGAATACACGTAAATGCCAACAAACTGTCACATTTACTATATGTTACAGAATTAATTGCGTCCGGTTAATATACTTTAACACTACGAAGCAAAATATTTCCCTTTCAACCATACGATTTACTGCCAATGTGTGACAACAGCAACTTGCTGTGCTATAAAATTATAAACTTCAGAGTGTTTAGGCTACGTAGAATTCACTGAAACTAGCAGCTATATTAACAACTACAACAATTTAAATTAATTTAATTTTAGAATCTTTTGCCGACAGAAGAAATATTAGATTATACTGAGACGAATGGTGAATGAACTGAGTAAGTGTTAGTCAGCATATCTGTCCTCTTTAATTATATATTATAAAAATTATGATTTGGGAGAATAGTTGCTAGTTGTCGGGAAGAAAAATATGCTTCAACTAAATTGTTCCAGAACGGTGGCTAGGTCTAAAAAACAGCGAGGTTAACTAAGCAGAAAAGAATGTCAAGCCTCAACATTATCGGCTCAACTGTGCCTCTGACGTATTGGACAGGACGTTGATTGCACTACAGTGGTGGCAAACAAATTATTGATTTGGACCTAATGCTAAATTTCAAATTAGCGCCAGCTCTCATTAAAATAACAATTACTGACTAACAATGGCACTTTAAGGTGACTGATTTCTTACACAGCAATTAAGGCCATTAAAATAATACTATTAAATTGAGACCTCCAGCAATGTGATGACCTAACACGTAGATTTCTTAACTTATGTTTAAATGTGACATTGACAACTTCAGTTACTGCCAAATTTTAGTAAAAATTCCTGTATCATGGCGTTATTTTGTAAATGGAATCCCCTTTACAACAATAAAAATAGTTTTGTCGTATTAGCGCTGTTTTCTAACTTTCCGTGTTTCCTCTTACGCTGATGTAACTATTTTTATCCAATAAAAGCCAGCAAAAATGGAAGGAATTATGGCGATTATAGGATTATTGACAGCAATGAAAAATCCATACAAATATCCATTCCCTGGACAGAATTCGAAACTGCAATAAAGAAGGCCTATAAATGAAAACAACGCGCTTTAATGACCAAACACAACGAAGCCAGTTTTACATTATATGTAAAATCATTAACCGGAATGATATAAAATCGACATTCAGTCGGCTTTTATTATACACTGACGAGCCACGGTGCATTGTGCCCCAAAAATGTACTGTTTTCATTTGTTATCTAGAGACTTCCTCTGATATTTTGTTGTATTTTGGTGAATTTTTAACCAAGCTAACAATACAGTTAATTTTAATTGTAATCACTGTAAATATTATTAAGTTTGTTATTCAGCAGTCTAGGTCAGTGAATACCTACCACAGTATAATAAATTTATAAATAATTTTGTTCACACGGCTAACTATCACGCAGATCACATACGGTTGGTAAAATAAAAAATGTAGATCTACGTGTTACACATCATTGGCTCTAAAGCCCTACGTGGGACCTGGAATTCTTCAAGAGCTTCTTCCTGGGGGGCGCGTTACACATACTTTCATTTATTTCATCAACAGAAACCTACACAAGGCAACAAAAACATTATATTCAAATGCTACAAGGTCCATTATTGTTGTAGTTCTCGAATCGATTCTTACAGTTTAACCAAGTCTGGTAGCACAGACTAGACACCGTTAATACCAAACACATCACTGCACTGAGATACTTCCATCCACTTCCCGTCATCATAAACTACATTCCTAGCGTAATATTATAGCAGCCGTCACAAAATTGCATATTTCGAGGCCATGGAAGGTCTTAACCCAAATTATCGTGTGGATCGAAGTCAACGATTTAGCGTTGGTAGCTTTGGTACAGCGCAAGTTCTGAGCCGTCTTCACTCGCCTCGGCTTCGATGTTTGTGTTGCAACGTCGAACGATTTTTTATAACTGCGAAGCATAAAATTTGGTGACGCCTATCTTTATGACTTTGATTTTGTGAAACAACTTCGAAAAAGACAGAAAAATTCCTAAAATATTCAATTCCACTGAGATTTCTGATGAGAAGCAAAATAATTTCAGCCTTCGTTGTTTAAATTTGACGGTGTTCACACATGCGCTAGAGTCGGAAGAGATTCGACGTATAATTTTTACGTAGTTCACTGA
>NW_019059703.1:177727-198156 GCF_000696155.1 Zootermopsis nevadensis | reverse complement strand
CCCAGCTTCCTTTCTAAGCTCCGTGTGACTTCTTCCTCTTTCCAAAGATGAAAATTCAGCTAAAGGTAAGGAGATTTGAGACGATAGAAGAGATTCAGGCAGAATCGCAGATGGTGCTTGACAGGCTGACAAAGAAAGATTTCCAGGGATGCTTCCAGGCTTGGCAGCGGCGCTGGGATCGTTGTGTTCACTCCCAGGGAAACTACTTCGAGGGTGATGGATGAATTTAATACCTGAGATAAGTGTACGGGTTTTTATACGCGCAGTCTGGAAACTTTCCGATCGCACCGAATATAGAAATGTACGTAATTAATCGGAGAATCAGATATTAGAATGTTCATCAGGCGGACAAGGCATAAAGGTAATTAGCAATGAGAACAAAATCTTGTTATCCTATACGGAAGATTTTGGCCGGCATATTGGGAAGATAATAGTAAAATATTTCTTAGTGAAACTGGGTTGTAAGGTATGACAACAATGATCTCTTAACTGTTAGAGGCTAACGAAAATTTGTCTGTCCAATTCCGTGAAAGTCTATCTCAAAAGAATTCTGTTCTACAACACATATCGAAGAAAACGTTTAAGTAAGCCTTCGTTGTTATGAGTTTTGAACATGAGTTTTGTTACAATGCTTTTCAAAGTTTATGTTCGGACTAGCGATACCCCTCCCTGTAGTGTGAAGAAATAAAGTTGACAGAAATACTGGAAAGTCTTCATGACTTTAAAATAATAAGATATAGGCTAGCTATACAAATTGAAAACTGTCTAACACTCATTGCAAGCATTGTAATGACACTCAGACTTTACTCCATTTAGGTGTATTGTGTCATGACTTCACAATCTCACGTCCCAGGGCTTCCTTGCTTCCACCTCTCGAATGCAGAACCGTTCTCTTAAGCAGAACATAATACAAAAAAGAGAGAAGAAAACGGTACTGGAAATCCCCGTATAGCAGCAACCTTCAAGTTTATTGAGGAAAAGTGGAAACTTAGGGACAAGCATAACAAAAGAAAATTGTACGAATTCAAATGTAATTTCTAAAGAAAAGTTTTAATGAACGTGAAAGGAACCATCATATAAATACCAATCTCTTTTATTCTGATTATATGTTTTCTACATTCTGCCTTAACTCATTTCGTGTTTTATTTTATATTCCTTATTACGAAATTGTGTGCCTGTTTTCTTGAGCGCTTAGTATAGTATACTGCCAAATTTCTTTGGTCTTCCCGCAACACTTACTTTGAAACAGCGCACTAAATACAATTTAGCATTCCTTCAATTATTACAGCAGTCTCTGAAGATGCTATGTATTTATGGCAATAGAAAAGCAACCTTTATGCATGTATTAGGTGGATTTATGGAATTTTAAGTTTTCGACTTTGCCTCTGCGGTAAACTTTCATACATAACACAGTAAGACAGTCGTTAAGGTTATCTGCACACTGCACATGTATCCCTGAACCAACTCAATCCGATTCAAATCCTCACAAATTATTATTAATATTATTAAATCTGTTTAATATTATCTCAGCACTCTCCCTTTCAAAAGAACGTCGTATACAAATTTCATCTCTCCTATCCTAGTTGCATTTTTAACAGAATAATTAAGCGACAAACTTTGAAGTGTCAGCTTATATACAAACCACGTACGTAACGATGAACCTAGAAAATAAAATATTAAGTTGCATAAAAACGAGCAACCCTAAAGATGGTGACAATAACTTTCTCCGAAATACTGGTATCTACCTAATATTAGTCCATGTGGACTTAAATTACGTCTGCTCATAGACGCTAAATATTACACACAGTCCTTACTTATTCTTCCATCTAATTCTCAACTTTTCTTGCATCAAAATCAACTCTTTGAGTACGACATAGGCTGACAAGAAGCAATTACGTAAGTCTTCACCATGGAAACGACCTCGAAGCCTCGGCTGAGGAATGCACGTTAATTATTCCGGAATACAATGTAATAAGAAACTAGATTTGATATTGCAACATCCACTTGCAATTATTACCT
This sequence comes from Zootermopsis nevadensis, assembly GCF_000696155.1. The sequence continues at coordinate 196,137 of NW_019059703.1, read as the reverse complement.
CTTTATGATATAGGGCAAATTAAGCCTCGAGGCTCGATCAATACGACCTCTGACAGTAATGTATGCAGTAGGCTTCGTTTCCGCGATGGGAGATACCGTAATGAAGCAAGTCTTTGTACGTATTTAATGAAATAACACGGAAGCTGTTAAGTAAGTTCACAGATGTTAGGGCCGCCGTTAAGGTGGGTCATAATGCAAATCGTGGCAAAAGAGAAAATGTATGAGAGGGAAAATAACTGTAAGCTTATCCAATGCTGAGTGGTAAAGTGTGTCAAAAGATCTGTATCTTCTCCTCATGTCCGTCCGTCACACTACATTGTAGGGGCGCGGAATTCACTTTATTCGGGAAGAATAAGGTTTTGACGGTCGAGAGTATGGTATTAAGAAATGCAAACGAGGCTATAATGGCGCCTATAATGTGGTTCGACGGACTATGCGATTGGCGGAAGTCTGGTGTCTGGAGAGGGCAGGTCGGTAGTTTATTTTCCTCTTTTTTTTCGTTTCGTTGATTGGAATTTGGTTATAGTCGCCGTGAATATGTTTTCACATATAATTTACTTAATACATTATGGACTTTGTACTTTCAATGCGATTTGCAAGAACAATGATGCGATAATTTGTATGGTTGCTGAACACTAAAGGATTCATTCCCGTCAAATTTGACTGGTCATACTACGGTAGTTAGTGTAATAATTCACAGAATGGCTCTTTTTAAATAACCATATATGTATATATCGCTTTATTTTATATAAAAATTAGGTAAATTCCAAACAAAATACATTGAAAAAAAGGGCTACAAGGCTTTAGTGTTTGTTTGTGACGATTCTGTCATTAGGTCAAAATAAAGCGTCGAATTATAGGATGATCAATAAATAATGAATTGGAAAGGGTATTCAAGAAATTGTCGTGGCCTGATTAAAGTTAATATCCCGGAATATGCCTGGAGAGACGGCAAAAGCGACGAAAACATTCAGTCAGAACAGCCTGTCTCCTGTCCGAGATTTGAAAAAGGGAACTTCCGAATTTGAAGCAGAAGTCCTAACCCCTCGTTTCATCAGGATATTAGGATCAGCATTACCTTCATTAAGTAAAATAAATGGCAAACAGTATAATTGCTTTCATAGTATGCTGAAAAACAAAAACAAAAAACAGAGCAACAACAGACGTATGTGCTTCACTAAGAAATTGAAAATATAATTATTTACGTATATCTATTTTATTGGCAAAAAAAATGGTGAAGGAATCGCAGCGGAGTAAATATCGCGATGAAGTCTGAGCCACTTGAAACTGAGGCCGAAATTAAATTAAATTTTAAATGAATAAGTTGAAGACTCGCTATTCTCTCTTCTACATCAAGGAACAATTAGGCCCCACTAAGTTTTTTTTAGATCTCCATGATCCTTAGGGACTACGACTAGGATTCTAATGTAAACATAACCTTTCTGTAACATTGGTAGACTAGACGAGATACGCCGAGATGATTGTAAACGTGCAAAAGCATTTGAAAGCGTCCAGAGATATCGGTTCCTTGTCGTAAAGATACTACAGCTAACGTAAGAAAATGACATTCGGCCTTTTGCAATACAGAATGCACGCGTACCTTTCTATTGGCAGTGGATATATTCCTGAAGCGATCTCCAAAAAGTCATAAACTCTAATAAATAACTGTACACGCTTTCAATGGAAAACGTGCTATTCTTTACACACTTCATTGCAAACAGAGTATTCTCTTAAATGGATGGATGACGAATACATATGGCCACATGATTTTAACACCATTTCTGTTAAGCAATATAACTTAACAAACAGTATAAAAATCTCCTTACTTAACAGTGTGTTCTGAAAAATACTAGTTCAAGTAACGCGGTGTATAAAAATAACAGGTTCTCGGCCAATAACATTAAACACAAAGAAGGTAGAGTGAATACCACAAGCGTTGTTATGTCAAAAACGATCTCATCTTCGCCGAGTTTAGAACGTATTTTATTTCAGTTTCATTTACACATTAAGGAATACTTGAGTAATTAAATCAGTTGTCAACATCAAATTCTAACAGGGCATTTACAGTAAGTAAACACGCTCAGTACAGAGCGACAAACACAGAGAAGTTAAACCAAAATTATCCAAAGTCATTTCTATTTACACAATTCGCCCACCTCATGAATGAGAGATACATCCTTCATTACATTGCCACTATGTTAAGCCTACTTCTAGGTATGAAGACCACAAGTCTTTGTGCTACACCTGACACGATAGAAGATCGCGAATGACGCAGAATTTGTGCCATGACTAAAATACAATGATCATACAATTTACGAAGATTTCAAAGATTTGCCACATGAAAACCAGAATCTGTCGACAACACTGTAATAGTGCAAACTGAGTGGCCTGCGTACTTAAAAAATTGTGTGATAAATATTTTAATTAACACTAATCAAGTATCGATCACATCCTATTTTATTCTCTATAGTCTGCAATACTGAACGCAACTACAAAGCCAATAACAATTACAACATCCGGTTTGTTGACATCAGTTATTATTCATTCTCGAATATCCCTACTTTTACCTTTAATGAGCTCCTTTACGTCACTTCCGCAACCGAATACACGCGTGTGTACATCCGCAGAGAAATGGAAGGGCCAGTGTAATTTTCTTGGTGCAATTTATCAGGTCAGGATACTCACCTCCCGTGACCTCACACACGAGGAACACGTCGCTCCCTTCGTTGTATCGCTCCAGGAGCTTGCTTCTGTCCCTTCTCTTGTCGTCATAAATCACAGGACGCTCGGGTGGAACTGAAACACAGTAAATAACACCTCACTAACACAGGATATCGTTTTATGGAAAAGCCTAATATTTAATTATAAAACGCTCAAGTTCTTGAATGTTCAATGTTCTCGTGTCATTTCATGTCAAAATTACAATGAAATGGTCTGTAATTTGAATGTGTCTTCCCTCTTATTCTGTTTAATAATCCATAACGGTCTACGACACAACCCACATGGCGCCAGAACCCAAGAGATCATCATCATCATCACCACCACCGCCGTGAAAACCTCAAATCTCACATCTATAAACAAGTTAATAAACATCATACGTGCAGTGGAAATCGTCCCACTGGAAACAACCTGACAAACATTAGAGCAAGGCATGTCACACGTTCTAGAATATGATTTGGAGTCAAAATTGTGTCCTTCATTGTCAGGGTTAAAATTTAGTGTGTATTATTAAAATCGTAAACAGCAACTTCTACACTGGCTGATATTCCTGAAACTGAAAATAACGACGTGGTTGTGAAGCAAGTAATACAGGTTTGATATTTATGTTTCATTGGTATAAGTCACGCAGCTACTGAAGCCAGACTTGATAACGTCAGTATCGTGCTAATTTCTAGGAAGAATTTTTGCGTTTGAAAGTTTTAATATCATGTTTCAAAACTTTGTGATATTGGAAGTCCATACCAGCAGTACTGTTGCACAAAGAGAGATCGGTGAGCTATGTAATTAATATTTTATAGGTTTGGAAGGTCTTCATTCGGGAAGGGAAGTTTTTGAGTGGAAGTGGGCATCATACACTATATATATATATATATATCCCTGTTCTCTTCATTTAAATTTACAACATAAAGTATTTGACTTTTAACATTAATAATGTTTAATCACTGACAATTTAATTAATTATTAATGTCCTCTTTTGTTAGTTCAGATTCGGCATTTTCTAATTTAATATTATTAACTGATTTGTCTTCAAATGCTGATGAGTTTTGCCTTATTCCATGTAAGATATAGATTTTTATTCAGGAATTCTGGCAGCTATATGATATGTGGCCAAGTCTATTCTGTCGGCTTCCTTATGTCATAAGCCATGCTTGCCATATCTATGACGTGTTTACAAATGTTTGTTAATGCTGTTCCAAATTAGACCAATTTTAAGAGACGATGAGCACTGGTATATTATAACACTGATAATAACGTCGAAAAGCAGATAAATCGCATGCACTATATTTCACACCTGATAGTTCCATCTTATTACCGACTGAAGTGCAAAATAATATTTTACTGTCAGAAGTTTATGTGAAGATGATAAAATACGGGCCATGTTTATGCGCTCTGTAGGGGAAAAAAACAACTAAAATGGGATCTTTTTACACTATATAACCCATCATTTTAGGTTTTTGCCAATGCAACTTTCTTCCTAAATGATCGTATTGTCATACTTCACTAAAGTTCAAGTCAGTTTTTTACACAACGGTAGGACGAGTAGAATGATGAAAAATTGTTTCTTGCAACAACAAGAAAGGAAGATAGAAAAATTCTTGAAAGTTAGAAAATGACTCGCAGTTTGGAACACTTCCATATATTTTTGGTCTCTTTCTGTTCTCATACAATTTCCCAACGTCATCTTTCATTCGACTGTTTGTGCGCCAAGTGGCTGTAAGTTTCCTCCTCCCTTCGTGTTACTCAGTTCTCCATGAATACTCAAAAGCAAAACGAAAACTGAGAAGTGGGAAGAATACATCTCCTTTATCAAACCTACTGGTTTTCCTTCAATTTATGTCAAAAAATTCGATTTAATTTTAAAATTTAGTATAAAATATATGCTTCCACGTATGAGATGAATTAATTTATCATTCCATCGTACGATGACATATCAATTTCTTTCCAAAAATAACGTTAAACAAAACTACATTCTTTATCACTTTCCGTGAAGAAATAACAGAGTGATACCATCATTACAGCCAATCATAAAAACCACAGTCCAACCAAAATATCAAACTGACTAACTAACTAGATGGCTTACCGAACCCGAAGGTTCATCACCGAATTAACCAAAGCCCTCCACCGGACCCTGTCCTGGGCCAACAAAATCCAGTTTCCTTCAACTCCTATCTCCCATAGATCCCGCCTGAGATTATCCTCCCATCTACGTCTAGGTCTCCCCAGCGGTCTCTTCCCTTCAGGTTTCCCAACCAGTACCCGGTGCACACCTCTTGTCCCATCCATGCGCGCTACATGTCCCGCCCATCTCACTCTTCTCGACTTAATCACCCTCACAATACTGGGGGAGCAGTACAGATTTTTAAGCTCGTCATTGTGCAGTTTTCTCCACGCCCCATCGTCTTCCCTCTTAGGCCCAAATATCCTCCTCAACACCCGATTCTCAAACACCTGCAATCTGTGTTCCTCCCTCTGAGTGAGAGACCATGTTTCGCCCCCATACAAAACAACAGGCAAGATTATTGTTTTGTATACTTTAATTTTCAAAAAGACGGAGAAATCCTGAGCAGCGCAGTCCATTCAAATGGCCCTCGCTTTGAACCCTGCAAGAAACTAATTATAAAGAAAAGTTGCATAACATGCTCTAATTTCTTAGTTCTGCGTCGGAACACCACCTTTAAACCAGACCATGGCCGATTGCCTGAAATGTCTTCTGTTTCGACATTAGCGCAAATTTACTCATATTAAAACCTACTTAGTTCTTAATAAAATTAAACAATACTTATCCAATATAATAAAAGTCTAAAGTAGTTTGTGCCTACACCGCAGTTATCCTAGTTATTTATTGAACTGTATTAAATTATTCTGTAGCCGAGATTCGAACCGATTATCTATCGAAAACAAATCACATTTGCGTCAGGATTACGAAGGTCCAGCAGCATACACAGTAATAAACTTTCGCGTACCACAAGTTTATTGATCGGCTGTGCAACTCTCAGTTTCGTATTAATGACTGTGCACCATGAAGCAGGTTAGTAAAAGAACAATGTGATATTTCTGAAATAAATAATTAAAAAATCTCAATAATCCAATAAAATTACGAAGTTGGCTGTCTTCTGGTCATACCGTGTAGTGTGATAGATGATGACCGATGTTTGATAGCGCTGATGACGGACGTAGTAAACACCTGTCTATCTGTCTATCAGATTGCATGGTGACATTCACACTCGTCACCACTGAAACCTCAAACCTAACCTAAAACAATTACCAAATCTAAAACTTCTTGACGATGGTGAAGAGTCAATTGAATAAAAATTTACTTGGATATTATCCATCGTCTAGTAAATATAAAACGTAAAACGACGTTTCGGAGATGGGACTCTATCTCCGTCTTCAGGTTCCTACACAGTTGGGCCCACTAGATAGAGCTAATCCCTATCTCCGAAACGTCGTTTTACGTTTTATATTTACTAGACGATGGATAATATCCAAGAGGTCCGGAGATAGGGATTAGCTCTATCTAGTGGGCCCAACTGTGTAGGAACCTGAAGACGGAGATAGAGTCCCATCTCCGAAACGTCGTTTTAAGTTTTATATTTACTAGACGATGGATAATATCCAAGTAAATTTTTATTCAATTTAAAACAATTAAATTCAAATATAAAATATTTTGCATAAAGGAAAGTTCTGACTAAACATACATGGGGCTAAAAGTGTATAGACATGCATCACTATTAAACCAGGTTTTTTTTACTTCTGTATATTTACATTCACAGAATTTGTGGGTTATTGTGTTCTGAGACCTCCTTTAATTCTTCTCAGCACACGATTCCTTATCATTTTCCTCTATATTATCACGGTCTATCACGTTCCGTTTTTTATCCCGATATCCTCTCCAATATTTTTTATGATCACCTTTCAACACACCCAGCACGGTCGCTTTTTTATAAACGTAAGCTTTATGGACAAGCTATTTCCACTTGGTCGTTAGTTATAAATTTTTTGCTGTCTCACTAATATGAGAATGATTGCTTGGAAAACCTGCATTTAGTTCTATTTTCCAAACAACTCAGACAGATGGAAACAAAATGACTTTTCACTAACCACAGAAATAAATTACCACCGCGTTATCGTGGCAGAGGCATCCAGATCCATGTCAGGTAATACTTTATATAGTTTTGTGTGTATTCACATGACGCGCACTGCCTTTTTTGGAACGATATTTTAAGCTGCACAGAGGCTTTCAACGGGACGAGTCCCATGACAACTTGCGACAAACCACATGTCACTTCCACATTTGCACCACGTACACAGCTGCGAACAAATTAGTAAGGGCTGTTTCTGAAATAAAACTAAGCCGCAAGTAAAACTCTAACGTTTGGGTGGTTAAAGTTAAATTAAATAGCGAGTACCCATAGGAGCGTATGAAGAATTGTATGGTCTGTGTGTATAATTACAAGCAAAGACAAACTGACAGATTGTGTGCTTACTACTGGACTGGAGATGAGAGAATGCACTGACGAAAAGTTAGAATAAATACATTAACATTTCTCATTTCAAAACACTAATGAGAAATACAGCAGAAGGATAGTTATTTCGCACAATATAAAAGAGAGACAGCGGACATATAAAACAATGCGTGTGAAAAGCGAAAAATGTAACTTGTCAAGACTGATGCTTTATTAGCTACATGACTCTGGCATTCATAGAGTGCTGTTTCTAACACTTTCTTTTCTACGTTGTGTATGGGGAATATAAAGTTGTATCGGGAAGCCAATATACACGAAAGCGACTAGACAAAAGCGGTTTAAACCTATGCAGAAATAAGAAAGCTTCAGAATTATCTGATTTTTATAATATGTGTAATATTTATTGGGTGTTAAATATGTTCAGACGCCTTCATTGTTTTATAAGATAACTTTATGTTATGTTCAATACTTCGCTGCGTCTTGACCTCCAACCCCCACACAACACCAATATCTTTAGAGTCGATTGACAAATATGTATGAACCTTGGAACGGGCATCAAATCACTGGAGAACGTCTCATCTTCGTAATTTCAGTTTCCTGTAGTCAATAATTCTAACATGGAGGTCTCACAATCTTCTGAAATTGAAGCTATATTAGCGACAATAAATGTGCTGATTAAATTTCTATGGTACCATAACTTGTCTTGGAAACACAGAATCATTGTAAAGACAGTTATGTAGATTGGAAAACAATATGAAGTCCGTTTATAATGCACATTCAAATTTTGTTTTGACGGTAACTAATAAAACTCTTTTGCTGCTCGTAAACACATTTGGTATGGAGATAGATCATAAGTATGCTAGGAAATTCTGTATGAAATATGACTTGTTTGTCAAACTTACTAATATGGTGATGGGCGACTGCTTTAAGGTCATACCCGACAAATTTAAATTTAGCGGAATCAACATGCTATAATTTACTACTGCAAGAGTTATTTTCAGTTTGTCTTCTTTTATATACAAAAGAACTAATATACTTACAGTTTCTTGTGTTCTGCGTAACTTCGGGTTTCGGGTGTGAGCCGCATCGAATTTTGAAAATTCAAGATGGCAATGTCTGCCGAAACTTTGGTTAATACTCAACATTCTACGCGGTTCACACCTGAACGCCGAAGTTATATTTCGAACTACAACCGCGAAAACCTAGGTCAAGAAATATAGCGCGTCAATGTGGCTGCCTGCCTGCGTGTATATAAAACAACCGATCGATTTTAATCAAATTTCGTGTCAGCATCAAGGACTAGATACCATTCCCATCCGTGTGTTTTTTTTAAATTTCATGCCGTAGGTATTACGACAAAGGCGGATGTGCCAAGTTCTAGGACAGTAATAACATATGTACTATTTATTTTCGGACCCTGATATTTGTTGAAGTAAGCGGTTATCGAAAACTGTGAAACTTTAATTGTTTCTTATGATAATAAATCAACGACATAGCAGCAGCCGGACACATAATTTATGTTTAATCACGGGTGGAATAACTGAAAGTTTAACAAAGTTATACGAAATACTTGCTGGAGAGAGTTTTAAGTATGGAAATATACACTTAAAATAATTAAAAAATTGTAAATCATTGATTTAGCGGATGGTATAGTTCATACTAACTACACCATATGAAATTACGCAAATAAAACATGCTCAGTTTGAAAGGTATGCTAGCCTGATGTACGAAAAGGTATCAGAAAAGAATCGATAATAATCCAATTCAATTTATTTATTAAAGTGCATGATAATAATAATTTTCTGCGTTAGATAAGTGTTTTTATTTTGAAGCCAGCGAAGTATATGACAGAGCGCTTATTCAATATGTAACTAAACTTTACAACATCATGCGTTATGTACATCATGGAATGTTTAATGTCCATATATGATTATATTTACTATAAGATTCATCGATCGTATTCCAGAATTTTATAAATCAGTTTCCAGTTGCGTGGTGTTTCATTTTAAACGCCACAAATTTTTGCAAGTTATCGGTGGTGCTGGGGCATACACGCAATAATAAGTTCTGCAAAGGCTTTTCCAACGCGTCAGCTGAAAGTTTAGTGTTGTAGAAGTAAGAGCTGAAGGCGTTGGCGCGGTACGTGGAGACCTCTGTCGGTGACAGATGTCACGGCACAGCATTTCATTTGTTTCAAGTCTTCCTCACCCCGCCGACGCTGTCCGTACTCACACTCAGTTTCCTAGCTTAATCTTCTTTTTCCCAACGCCTTAAGTTTTATACATTCAGTGATAGAAAAATAAATGAGTTTCATCTTGCGCCTTCCACTTCAACATTAGAAGAAGAAGAAAAACTAAACATCATTCAAAATTAAATTTTACTCGCTGAGATTATTTCAAGTGATTAAACACGAAAAATATCTCACTTTAAAGAAGCATCTATTTAGGGATAAACCCATTTTGATACTTTCTCTCACATCTACTTTTCTTATTTTTGTGGCGTATTGCCTTTATCATGCAGATGGTTGCGCAAATAATTCTGCTTTACAATTAACTTCGCAAAATGGAGTGGAGAAATGCCACGCGTACATTTGAATAATTTTAACTCCATAATAGTCTGCTTGTCACTAAAGATGAAAATTACTTGTATAAGACTTCCACTAACGTCGTGGCTAGTAGCAACGCACGATTCCATGAGTTGTATTTGTTCATTAACTTTATTAATATACAATTCTAAATTTGTATACTACTGATGCGATTTTCAAAACGAAAACGCATTGAAATAGTTACAAAAATGTTTACGTTTTACGTCTATTCAAAATTTCATATTCCTAACAACTGTCTTACGCAAACTATAACCATAATTGATTAACATATTTACAGTTCAGGCTTAAGTCACTGGATATTATTATCCAAATTAGTTTAATAAAAATATGTTTAAGCTAATGCAACATTTTTATTGAAGACACGTTTAAGTATTCTCATAGTTTTATTATTAACATCGCCATTTAAAATAAAGCACTGGCGAAAGTTTCAGAATCCTTGTAGCAGCGGTTTATATTTTATTTTCGTCTTTCTAAAACGTACCCATTTTATGCGAGTCATCTATTTCTGTTGTACATCCAGCACAAAATGGAGCAAATGGGCAACAGAGATGTCGGAACTCAACCCCTTTCTTTCTTTGGCTGGCAACCTCAAAGCATTTATTTATTTTCTCATTTCAAACAAGTACACTGATGATATTTCTATAATTGAATTCTCATGTTTGCTGAGAAGAATAAACGTCTGCCGATCATGATGGATGCAGAATATTATTACCAACTTTGCGATTCACATAACGGCATTACTCTTTGCACTTCGAAATTTCTCATGTCGATATGTAGCCCTAACTAGGTTAACGTATAGATTTATATCACTTTATTCACCATAAACTGATATACTGTAATTTTATCATATTCTGATATTATCATGAAGCGTTTAAATATATGTCCGGTCAAGGGCAGGAACTATTAGATGTGACTCTGTCAAGCTAAGTCAACTATAAGAATAATCTTAAAACTAGCGATATTTATGAAGAAGCTGGATTGAAGGAATTAACATAAATGTATAATACGCGATTCAACAACTACAGCTCACACACATTTGAATCATTCCGATTGTACGTAAGTGAAACATGACGAAATGTGTGTGTGTGTGTGTGTGTGGGCGTTGGGGGGGGGGGTAAAGCCCCTCGCATTCCTAACCTCTGTACAAGACGAAAGAATTTGATCAGTTACACGCTCTGGCGGCTATATTACAAAGACTGAGGTTCTTGGTACCCTTTTGATATTAGAGTCGAGTTTGGCCAAGAACCGGTTTGAGTCAATAGCGAAGACAAAATTTCCTACCTCTGCTGAGAAAAGAATTCCGGGAAAACCAGACTTAAATTATCAGAGACTTTGACGACCCTCCCAAGCAAACCCACCTCAAAAGCAGTCACTACCAACAGTCACAACAGTCTAACTTACTTAATCTGTTTCACTGTTTCAAATAGAGGACCTGTGGAAGTCAAAGATTTCAAGAACTTCTTTAAGACCACAACGGTTACATTTTATCAGGCATAAACTTTACGATCCCAATTCTACAGCCAAACCGACGTCGATACTGCAACTTCTAATCTCGCATAAGCATAAATCTTTCATTTTATAACAGGCTCACTCACTGACTGATTCAAGAACTAATGGCAGATACAACGAGCTTGTTATCGACCTATCTTAACATGGCAAACGGGACGAAAAATATATTTCTACACAACATTTTGAAGGCTAGAGCGTCTAAAATTGTTACCGTAGAGTCTGAATTGGAGATGAATGGAAGAGGGCAATTTGGCTGTTTAAGAGACTGAGAGAACCATAAACATTAATGTATTAATAGTTGGTTAGAATTAGTGACTTTGAATCCACTTAATCTAAATTATTGGTGGTACGTCGTTACGTAATTTCGTATATTACTGGAAGTGAAATGAGAATTATCATAGTTTACCTGTTGCATTCATGAAATGTTAGGCTACTTAAAACAAATTGTTATGACTGGGAGCAAAAGTTTCAGAAAATTTCATCTTAAATACAAAAAACAAATAAAAATAAAAATACAGGACTGAAAAGAATGGGTAACACTAGAACGAGAACGTTTAAAAATTATTCTGAATAATAATGTGAGTAAAGAAGAACAATATGTTTTTATTCAAATTACCGGATTTTCTTTCCTACAGGTCTGGATAGTATCTCTTCTCATTGTCCTTTAGTCTTTTAATTATTCAAGCTTTATTTTGTCTCTAAATTACTTCCACTTTAGATCCTTATCCCTCCTTTCATCCACACCACCCGTCGAGCTACTTTCTCTTTTGCATTTCGTTTCATTCTTTACTACATCGAAAACCTCACCCTCCTACTTCTCTTTGAAGTTCTCACAAACAAAGATTAGTGGTGGATATTAAAAACTACAAAGATCCTCAATTTTTGGTTTTTAGATTTGTCATCAAAACTATGCATTGATTCCATACCGATATGGTTTAAAGCTGAGCTCATTATAAATCGTTCAACAATTAGAAGTAGTGGCATGTATAAAATTCGATCAAAAAACATTTTCTGCTTCCATCAAAGTATTATCATCGTTTGAATTAATAAGTACTTACAGCTGTATAATTACTATTTGAGATTCATCATTTTCAAGCGCAGGTAATTCACACAGGTGCGTTCCAAATCATCTGTTCCTCTACATGCCTGTAGGGGTGCATGTAATACGAATCGAGGGCAGATAAACAGATTTCGATAAAATATAATACTGGGGAGTTTTACAAAACGCTGCCCAGCCATTTCAATCTTAACTGACGCCAGCGGTAAAATTATGGTGAAATGTGCTGTCCGTTATCCAGCTGAAACACTGCGTTTGAGATCTTTAATAAGTGCATTATTTACGCGTGTTTTTTGTTCCTTCTTTATATCTGGAAAAAATCGAACACCAGTAAACAAAAAAATCTGACAATTACAGTGATGCCACACAAAGCAGTTGAAAAATGAACGGTCATAAGGATGATGAACATTTTCCCCTGTATAAACCACAATGAACGAACCAGTGGAACAGACAGTTCACATTTAGTTGAGCTCAGTGAAAACAAGTGCGTTACGTCGTTAAACTTTCCATGCATGCACGGAGTACAACCTGTCACAGTGACTTATATCCTGTGCGGTCGACGGTCGCGCGTTAAAGACCAATAGAAGCCATCTGCCTCCAGCTGTGGTTAAACCTATTAAACACACGTATTCAGCTAGAACATGTGCTCATTGGTGATCTATTACAACTGAAAACGACAGCCATGTTTTGCACAGTAACTCGTTAACATGTTTTGTAATTAACTGCATTTTTAACATTTCTTTCTCTCCAAAGAACGAAATGCAGAATAATCATATCTGTCTGCATGCTCCTTAATGACACCCTTTCATATCTGGTAATATATCATTAAGTTATCTCAGCTTCACGAATTGCAAAATTCCAAAGTGCTTACGAATAATAAATTCGAATTAACGTGAAAGGAAAAAGTCGAGACCTATTTTAAGTAATAAAAACTATAGCAGCTTCTGTGTCCAAGCATTACTTTCTGGGGATATTTATTAGAGAAAAATTAATCTCCACACATAAAACGAGACTTGAGAATTAAATAATCGGATTTATTACGTGACATACTGGCATATACAAAACAGAGGGCCACAGATCATAACGTAGACAGTATGTCGACACTACAGCGAGGTGAGTAACCAACTTGAATATGAGGTTCAACTTTTTTTCTACCTTTGGGCCAATAAAATTTTCCTCGTTGCATCCCAGGGCCAAGGAGCCCTTCATGAGGTATTCAGCAACGACAAATTAACATATAATATATAAAATAAATCTTATTAAAATATGCACAAATTACAATGAATTAACAAGTGGGATTTGAAGTGCGTACGGCCGTGAGTACGAAGATGGCTGTCTTCTGGGTATGCAAAGTTTTAAGCATGCCATGCTTTCACGTCATTTTATTGGGGAACGTAAAACCTCCTTCCGATGTCAAGAAATAATGATCAAATTATTTATTAAAATGTTTTAAAACGGTCAAAAATTTACAAATGCCAAAAACATTAAATGGTTTTTAAAAATGTTATTTACTACCGGAATAGACAGTGAACAGTGTATGTGAAAAGTGACGTAGAATAAAAATCAAGAATCAACATAACAAACCGGGATTATAGTCTAAAGACTTGAAACTTTTTTGGCTACGTCTCATCACTCTGTTATTTCTTCCGTCCCGATAGAAACATTTTAACATAAAATTAATGGTCTTTAATAAATTATATAGCACTCAAAACCAAATGTATCGAGCTGGCTATGTTACTACCTAATAGTACAACGGTACGAGAAAGTAAAATTAATTAATAACTAAGGATTAAATATTCAATTTTCTATGTTTTCTGCAATATTCAGAGACGTAATTTTCCCTGTCTGACATCCTTGTATAGAAGATCAATATAAGATTGTTAGAGATTCCTCTAACAGAAACGTAGCACAGCAGAGAAGATACAGGATTATACGAAATTACGTTAACACATCAGACGAATGCGGGAAGGTCCTGGGGAGAGAGTTTCTTGTGGGTCAAGGCTTCTTCTTAGTTGTCCACTATATTTCGAATTTAATTGCGTGCATTCACACACACCACAGAAACAGTGCTAGTAAGTGGTAGCATGAGTTCTCATTAGCGCAAAATTTATATGACACCGTGTGCATGCGTGTGGTCCAAGGCACAAACTGTAACTGGTGCACTGTTTTTATATCCTACTCATCGTCTCTGTTTTTCCTGTTAGCTTCTGGTGCTGCCCTAAAGCTATATATAGGTGCATTCAAAATTATCCTTTCGTTCAATAAATTACTATCCGTTTTCTAACAAAAACCAGTACTGAACTAATTTAGACCTTCGTAAGAAAATACTTGTTAGTTACATTAATTGTATAGCGGTATATTATTATGCAAATTAAATGATATGGAGAAGAGATAAATATTAACTCGTAATACGAAACTACGGCTGGAATTCTGTTAGGTTTATAAACAGAAATACAAGTAAAATAGCTCCTTTTCCTTAAGTAGGCAACACACCAAGCAGACGTATGGAAGAACGGAGACACAAGTCTACGCTTTCTTAATTTCGCCACGATCCTACCGCCTTACCTTTGAGGAAGGAACCCGAGTATCCATTATAAAAGAGGATGGATCAGCCACACAGCATTCAGTCGAAAAGGAAAATCCTGCCATGCCGAGAATCAAATCGCGTCCGTCTACTACCTACTCTATTCACTATATGAATAATGTAACTCTAAAGCTATTAGCACTCAGTAAATAAGTTACTTGGCTAAACTGTCGCTTTTAAAAAACAAAAATTGCCGGTTTAACAAGTTTGGGAACGCCGATGGCAGGATTATTTTACGGAAGATAATGTAAAAATCATGTAAACGGAAGAGGTCATGGAGTATTTCAAGATGTCTCAATACTCGTCTTCAAGGACTGTGAAAAGCCTCAAAGAACTAAGATTCTCAGTGCGAAGATTCGAAAGTGATGTTTCCGGAACACGAAGCCGATGGAAAATCACAACTTTCGGTTTCTGGGTTAAGAGTCAAAAATTCGGAAAACAGACACGCCATCTCAGAGCTAGTCTGGCTCGATATGCGACTGTACTTTGGAGCCCGTGAGTATTCAACACGCGTTTCCAAGAATAGGGTCGAAAACGGCTCAATATGAGTTCTCCTACGTGGAGTTCGTTGCTTAGTTCGTCATTAGTCAGTTATTTAAGCTAAAGATTTATTAAAGAGAAATATTGTTTCTCAACTAATGCGAAAATTATGAATTCTGAAGATGAAAGAATGTGAAACGAAGCACGTAAAAGTACCTGAAAAAAAAACAATTAATGCTACGATAAAGCTGAATCATGCAAAGCAATATCCCGGATGAGATTCGAAATGGGGACATTCCGGACATAATGCCGCGGTGATAAGAACTTAACAAATAAACAGCGACATTCCATAACAAAGGAATATTTTAAAGATGCTACAGATTGTCAAGTAGAAAACACTTAATTATGTGTTAATATTTCAAATAAAATGGCGTTCTAAAAAATAAAACAAAATGTTACTTAAACAGAAAGAACATTTAAAGAATAAAAATAAAACTGTAGTTGTATCCTTACGTCTTCATTTTTAAGAATCACTTTAAATCTGAAATAATAAAAAATATTAAGAATGATTAAACGACTCAAAATAAACTGGCGTCAAAATTCACTAGAAGTACCTGATTACAGGCTATACTAGTCCAACATCAAAAGTATAACGAGTGCTTGAGCGCATATAATGTTATATTTCCCCGATCAACAGACAAAATGGCAGTAAACAGAACTGAATTTGCCAGTCTGTAGTTCCCTTTGGATAGATCAAGCCTGCATCTAACGTACTTACTACGGATTAATAAATGACAAGGAGAGCATTCTTATAATATGAGTATACATGAAAATAAAACACTGCGACGTGAAAGTCATTATTATCTAAAGCTACAGCACATTTTCTCATAACGTAATTCCTTAGAGTACACATGAGTGACATTTTTCATAAGTTCCTAACTGACGTTTTTTTTTTGTTTTTCCAGGTTACGAGAAAAAATTATAACACAGTAATTCCCTGGAGCATAATGGAGTGACATTTTTCGTAACTCTGTATCTGCTATTTATCTGGGTTTACAGGTTATAAAAAAATACTCTAACTCCAAGATGGTTTATAGAGCGAGCTTAGCAGTCTGACTTTACCCTTGACGATATTCCTTGTTGAAGATAAATACAAACAGCAACGCCCCATACAACTGATGCTGATATAAATTTAAATTATTCTTGTCTGTAAAATGGACTGGCACGTTTTTTCATGTCCAAGTGTTAAAAACAAAAATTAAAATTATAAAATTATGGGCTACCAGGTGTGGTTTACTCCTTGCTGCCTTCATCCTCAGGGCACTCATCGCCTTGATGATGGGGGTAGCGAAGACCTCTAAAACGTTGGTAAAATTCTGCCAGATAACACGGAACCAGAAGTTAGAAAGCTCTCGTCATACTCAAAGTCCTGAGAACCTCAAATACAAAATCATTGTCATCATCAAAGCCTATGAAATAAAATTACGGCATCACTAACTATATGAAGTGAGCATTGAAATGTATAACCTATTTTGGTGAAAATTGTTATTTAGTTAGCATTTCTATATCTACAAATTCGATTAAGTTAGTGTATGAACACTTCAAATTTCTTCACAAGCAATTTCGCTTAAATATATTCCTTTCCGATGAAAAGGAAAGTACGGATATGTTTCAACATGTAATTAAAAGTCATCCTGTTGGTCAGTTACAACTGATGACGGAAAGAGTTATGAGGAACTTCGAAAGTTTCTTGCTGCCAATAATACTTTAGCCTTGTTTTTACAGTTCTGAGCAAGAAAATCCTGTAGAAAATTTTAGGACAATAATACTGGAGTTCAATTTTCTGTTTGTGACCTTTTTCAGATGCTTATAAAACGAAATCTGGTAAACCCTTTCGCAAATGAAACGTTGGTGACTAACAGTTTTCACAGTTTAATTTAACAACGCTGCTTCACTTGCAAAGAACATGCGACGCTGAATAATAATTATGTATTGGTCATAAATAATAAGTAACAAGACATTTCTGAGAAAGCGGTCGAAGCTAATTTCAAACGGTATCTTGGAATTTGAGAAACAGGATCTCACGTGCCCCATCAAATACCGAAATTGGGAGTGTCTGCATATAAGTCTGTTAACACAGGTCTAAAACTTGATAAAATTCAGTCACAATAAGTTAACTTATACAGTACACTAAGTATTATCTAGTACTTAACAATACCAAAAAGACTTATCACTGAATGAACATCCTTACAACGGAAAATACGTATCCCTTAAGACGGAAACTATTTACAAAAGTTCGTCCGTTGATAAAACGTGTATTGTTGTCTACAAATTCCAATTTCCTTTTTATTAGTTCAGCATTAGTTACTCAGCCTACTTCCAAATAGTCTAATTACCCCACTTACAATTATTATAAGAATCCAGACAGATTCTGCTTTATGGATTCACATCTGGACTGACAAATCTTTTAGCTGTTACTACAGAATTCAATACTAAATAAAGTATTAATCTCACTCCTTTTACAAATTAATAACCATGTAACGAGAATCCTATAGTTATAGCATGAAGAAAACCTAACAATACGAGACTTTAATATGCAGAAGTATGTAAAATGCACGCGTCATGTAGTTACCCACAATGCAACGGAATTAAGTCACTGTGCTGAAGATAGGGAAGGTTGAAGGAACATAATTTAATACGACAAACTTGACTTCAAGTACTTCATATTCCTGCATGCATACGTCACCTCCAGACATTTCTATTAAATCTCTTTCAGATCCACTCTATCTACGGTTCATAGACTGACAACTCGATCAACATTTCGTACCCTGAAAAGGCGATATGACCAAAGAAAAAGTTTCAGAAATCTGTCGCGATTTCCACACGTCGACACAACTTTGAAAAATATCGTGTTTATATTAAGGAGCTTCACTTACAGGGCGATTGCATGTAAGATGGACGCGAGGCAACGTCTGGTTACAGCATGAG
>NW_019059703.1:111519-165921 GCF_000696155.1 Zootermopsis nevadensis | reverse complement strand
GGTGTTCAATAAGATTATCACTGATTTAATTTACAAACTGCTTC
Source organism: Zootermopsis nevadensis (assembly GCF_000696155.1). Next base: position 165,877 of record NW_019059703.1, on the reverse strand, counting down.
ATTACACTTGTAAATACGTCTGTAATTCTTTTTTACAATTTCGTGAAAAGTGCACGTGTATGAAGTTGTGAAAGAAGAGTATGACGAGGTCTTTCTATTCTGACATTTAGAGAAAATTAAAACAAATACTAAAATAGGAGGCATATTTGAAGAAGCCATTTTCTGTTTCTCAGAAGCCAGACTGAGGAATGTATGAAGCACTGCTTCACAAAGACTATTTGCCTTCATTAGAATTTCTTTACGACGAAAAGACACAAAGACTGAGAACAGAGGTGAGCGGCGTAAACTACAGCAAACTCAAACACAAACTCACCGATGACGGTTAGGTTTATTTTGAGATTTCGTGTTGGGGTGTTGCGGAAGTCCACTCGACACCGATACATCCCTTCGTCAGAGAGAGCGACGTCATCCACTAGGAGTTGGGCCGGAGTGGACGCTGTCCTGAAGTACGCTCTGGTACCAAACGCCGAAGGCGCAGACCACAATCTCGCTTGACCAAACTGACGCCCTCGCACATCGAAACTGTTCAACAGAAGGAGACAAAAAAATCTTTATTTCACCTCATAAATATTCTTGCAACTAAGAAGTTCTGTGACACGAATATTAATGTTCATCTAGAATATTGCGTGCTGGTTTTGCTGTTGCTTTCCAAAGTACACAATTCAATAAAAGATGATAATCAAATGTTTTATTGTACTGAGTAAAAGTGTTATTTTGGACAATGTCCGTCGTCTTAATTTAAAAAAACCACCTTTCGAAAACTACATTCTGCTCTCGTCATCAGGTAGAAAAAGGGATGAGAACAGAAAATGTGTCTGTTGGACATCCTGTCTGAACTAATCTCAAGCCATGGCAGCTTCGCGTGCGTCAATTTCTTGATATATTGTCTATAGGTTAATGATGGAAGACGTAAGTATATGCAACAGTGAACGAAGGGACATAAACCTCAGCTTATGAAAATACCAAACACAAAAACTCCTTCAATTATTAGCCTTTTCCTTTATTCAAGTGTCTTTGTATTTTTAGATGAACTTTATAGCGTCGCGTTACTTCCAACTGGTCTGCACAGCAAGACTACAAATTTAGATGTAACAAATAAAACTGTCTCAGACAAAAATGAACGTTGAGTGACAATACGGCACATATAAACATTTATATACTCTATTGTCACATCACGAAGTGTTTACTGTCAACATTTATGCTCGTAGGGCCGATTTACTTCAAAATTCTTATTAGTCGTCAACGTACATAAAGTTTAACTTCAAGAATCAGAGCGAAAACTTTTATGTCAAGGTATTACGTCCTCCATATCGTGTTTTGAAATTACCCGTTTTATTAAACAGCTCTACAGAGTAACTTCTTTATATGCGTGAAGTTGTTCGTATGTGCTAACAGGTCTAACACGCCCTCTCTGCGCCGATGACTATGAAAGCTCGTGTGCATCGATTAGTATAATGGCCGGCTTTAATTACACTGACCACATTATTCGGTCCAAGTATGCAGGAATATGTCGCCACAAATAAACTACCTTCATGATCTTTGGAGAGGTCTTAGTTAGATAGCCGTTTAATATTAAGAAATGCACCTGAAGATGGTACTGTCAGGCTGAAACATGAAGCTCAACGACATTACATTTGTAATAAAGAGGGTGTGTTGATGGTGACGTCGGAAAAATACTTATTTCACATTATGTATTTTCGTTCCTCTATAGCCATTCCTCTATTAAAATTAATTTTTTATATATTTATAAATATTTCAAACTTTAAACGTCTTCACCATTGCCTTAAAAAATAAAGGCATTTTGATTTCAGTCACTCTAATGATATTTACATCCAATAAAATTATGAGACAATCACTGAAGGCGACTCCTTAATGGTTCAGAGACGAAGTAGTTACTTATTTAAGAGTGTTTCTATGGAATTCGCTTCAACAGGCTTCGAAAACGCACAAGAACCTGTCATTAAAGAAAGTGTCCCAGCCGACATTCGAAATATGTATCTCACGAACAGAATTTCAAAGCTGCTGTAATAACATATTCAGTCACAAAGCTTGCCACTGACGTCACAGTTTTATAACTTAATTATGACTCTCATTTCGCGACAACAAACGAAACAATGATTTATACATTAGCACTGTTCCATATTTTAATAGCCACACTTATCATTTCAAACCGGTCTGACTGTAATAAGAAATTAAACTTCAACGACAACGACAGCGACAGGCCGACTCCAATTTAAAAATTCAATTTTTAATATCTTATGAGGATGTCCGGAAAATAAGTGTGAGCTACGGCGCTGTACGGTTTTGTGACGGACTTGCTGGAGAAAAGGATATCGTCACTCTATGTCCGGTACTCGCAAAATAAAGAAATTGAAGATTCCAGGACGGACACCTCACAGCTCTGGAAATGAATGCTAGTGTTTAGGTAAATCCTACAAAAATATATTATATCAGACACAGGTTCTACAGTAGGAATAACATAGACTACAAGTAAGATTAATCAGTTCGTAACACAATTTTGCACACCTAATTATTTAAAGCGAGGTAATTACTGGTTCATATCTGTAAACGATTTTTAATTCTTAATTCCTTGAAACATTTTAAATATATGTGTGGAATTAACTGTGAGTCAAAAAACATAAAGGCATGTCAATCGATACAGGCGAACGCAAATGTCCTAAGCTTTTCAACAAAGTTGAAACCGAAGCAAGACCTATGATAACGGTCTTCCCAAAAACAAACCCCGACGATTTAAACATTTAATTTCTTTGATATATGTTCCTTATTGCAGTCAGGACATTTGGAAAGAACTTTAACAACCGTACTAACGCTGAACGTTCCATTATTTGGAACGTCTCTCAACAGGAGAGATATCAACTGCCGATTCATGTGTCCGGCGAGCGCCATGTCTGCATTATACATAATGTGCACGCAGGACGTTGGCGCTAGTGTCGGAAGCACCACGGCTTGCATAACGTACAGGAAACACGGCACTTCCGGATAAAGCCTCATCAGAGCTGTACTTCATGATACGCAGTAGAGAGCAGGTCATGTAATCTACCGAATGCAGTAACACTCTTGTAATATCTGCACTCGAAGGTCTGTAGTGGCACTATTCGAACATAAGAAGCCATGAAATCTGTGGCGAATTTCAACACGGTCTCGTCAGAGCTTTACCTGTACTATGTAACATGCAGTACACAAAGGGTACAGAGTAGGAAATGAGATTTACAACATGCAGCAATAAGTATGATCATATATCCACTCCACGAGCTGTAGTTGCACCACCTATACTAAGAGGTCATTCAGCCTGTTGTTAATTACAACAGCCTCGTCAAAGCTGCACTTATACTCCGTAACATGAATGTAATAAACGATATTGTAATAGAAGTTCAAAAGTGAGAATGTTAATATTTAACGTTTTCATCAAGGTTGTAGTCCACGACATTTGTCAACAAATACTTCAATTTTTACTATTTAAGAAAGTACTCGTGTCACTGATTGACTCTCGGATTTTAACGACGCTTTTAAGCTTCACTTTTGTATACAGCGTCAGATTTTAATAAGAATGAAAATGACGGAAAGGGAATGATGTGAAAGGCCTTTGCTGTCCCAGCATTTGCTGAAAATCAAAAACAACTATAATCTTAATATTCGGTTTCCTTGCCGATATTTGAACGAGAATCTCTTGAATACGGAGGACTGCTAACCACTCCTACGCGACGTTCGGTGTGGAAAATGCTGTTCTAATGAACCGATATAAACACAATAGCATTTTGTCTCCAAGCGGAACCTGCTTGTTTTTGATACCTCTCGTTAATAGAATATATCTAGATAAACGTAACGTGTCTTGTTTCTATATTTCAGTTTAATTAATTTCAGTCGTGAAATTTTCGTCTGATACTGACAACGTATTTTAAATTACCCCATCGCACTGGACTGGCCACATACATCTAGCTCCTGTTAATTAAATTCAAACTTAATTTCATGACTTGCAGAAACTTTATGTTTTTCTTCACTTTTTCTTTAAACGGGTAAAGTTAGGCCTAGTTCATTAGTTAGGTTTGAACTTTATGAACATCCAGACTCTGCTCTTTCTGCATGTTACTAAGTTCATATTCACAGGCGAATGCAGTAGTGAACGCTTTATTATGATTTAAACATAAGCTGATTTACATGTAAGCTCCAGGCTCCACAAGAACTTAGTAGTTTTACTAAAAACAAGAAGCAGCAAGTTGCTTAACCTGTGTAATATCGCAGCAAAAATTGTTTTTTGCCACACACCGACAAACGTTAACGCAAAACGCCCTTGAATTAAATGCAGGCTTTATTCTACAAGCCAAAAATAGCTCACATTCTTCAATATGAAATTAGTGTAAGCGGATCAGAGATGTTTTTAAATATTCTACAGTCAACATTCTCACATTTTACATCGTCGTTGCTTTAATGACAACCTCATAAGTATTATTACTGCCTTGGTGTTAATAGTCGTTGTTTCTGGCTACTGTCCGATGCATTCCGGTAACATTAAATGTGCTGTTTCGGTAATTTTCACGCTTTCTTACCCTTATAAAGCTTTACATCAGTAACCATTGTTTATGTAAGAACAATACAAATATTACTTGCGTTTCAATATTTAATTCTTCCCTTATTTGGTTACTGTATTAATATATGTTGAACACAAATAATAAAATCGTCCTGATGCCGTTTTACCAAACTTCCAATTATTTTTTTCTGTCGTAGATAAAAATATTGTCATCAGCCTGTTGTCTAGCAACTTCTATTCATAGCCTTAATAAAGGTGAGATATCTATACGAAACAGCTGACGTTGTAACTCAAAACAAGACAAGAAACATTAAAAAGTGAATGGCATAAAGCATTTTACAACTTTCATCTGCGTTTAAACTCGCTGTAACTTAACAACTAACAAATGACGGACTTCGGTGATGTGAGGGTCCCACTAATTCTTGCTTCAGTTACTCACACATAAACAATACGAGGGAATATAACGTGCTGTAAATATTGACCGTGGAATATTAAAAAAATAATATTCTAATATTCTTCTGAACGAATAGATAAAACTACGTAAAACACTACTCCAATAGCATAATCTGTCATCTAATGAAAACGTATTACATATTTAGACATACTATAAAATATATTACGTTTTAAGATAAAAAACAAATACTTTCATATCATAAAAGCTGCAACCCCGATGCTAGTAGCAGCTATGTGCTGCTAAATCGCAGTCTCTTAACTTCCATTTTCTCTCAAACATAGCCGAGAAATCCAACAGAATGAGAATCTAGCGCCTACGGTGACGTAAGGGTCGAGGGTTTGCATGCAATGGGAGGAACCGACCTGATTCTTCAATAATTTCCACGCCACAATACAGAGATAGCGCAGAGAACGGGATTGGTTTTAGAAAAGACTTCCTGGAACACACAGTAGCCAACTTACGACGAATGCTAAGTTGAAACATTTCAATGCATTGCCCCTCCCAAGTTAAACACCATGATAAAGGTACGAACAAAAGCCCAAACAGACGAGAATCACGCACGGTTGTGGTGCGGTGATTGCCTGGCCGGACCTCAAAAAAGCGCGATCATTCCTGTGCCTCTTCGACTTTATAACTGCATTTTCAGCAAATGTGTAAAAGAAACGCTTTGTATGTTCCTTATTGAGCTATAAAATATTACGACGTACAGCACAAATACGAATTGACAGAAATTAAACTAGTTGAGAAATATAAGCGCACTTTGTCACAATTTGAAATTTAAAATTTGGGAATGGTACAAATGATGGAAGTTGTATAATATCAACGACCTTTCAATGAGCGAATAAGCGGGTGTGTATCACCTGTCTGCCTGAGTAATGACGTAATCATATACAAATTTGACTGTGCGGCTGAGTGGGGATTCCCCAGGCAACCAAAACAACCAAGATGACCAAAGTAACAATTAAAACGAGAACGCCTTGGGGATGTAAAGGTCTTGCAGATACCACACAATCTAAGAAAGGTGGTTGTAAATAACACAGGATAATGTCTACTGGACGCAAATAAGGAACAATTTGCGGATACTCTAAATAACTAACTAACTATCCAACAAACTGCCTGACTAACTATCTTACCGACCAACCAACTTACCAACTAATTAATTCCATCGTGCAGAGTCCGTTTTGTTACGCGAAAACGAAACTCAGGTAGTCAAAATTTCCCGCCTTTTGTAGAAAAGAATGTTCATAACCGTGTTCACAAGAGGCTGCCAACAGTCCTTCTCCTGAACCAGATGAATCCAACCCACAGTCTCCTGCCCAATTTCCATAATATCATTCTAAATACGATACTCCTTTCATTTGAAAAGCCATCCCAGAACGGGGAAAATTTGTGACAGATAAAAGCATTGCGTTCCTTAATCAATTTACGAAAAACATAATTAATTTCAAGTTATCGACTTCACCCAAGTCATATTATGAGGAAATTTGAAGAAAAGCTGGTGTCTCACATCCTTCCCGCATCTCGAAGTCAACAACACTGACGGTCTCTATGTTCCGTATACCGAATCACTCACCTGTACAAAGGCTCCCCATCCGCTTCCTTGAACCAGAGCACCATATAGACAGCATCATCACGATCACGTGGCGTGATATCGCAAGGCATCATCGTCTTCTTACCAAGCACTCCCCGCACATCCACAATCGGAACTGCAACAAAAATCAGCATTATAGTGTTAAACAATACTGCGGTAGCAGAACCCAAAATTTTATAGATATCCTTGGATTTTATCCAAGAAAATCCTGCATGCCTTCATTTCCCCCATTTTACATGCGTGTGCAGTCCATCAATGTCCTGACTGCAGTGCGTTCAGTGATGAAATTTAATGTAACTGTCACTTCCGGCTCCCAGTTGGAAACGCATGACTCATTGACAAGCGCTACAAGCTTTTACCGATACGAATCAAGTATCGCTTCATGAAAGCAAGTCACAATTGCGTTCAACCTCGATCAGTGTCATGGCAGCTGAATACCCTACCTCCCTCCTTCCCTCACTGCAAAGAAAATTCAAGACGATTCGATTGTTTATCTGTCGAAGCTACACGACCTATAGAGCTGATTATAAATAAAGTCATAAAATCAAGCAGATAAGGTAGCAGGAATTCATAGAAAGTTTAATTATCCATATCCTACAGAAGAAAGTTTCGAGATAAATCAGCAGTATGTACTATGAACGACATACTTATTATAGGCCTACACTGAGGTAATACATAGTTTATATTTACCATAACATGTAAAAATGTCTATATGGAACTGGAAGATATTCTTTTAAACAGGAAAATGTTCATATGGACCACTTAAAATCGTATGCCCTAGAATTGATACACTCAAATTCAAGTCTGTTACACATTCCCGAAAGCTTTAATAAATAAATACTGTGTCAAAGAATCTGCATATTTTGTAAATCAACAAGCTATGGACATGTACGTATTACAACGACAACGCCAGTGGTATTTAAGTATATGGCGTTCGTTATGCATGTAAACACCCTATGATGTGTGGTGCTTCAGAAAAACGTGGTGCCCGTTTAATTTAAATTCTTCTTAATGACGACCAAAGATACATTACTTTAAACTTCACTGGGAGTTTATTTTATTTGTTCTTCGCTTTTAAGTTTCGTTGAGTTTACACATCAGTAAATTTAAACTTTTGCGTAAAGACTGTTAATAACATCTTCGCTGAAATGGTCAACATAATTTTTTGGCATAAAAGCGTTTTATTGATATAATGTGTAGAATGAATTGCAAAACAAGCTCTCTCTTTTCATAATTAGTGATGTAACGCTTATAAGTTTTCCTGGAACGGAAACGATGTTACCGCCTAAGTACAGACGAGTATCAGGCGTTTTCACCTTTCAAGACTTGATGCTCTATTCTTAATATTTTATTGACTTGTGGGCCGCCAAGTTATAAACAGGAACAACGATTTGAAACTTAACATACAGTTGTTATTAAAATCTTATGCGTAATTTGTAACATTAACTAATAATTTTCTTCAACAAATATCTTGACTTTTTACATTTATTAACTATTAACTTAAAACAAATTTATCTATGTTTCAACGACCCCATTCGACCGTGACGTTCGGTTATTTAAAATTAAATGATTGTAACAGGTGGTAAATATTTTTATAATACAGCGCAGACTCAGAACCCCTAGACTAAATTATTTCATCTGCGAGTTATGTGTAGAATAAGAGTTTACGTTGTACGTAATAAAACATATATGGCACGATGTCAATATTTATGTTCTATTCGTGAACCTCCCAGGCAAGTTCTGACACTCTTGTTTTGTATCCGGGAGGTCCTTGATTCAACTTTCTGGCCAAAGACTGAGGTCTTCTGTGGTTTTTTAAGGAACATTACGAGGTAATGCCTTAAATTTGGCCAGGACCTCTTCCTTTCAAATTCATTCTTTAATCATCATTCTCATAAATCGACGCTGTATAGTCTGAGATACTAAAAACATTGTCAAATAAAAGACAAAATAATATTTTTCAACGAGACGTACTCCTGTCAATGAATTAAGCCACACCAGTTACAATACTACTAAAACTTCTTTCCTTATTTCCTATCAATCTTTTCCGGAGTACAGGTCTCCTTTCGGAGGTTTCATAGTCTTTAAAGCGTGCATTTAAGAGTAGTGAGTGACCAGCCCACTGACTCTGTACAATTTCCACTCAATCCTGATTTGACTGCCAGAGCCATCTAACTACTAGAACTACTAAGAGACAAATACTGTTGTAGGACAGATTGTTCGCAAGATAAAATACAAACTTTATGGGAAACAAACATAATAGAAAATACTATTAAATCGGACTTACATAACTTTACCACATCCCTGCATCATCGTATTCTCTGCTTTCTGAGATTTAAATTAGGTAACTTATCACATGAAATATCTTTTCTCTTTTTAAAGAAATTTATAAGTGGAACCAGCTAACTTACTGCCTAAATAACTTCCATTGGATGGGAGTGAGAGTTATAATATCCGGTAGAAAATGTAATTTTGATTCAGTAAAGATCTCGCTATCGGATTAAAATCAAATGAATGTAGAGAATAAATTCTAGCCTTGAAGTGTGTTTCATGTAAGCTTCGTGTAAACATTCTTAGATTCTCTAACTGAATTTAAATTCACTAGTATTGCAAATCGGCAAGTTTATTGGAAAAAAAATTTCTGAAGTAAATAACCCGCAACCTAATACGATTCGCTTGGACACTTTACATCGCTAAAAAGTTTTCAAAAACGACTTATCGTAAACTGGACCTTTTTAGTCTCAGGTAACATACGACAAAAGTTCCATTCAACTGGACGTAGCTAGTGTCGATTCATGTGTAACATCACATGACTAACAATGTCCAAAATAATTGTTTTACTTACGGCGAAAAGAGATTGTCAAAACTTTAAATTATGGAATCTATGAAGACCAGCGGTCACATAATAAACAACGTTACCAGCAGTGTTGGTACCACTCATAATTATGTTTTAAATGTCAAAATGCCAAGAGACTCAAGGTTCGAAACCAATCAGGGAAAAACTTCTTAGCGATTACTTCATCTCACACCAGCTGCCTTACCTGCTTCGCCCCCTGAACGCGTGGTAATGTTAGGTTAGGTTATACATACCCCCTTCAAATCACTGAGTGAAAGACATCAAATACTTTATTTAATAAACCATAACATAAGGCAACATAAATTGTTTGACTCCTTAAATGAATACTGTCAGTTTCATTACCTAATCGAAATATTTATAATGGCAATGACGATAATAATTCTATAGTTTAATGATATTTAAATTATTTCTTTAATCCGTTCGAAAGAAGATGAATCCAATTGCATGCAATCACTGAAATAATTAACACAATGAAATACAGTTACGAAAAATATTTATAAGAGAAATAAATAAACATTAATCTGACAAGCTGATTAATATCCGTGAGTAGTAACAGACAACAGATCTATACTTAAACCTGGAACGAACGAGGGGTAATATCGCAGAATCGAAACCCTGTCAAGTGTGCAGAATAGCCTAGTATCAACACGCACCGAAGAAACAAATATGTTGTCCCGTATTCTTGGTGGGCGTGTTACTGGAGAAGAGATCAGGTATAAAGCCTCTATCTCAAAGATTATATTTCCATTCAAAACACAATGAAATAAAGCTGTTCTCCGAAACGTCCATAAACGAATTATATACTCTGTTGTTTTTAACTAAGTGTAGTTCAGGCATCACATTTCTTATCCTGTTAAATCTAAATTTCACGAAGCAGCTACTGAAATACGAGATTCATAATATCGAAACATCAATTTACTAATTAAATCTCCGTCTTTGTTTTCCACTGTATAAAATTCGGTATTTTTCACTCCACTTTCTCTGAAGCAGAAGAACCTTTACACAGAATAAGACGAATATATTACAAGATCTCCCTGTTCTGTGAAATGAACACTATAATCGTATTACTAGATTACTGAAGTAAAAATATATGAAATTCTGTTATTTCACATAATGGAATATTAGTGAAGTTAGTTTATTGAAAAATGAAATCAGAATGGATCATTGTCCCGAAACTTGGTGGGAAGAATAATAGAAACAAATACTGATCTTCTTTATTCTGTAGTTTCTATTTCATTTAAACAACTATCTTGTTTCAGCACTTAAAAAGCGATTTCCAATTATGATATCTTACGAATTGGAAGTGAGAAATATAAGGATAGTGAAATTACCTTATTCTATGAAGAAGTAAACACCAGGACCTACATGGACAAGTTCTTACCTTCACTTCGACTTTCTATAATCTTCCTTAAGCCCGAGGCATTTCTGCTTTTGCTATCAAGCTTCTCCGACCCAAATTCACAATTTCCTGTTCTGGGAGCAACATTGCCCACAGATGTCCAATTTCAAAATCCAATCTCTTACAAACAGTCTTTTACGTATTTGAATAAACTAAGATTAACGTAAGACACAATGTTTTAAATAGTCGCATCTAAATGACTTTATCTGCAAAACAATACCCTTAGTGCTTAGTTCGTAAAAATCATTGTTCTGCGTGTACCTATATCTACTTTCCCAGTTATATAGCTAAAAAAATTAAAGAATGTCAGGCAGACAAAAGTCATTTTTGTGCCGTTGGAACAAGGTATCTGAAAACTTCATTATATGTCTATTGGTATAATGATAGTTATTCGTGGGTCTCGTATTTTAGAACCACCCGAAGTGTTTGTTGAATTTGTGGCTTTGGAATTTAGATATGGTTTTCGATTATTTTGTTGTCTGTCCGTCTGGCTAAGATGAAGGTAGGAACCCATAGTACGACCCAGTTAGTGGATTTTCCATTATGCTCCCCCGAAGATAGCATACAGTGGATAATGATAATGATGATGATGGTAGGCAGAATGAACTTAAAGCTTATTGTGGTATACAAACACAAATGAGGTCCTGCTATAGGAAGTCCCAGTGAAAGCACTCGGAGAAATTCTCCCTGCATTACGAAAGATTATTACAGGCATATTAATGTATTAGGACCACTCAGATTTTCCAAACAGTTGGGTAATTGCCTACATACCTGGCAACTTTCTTGCCAGATTGTACCTTACTGAAGCGATGGGGAAGAACTAATCCACGCTGCACTGCGGTAGCGCTGTAACGAGGATGTCCCAGGATGATGACGACGACTGGAAAGGGAGGTACTTCAGAGTGAATAAAAGTGTGGATTATATAAATCCTTAAGGCGGACGCTTGCTTGGATACCAGAGCACGATAAAACTTCAGCCTAGTCTGAAGCCTCCAGGATTAGCACACGCTACCTACGTGTAAAGACGGTGGAAACTGGTTCTACGTTGCTACACGAGATGGAACTCGGGGATAATACACAGGCATATTAAAAACAAATAATGAGAACACCCAGGCATCTTCAGTAACCAGAAAATATAATTGAATAAGTTGACAACATACAAGGAAGACAATCTTTGAAAGAACTCGATATGCTAACTCCGTCACATTTTACTCATTCAAAAGGAACATGATGCACACTTTCTGTAAAAAGGTTAATGCCAGCCCTCTGGACATAAGGTTGAGGCTCTCCGCCTCTACAGTAAATTCATGGCAAAGGAAAATAGATAAATTTATCAGAAAGAAGAAACAAATAAGTTACTAATACGCAATCACGTTTAGAAGTAATGAAAAAATTTATTATAATTGTACAATTTTATAAAACCTTCTAATTTTGTGTTCGTCAAATATCGGCGTGAAAATATTTTATGCTCTGGCGGCCGTAAAGAAGTGGATTGTGTTTTATAGGGTTGTGACATCGTGTAGTATTGTAGGTGGTTATAAATGTTCCTGAGAAACATACCGCCTCCATTCTCAGGGAAGAACACGACTACATGGCACAACTCAGTGGTTGCTAAAATACGACTTTAATAATAATGCTAAAATACACACCTCAAAATTATACCAGTAGTACTAGGTTTCGATATATGAAATGTTTGCCATACAGTACATAAGCCTATTACTAATTTAATTTAAATTATTTGTTTGGAACTCCGGACTTTCTACGCAGTCATTCGCTGAAAGTCCTGTGAATCATTCATTACCCAAACGAAGATGAACGGAAGATCAAAATCTGATGTGCAAGTAAAGGGAAAGAATTAACCCGCAAAATTCCTTACAATTTTCAAATATCAGGTGAAAGACCATACAATTTTACATACTGCCTGTGCAAGAAAAATATCATTACACAAAGAAAAATTATCCAAAACGCCTCTATATGCACAGTTACTTTACGACGTGCAGTATAAATATCGCCAGGTATGCTCTCCATGCAGAACAGCGGAGTGAAAGTGTCGTCATTAATTAGTTTAGAAGCCACTGAAACACCAGCAATAACTGAGTAACCGACAAGCACAGCGGTTTTGACTCCTGCCATTTACAATTTGCCACTGAGCTCTCTCCATCATGGGAGATAATGGGCAAGAAGACTGACTATCGACAAGGAAGACAGACGAAGAAGAGGAACGAGGTTAAGAGAAATCGGAAATGAAACGTAACGAAACCGGAAGAAGTAACAAAGAAGAAGAAGAAGAAGAAGAAGAAGAAGAAGGGGAAAAAGAACAGAGAAAGATAGCAAGGACAAAGGAATAAAAGAATTGTAAATAGTATTTAAATCACATGAAGTTCGAACAGTTGCGATATGTGGAGATCTTGAAGCGAGATTCCACTGGATTCCTATGGACGTGTGAATTTTGTGGCTACAAGGGCCATATTCACAGTCTACAAAATTACAAACAAACTGACACATCATTTTCACAACTACTCATCTTTTACCGCCACTCTCCAACGTATTCAATTAACTTATGATAGGAAACGATGTTCATGATTTTTCTCCTTGAGTGAACGACTTTCCGTAACCGTGTAACTGAGCACAGAAATGACTGTCATCTGCGGATGTAATTTCGTAGTGAAGATGCAGCGCAGGACAGTCCCCACCGTTTAATTGAATCAAGGGCGATGAAAGCTGCAGGCCATGACACAATCTGATTAAAATTTCATTTTGCAACAAGTAGGACAGAATTCAACAATCATATTAGCGCAGAATTACACATTCACATCTAAAAGCAGCGTCGCCCTTGTTCTGAATTTAATCCTTCATCTCTAATTTGTAGCTATAAACTTGTGGGTACAGACGTGATACGCCAAGCTGCGAATTTCTACAGCAGGAGAAAGTATAAACTTTTTAAAATACAGAGAAAATGAATAAAGCCTGTTTTTTTATTTAAAACTTGTACACGTTTCTTCTCAAAGCCGAATGCTTTTTAGGAAAATCCCTTTAATTCATGAAATAAAGCAGTGCTTCTATCTGACACTTCTTGTCATAAATAATTCAAACACGTCTAAGATACAACAACCAATGCTAACAGTTCATTACAGCTGCAAATGACCGGATTAGCACACATCATTCCTATAACAAAAATAAATACAGATTTCTGTACTCAAAAACGATACCATTTTCCTTATGTTTTGGTTTTAAAAGAGAAACACAATTTTATGGGACAAATATAAATGTGACCGCCACGGTGGTCAGAACGCTGGGCTTGTAATCCTGGGATCCCGGATTCCCGGTGGTGCCCGGATTTATAACTTGTGTTGGGCAAGGCATCACCAGGTATCACGGAGGTTTCCTCCGGGGCTTCCCCGGTTTCTCCGTGGCATCCCAGCAATTACTCCATTCTCATCATCATTTACACACAGAAGAAGGCAATGGCAAACAACTTCTAGATCATTTGCCGAGGAAACATATGAACAGGTCCCTATCAGAGGGAACTTGTTTATAATGTCACCAGGGGTCGGCTCCGAGCCGATGGTACCAAAAAAAAAATTAAAAATGTATGTGCGTACGTTTTCTTATCTTCTTCTCCACTAGGTAGGGTGTATTCCAGCCCTAGTGCATGTCTATAGTATACTTTCTTCTTCCCGGAATACAATTTTAAACGAAACAGTCGCTGTAACTTTCATAACTTGTTTCACATTTCTGTTCCCTATTAACTTTGAAACACCATTACATTATATGTAAAATATCTGCCTTTCCTACATACCTATATGCCTTTTGTTGCATTAATAGTACTTAAGGAACTTTACAATAGACCGGGATCTGTTTCGTAATGTGTGTTTAAATTTTAAATACATATTTACCAGAAGGATTCAGACAGATGCACGATATTTTACTGGATCTATTGTGGCAGACACCCAACGTTGTAGAAACCACAAAGCACGGAGATACACGTGCTCTTTCTGCTGAGTCCTTGAAATAGCTCACCCATTACAGTTCACACAGACACAACATATTTTTCTCCGAAATTCTGTAGGTCTATATAAATATCCACAGCTGTCTGCATCTTCTATGATAGTATTCTGGCTTACGCGAGTTACTATTAAAAGCCCTCCTAACATTTCATAAAATACCGAGTTGGAATCTTTACGTAACAGAGTATGAACAGAAATCTCATTTCTGTCAATTACTGAGCTTATTCTTCAGATTTCGATAAAATTTGATATTGGGAATGTGTAAGTCAGATTGAAAAATGTTTTAAATAAAACTCAGAATTTCTAGAGAAGATTTTTATACATCGCAAGCCCGCCATGTTTCAGTACCATGTGCCGTTGGTGGAGAAAACTGAATCTTTTAAAGTATTACCATCGAACGCACAGCGCCTACACACTATCAGCAAGGAACGAATGAAATTGACATATTTATTCAGTGTGTTGAAAATAATTGGAATGGTACGTGAATAGAAGTAATAATATGAATGGATCACCGCTACAACTAGAGGTTTCATCGTTGTGCTCTGTAAATTTGTTTCATATATTGTAACGTTTTACTTTCAGCAATAAACAACTGAATTCAGTGTTGCAATCTATCACCGTAAACAATGGAAACACGACAGAAGAGTTCGGCGTTAAATTAAACGAACACAGAAACAAAAGCAAAGCAATGTTTCTATTTAAGGGAATAAATATGTGTCTCGACTTTCACAGTTGCATTGTTTTACCATCAATAAACCTCACACGCATCATATTTTACTGGGAATTCCTCAATCTATATCCTTTCTTCTTTAATAAAGAACATTTCTGTTATGGACGCTATTCGTAACTGATTTCAACTCACTGACATCTCTCTAAGTCACACCGACTTCAACTCTGTCACTCTTTCTGTATTTTCAGAAGCAGGAAAATAATGTGTTAAACAAGGGGTGATAAAACTATTTAGATCGGTTCAGCCTGGGATAGACGCCACAACTTTCAACAAATTGAGACATAAATATGAATCAATATTAAAACAGATCTCAATGAAATATGATAAGAAAGGAGAGGTATACAGTATTTCATATGAGGAAACAAGTACACGTATATTAATTGCTGGTTATGTTTTAGTAAACAAGCTGTCTAAACCAGTATAAGGTCTTCTTTCAGGTCGACAATCATTTATGTTTGCTTCAAAGTGAAAAGGTAATGCACCATTCATTCAATCACTCTTGCCATTCTGAGGAAAATAACTTTTTTGATCAAAGTCCTTCTTTATGAAGCCGATAGTGGCAAAAGAGACTGGAAAATTAGTTTCCCAAAATATTGATTAAGTATTTTATAAAGTAAGTCAGTGACACGTGGACACGTGGTGGTACGAGAAGAATAAAAATAACACGAATAAAATTTCGATAAAATAAAAAAAACGAAGGTCGGTGGCTCAATTGCAGTGATAAATTCTCGTTTACAGACCGAAGTGTTAGGCACACAGAACTGATGACGTGAGGTGGCCGAGAATAGCAATTAACTAAAAATCTAGAGGTTAGAGTAAGAGGAAATCCCATGCAAACAATGGAAGGCGAGATATGAGGCACGTACAGTCAATCTGTGAATAAAATTTTAAGATAAAAGAATTTTTAAGAAAACTATGTACAAGTGTTTCTAAGTCTCATGGAACTTAACACATCTTAACCATGAATTCAAATCTTTCTAACAATTTAACATTTTCACAAAACGTCTGTTAAGAGAAAGCCGGTAGTTGACTTCAAATTATTATTACTTATGAAGATAATGTACTACAAGGTAGATGAACTTCAAATGATCTTAGTTGAATACAATATATTATATAAAACAAAAATTTGTAAAACTTAAGACTTTTATTGTGATTGTTGATAACGTTACGGTTACCATCAAACTTGAAAGTCAGAACGACAAAACAAACATCAACTGTACAGAAAACATTAGTTTAATTAGTTAACTGGAAAAGCGTGTTTTCTTAACGCAGGTCAACAACCAATGAAACCATTTTCTCCAATGCTGTACCCTTAAGAAGACGACAAAACTGCACGGTCCAAAAGTCGATAGATTTATAAGAAATTAATGAGAAGGAGAAAAGAAAATAAGAGGATTAAGGCAATCATTCTGCCAAATTCTGATGCCAGCAGTTTTATAATCTCCTTGTCGCCAAAATTTTCACAAAATCTCTGGTAAGAATCAGGGTGTTATATTTGTCAGAACAGAAGTTAATGACTTTTCAGATTAATCAGTCTACCTAAAATTAATGTTGACAGAATGAAACATGACGTAAAACATGTTCTGTTGGCTATCAAGTACGATAAATAAAACCTTCTAACGACCTTACGTCACTGTGCTATATGCTCGAATAACACCATTATGGTGGAAGCCGTCTATACAGCATCTCATTAGCACGTGTTAGAATACGTCACGACCATACCATGGAAACGCCTTTCAACATTACTACTGTCTTCTGTGAAGCTGTGTTGTAATTCTGACACGAACTGGATTATTATCTTTGTGGGGTCTCAATGATTTTATATATCAAACTTTTTTAAAACTGGATCAGTACATTTCCAAATATCAATACAATCATCACAGTCTACAAATTTCTACATCTAATATAACAGCCATGTCAGTCACGCTTTGATGTACCAGGCGATCTGAAGAAATTGATTGAGTTCTAACGGTGTCGACTCTGACAGCAAGATATGTAGACGAAGCTGTAATGGCGCCTATGATGAGGTACGGCAGAGTCTGGTGTCAGGGCTTCGGTTTCGTGTTGGTGAGTTTGGCAGCACATTTAATTCATTTCGTAAAACATAATAAATTTTGTACTTCAAATGCAATTTTCAAAGATGGTTCTGCAATCAATTGCCAACTTTGATGGGTCATACGCTAGTAATTCTAACATCAGCGCTAGCAAAATGCTGTGGCAAATATAGACTGACAAGTATCTTGGAAACACTCGATGTGTCAATTTACTGTACATGACTTAATATATTAATGGCTGTAACGTTGGACTGAAAAATTTTGGATCTAACAAATATTTATTGGTTGTATGTGGTACACCGAGGAAATATAAAAATGTTCTATACAGATGTTTTACTCGGGAAACCTGAACATAAGGGATCAACACGAAGATCAAGTTATAAATGGGAAGTTAATTATAATTGAAACTTTAAAAAACAGAATATGACGATGTGAGACGGATTTGTCTGACACAGAATGAGGATAAAAATGGGCTCTTGATAACGCGGCACTGATCACTCGGATTCCATAAAAATCAACAATGTACTGAATACAATTTACAAGCAAGATAACTTGATCCAGCCATGTTGATCAGCATTGCAATATTATACATTAATTTAAATTGTTAAAAAAGCTTAACTTATCAGTCATTTGAGAACAAAACATAGAAATCCGTTTACTTTCTTTTGTACGTCTAGTTCCATAACGGTCGATCTACTTTGATATAACCGAAGCTGTAGTTCCCTTCCAAAAGAAGGAGGCGGAAGACTTTCAGCACGGGTTTACGTCCCATAATGACCTTACTTTAAAGAGGATGGAAGAATGGGAGGTACCCTATAGTGTCCTAGTTGAGCAGTTGATTTTTATTACTGAAAACTCCTCACCACTTAATTAACTGTAATAGAACGTAAAGTCTATAAGTGGTATGGGTAGAAGATAGAGGGATGAAGGGAATGAATTGTGCCTTGGAGGGTAGTTTACGTGTACAGGAGTGCTCGTAAAAAATTGTGCAGTGATCGTAAACATTGCTAGAAGATAGAGCCATTAGAAAGTTCTATTTTCTGAGCCACACTTTCGAGTTGGGTAGGTGGTGGACTGAAAATGTTATCACTTTACGATTCCTTTAAGACTTTAAAAATTGATTTTCCATTAAACTTGAGTTATTCAAATCGTACACCCTTGTTACGACTATGCACTGTAGCAGTAGCGTTTATGATTGCTCCAGCAAAGTTCCAATTAGCATATATGATGTCCAGCGGCCTTAAATGTCCACTATAGATCTTAAGAATAAAAATTTAAGTTCGGGAGGTACACCTACCCTATACTTCGATTTAAAACACAAATCCAGCTTATCATCACTTCCTGAATAGCACGATCAAACACAAAGTACCTACTTACGTACTTATACGCAAATGACGATGTGCATGGTTCACTTACGTTTACAAAAATATTGTGAATTAAACATGACTAGCACCATTTACTGTGATGCATGTAGTCGTATAAAGGGAATGATAAGAAATTTCTCTTGTCCGCAATCTTATCACATGTTAGAGCTCTGCCGTAAACAAATGTTCGAGTCTACACACTCTAAAATATCTTAAAGGCTATGAACATTTTTCAAATTCTGCTACAAATGTTCTGATTTTCGTCTCTAGCCATATGCCAACAATGGTTGTAAGGCTTATCCACGATCCCACAAGATTTCCGTACGAGGTTAGACCGCTGAAAGGTAAGTTCCAGTACGTACCTCTTACAATAAACAAGTCCAAAAAAGCAGAACACTCTTGAATGTGGACCAGAGAATGCAATGGAATAAGGCAGAAATCATGCACAAAGAAGAAAACAGAACCATTAGGAAACTGAAAGAATCAGCATTCATCAGAACAACAGAAAAGGCTAACAGTCAACCAAGCATAGACGTGTAAGTGCCATATGGCTTCCTGCATTGCAGGGTTGGTAGCGTAATTAGAGTTAACAACTACAACCACTTCTGAGCCGCTCCGTTGGTCTAGTAGACGATGTACTAGCCTAATGTTAAAAAGTTTTCGTATTTGGTCTCTACCGTTGTTACTACGATACGGAAATAACCCGTTAGTATAATGAGAATTCCTCATTTTAATACGGGGTAGAGTCAGCTGTCAGCTCCCGAAACGTCGTGTATATGAAATACATATCAGAAAATGAACAATTCTTAACACAGTTCTTCTACAGCGTCTTCCAAATTAAAAGTTTTGATTGTTTTAAACTTCGCTTGCTCACATCCAGTTCGATTTCTCGTTTAGGTTTCTTGCTTCATTTAAAACGCTCTCTCAAGTGTACACGTTTTCGTGATATCAAACGTTAGGACTTCTATGAATGACGTACTGGAAAGGATGAGGAAGGAGGCCGCTGTGGCACATTGTATTATATAGTTCGAAAATGCGACACGAAGAAATGAAGAAAACGTTGGCATGGACGACTTTTGTGACGACTTGGAATCGGGTACCACAGAAATACGAAGATGTTCTACTTGCTCACGTACAGAGGGACACGTTGCATTTACCCTAACAAATTTCAATTAGAGTAAATTACGTAATCAGGACAGAATGTTGACATGAACACCAATGTATAATACAAGAGCCTGATAGGAACATTAACACAGAACTGGGGCAAGGATAGCAGAACAATTGATAGCCAAATTGCATAACCTAATTCGACATGTACTTCAACAGTCAGTACTGATATCAGTGGAGAAACCCTGTATGTACGGTTGGAACAAGAAGAGATGATATTGAATATTTCCGAAATAAACGGAATCGTCTGAGTTGAGGAATAAACTTCCCTCTTGGGTAACCTATACTTCTTTTGTCTTAGAAGATCTATATACTTAAAACGATATGTAACGTCAGATAAGAGGTATCAGTAAGACAACGAACAAATAACCGGAAAGAGCAGAAGCGAAAAATACCGTGACCTATTTAAAGATGATATAAGATGCATCGCCTAATATTCTGCCGAAAATTGCGAAAGCCTCAATCAAGATATTCATTTGTAGACGGATATTCAAAGCCGACACCTCCCAAACATGCAAGTGAAAGGATTCCATTTCCGACTTAAATCCTTAGGAATCGTTATTAAATTAGCAACCAAAAGCCGTCTCATAGTATCAGAGAGAGTTTATAAAAGTGTTTGGATCAAGATGCCAACAGTTAAAAACTTTCAATGTGACATCTTCGACCATTCGTACCTGACGAAAATTACGTATAATAATTTTCCTCCAGGTTTCCAAATTAAGTTTTGCGTTTTTCTTCTCATCCATCCCCGCCAATACAAAATACAAATACTTATCTTATCATCGTATCTAAAACTTTTAAATGCTTGAAATATGGAATATATTAACACAAGTATCAAGAATTTGTGTAACCGTAGCAGGTAAATATAATGTCCAAAAAATTGTTAATGCAACCAAAACATTAACTGTGAGTAGAATATTTGTAGTTCCTTCATTTCATCCTTTTCGCCGAATATATATATTTAAATATAGCTTAATTACAAAAATGAGCATTTCTTCACATCCATCATAATATAGATCGTGTATTCTGAAAATTCTCTCTTCTTGAAAAACGACTTTAATTTACGTTCATATCTCATGGTGTGACAGAATTTTGTCATTTGGATGGGACAATCGTTTAGGAAGGAAACACAAAGCAAAGGAAATAGGTTTGAGTAGGGTTAGGGAGGGGCATGTCCACCGTGCGTTTGATTGATGTGGATTCTACTTAAAGTTACGAGGGAGAATGAGAAAGACAAAGAATAGAAGGGTCCTCTAAAATGGCAGAAGAGTGAGGAAACATGTAATTAAGGAAGGACTGTTCCTAAATTTGATTTTAAAGGCATAAAATTAGAGGAAAATGTATTTTACAAACAAAACATAAAGAAATTTTAAGAATAATTTCAAAAACAAATTTAATGCAATTGAAACTGTAATTGAAATAATAATGACTAAAATATAAGGTACAAAATTTTATCCAACTCTCACGGACACATAGTAACAATGTATGGGTTGTTCTCTCTAATGCAAATACAGTCTGAATATATCGTCGCTTTTCAGAATATTTTCATATCAACGTTCTGTATCACACGCATTTTATATTCCAACTATATTCCTACCGTCTCGACAGATTAATTCCACCAACCTAATATTAGCTAATGCAGCTCTCGTACTTAAGCAAAGAAAACAATTATTCTATCTCACTATTCAACAAAAATGTGTGTTAATCACTACATTAGATTTTATTCTCATTCCTGATGGGCAATTTCCTAGTTTTAAGGTAATTTCAAATTGTCGGTTCATCACTCATACAGAACCAAGGGTTAAACCAATGATTAAGTGTAACTAGAAAACATGACGGTTCTTCTGAGGACCTGTGCCTCGAAATCTAGACTCTACGTAAGTAGAGCTATTTGATCGTCTTTACTACACACCTACTCTCTCTGCTAAAGTGTTTTGTGAAAAACTAATAAGATATCTATAGGCCGATTTATATTTCAAATTGCAAACCAGAATGGTTACTTAAAACATAAGAATACACATGTACACGTACTCACATGAATATATGCATGTAAGAGCATATATTCACCAGAGACAAGAAATTCATATTTTATTGGTCTGTTTTACAAAGAATACAAACATAGTACTTATTGCACGAGACTTTACAACCACTAACTTGCCTGGTTGTTAATAGTTTATCATGTAAGCGGCTTTGTTACTTACGCAACTTATGCCACCGTTGTACGTGTTCATCAGTCATGCGCACTTAGACGCTTCTATAACATAATTCATGAGCAAAAATCAGATAAATAAAACAGTAACTAAAAAAAACTCGTCTCTTCAACACAGACTGTAATTCAAGTTGACAGGTAAAGAAAATGTCGTTCTTACTACTCGGTTCGTTTCCTGAACGAATTATAACGTCTTATCGACTTGCATGTTGTTCATTATTGCCTGCACATCCTCGCTGAACTTGTATAGCTAAAATTGAACAAAAACGCTCATAAGCCACTGTCATTGCAGCCAAGCATGATTAATGACTTGAAGACCGCGATGAGAAGCAATTAGCTACATTCCGGTTGCAGCTAGTAAGGAACTTGTAGTGACTGGTGAGCTTAAACTGTTATTCATCGATGCTTCTTTCCATTGTACTTGATCACGCTACGAAAAATTTTAGAACTCGACAACTATTACAAAATTAAACTCCTTTTCAGATCAAAACTCTGAAACATTCAACGTTTATTAAAACAATTTTCAAAGCAGTAGCCAGCGACGTGGCGAATGTAGGGTACCAAATTATTTTATCCCTCCGTGTTTAAAACGATTATAGCATGTCACTATACACATTTTACATTCAAAGTTACTATGATTCACTATTCATCGTCATTCCACCATACCAGATCTCGTAGGGTTTCAGATATCCTAAAAACTAACCTTACAATTACCAGTCACCATAAAGCTAATATTAATATGCTATACTAGTAGGCCATATTAGTTGGTCTGTAAGGAAATTAATGGGAAAACAGCAGTTATTGTCTCGTCTAAATGTAAGATAAATTAATGTATAAATAGCTAATGAATCTATGGAAAATGCGAAAAGTTAAAATATTTTAAAATATCGAAAAATATTATTATATTAAGGAGATAAGAAAGAGACGATTCTACAGGAAATGCTTGCACTTCTCAGTTCAAGGCGTCGTCCCACGACCTAACTAATGTACAGATTGAAACACAACAATAAAGTTTTAGCTGTTGTTTCGTATGTGGGCATAACGTGTCTCGTACCTTAAGGAGAGAACAACCGATAACTGGTTTCTTAGGCAAACATTTAGACTGAACAGGTATGAAGCAATAGGAGACTAGATAATAGTGTATAATGAAGTGCTTCATAGTGTTTTATCAGATGAATTCAGAGTGATAAAATTAAAGACGATATTATCGGTAGGACATTTAGCATGCGTGAGAATGATGAAAATCTATACAGATATTATTTGAAAATTTGAAGAGAATAAATAATTTGGGAAATACAGGCGCACATAAAAGAATATTACGTTTAATCTACAGCAAATAAGATGTCAAAGGCGTTAGCTAGACTTTATAACTTAGGACATGGTCTACTGTTATTAAGAAGATCTCTGTCGCATAGATTTAGACACCGTACAGCTTTCAGACACCACAAAAGAATCATATTGGCGTTGTTTACAGATACGTTAGCACGATCTCCTTATTTATAGTGGTGGAAATAGGAGTCTATTAAGTATCGAATAGGACTCTTTCCAGTTATCCATTTCTAACCGATTTTCACAAAATCAGTCAACTACCGTCCAGAATTCTGAAAGCTATAGCTTAAACATGGAAATATGCAGTTACAAACAGCTGACTGAGGAACATCCAAAACTTAATTACTATCGTACGTATCCATCAGTATACGAGCTCCAGATCAATAATAAAATACTCAGAGTGACAACTTTAAATTGTATGAATAATGTGTTAGTTCTGTTATATTCAAAGCTCATCACGGCCCTCACAAAGTAAAACAGCTTAACTTCACATTAGCCTAATATAACCTATATTATAAGGGTTTATTTCATCAAGTTAATTTTTAAGTGCAACTCCACACCCACGTATTTTCCCACAAGTTATTATCGTACATATTTCTTCTGTTTCTCCTTCGCTGTTGAAACATATCTGTTAGCCCTGTTATTCAAATTTCCTCAAATTCATGCTTGACAAATATATACACAAATTCATCCCGAAATGAGAGCAACTTACAAAAACTAAAGAAGAGTATTTGCGTTTCGTTTTCCTAAATACAGAAAGGTGACAGGTAAAATGAGTACAAATGGTTAATCAAGAAGACTGTTGAAGAAAATTGTACAAACGTGCAATTTGAACACAAAATTGAACTTTTTTGATGCGAGTGACAAGTTTACTGCAACAGTGCACTTCAGTAGGCGGACCACAATTCATTTTAAGATAAATGTATTAATATTAAACATCAAATATACTTTTAAGTCTTTCAGAGTATTAATTTGGCTTTCACTTTTAAAGCGCTAATAAACTTACGTTTTATTATGGAACCAAGTAATTTATATCACATAATTTTCATCTGTGCCGTTGTACGTTATAATTAAATAACATACCAGCGTGTGTTAAGCGAACTGACGGAGTATCGTTACAACAGGACAGACAAGATCATATGCGCTGAGGATTTTACACTGACGTTGTTGAATACGATAATATAATTAGGTAACCCACGAGGCTCAAGCTTCAACGAATATCCTTTCAGAAACATATTATATAATAAGCACAGTTTCAAATAATTCCTTCCAAACCACAAGTGCAAAACCTCCAAATCCTATAGTTACATAATTTAAGATTAGACAAACGGCAAATACCAGTTAAACCGACTTACTACAGATAATAATAATCATAATTCAATTACTTTTGTTACAGTGCTTAAAAGAGCGAGAAATAAAATTAGACACAAATTCTATACTAAACCAATTTGAGAAAGAAATGTTTTAAGAAAATAAGTTATATGAAAAAATATTAAGAAAAGACAGACAAGTGCTCTATACAGCGATAGAATAAGTAGCAACTAGACTAACTACATTCTAAGAGTGCTTACGGCCAAACATGAAAAAAGCGTGTAATTAATCTAGTCGATGACGAGGAATATCAGAATGGCTTTTCTCCATGAAAGACTCCTTGAAAAATTAAAGTACGCTCAGTTAGTCAGGGGATTTCCCGATTTCATTTATAAAATAAATTCAATTTTGCCACCAACCCATGTCAGATAAATTCAGTACACACCCTCCACACTGTCGCAAAAATAAATTTCAAGATATCCTTCAAACTGAGCCTAAACAGTAACCATGATGAAGTGGCAAAAATTCTGTGCTAAGAAGCATTATTACGAAGCACAGCACAAGGATTTTCAGTTCAATTCAATTAATGTATTTAAGTGTTTGCCAACAGCAAGAAGCCAATAAAAGGCAACCACTGATAATACATACAATAATAGTGAAATAATAATGAAAAATATTTCACAAACAAATTAACTAAACATATATATGTACAGAATTAAATATAATATAATAATAGTATTGAAAATACTAGCTCCATGTCGTATTGTAAAGTGATGTTTTGTCCTGAACACATTGAGTCACTATGAATGATCAACCTAATTTTCAGTCTTAACTATCTGTAGCCTGTCAAGTGTATTATATTGTTATTTTAATGAAATTCCATCTGTCAAAAAAACTCATATTTTACAAGAACTAATTATGTTCAATCTATACTGAACAGATCTGCTACATACGGAATGATAACCATAATGCAGCACTATTTTAACGTAGAATTAATTACTTCAGTTACGCACAGCATGATTTGCCGTGCATTTTCTGTCAAGCTTTAATTCTTACACTTGTAAATGACATGGGATTACACGACGATTCCTTGTGCTTGTTGTGCACGCAACATTTCTATGCAAATACTGTGCATTAATTCCCAGACAGTATGTAGCTGTGGAGGGAATAATTCCATATTCAAAGCATTATTTTACGTAGCATTTCTATTTTAAATCACTATTACATACAGTTTCGAAATAAATACGTTTAACATTTAATTTTGTTATATTGTGATACAGAGAAAACGTTAAACAGTTGCTTTAATAGACTAACCATGCACTTTAAATCTTTATGGAAATAAATGGTATATTATAAAAGTTGGGTAGCAAGATCCAAATCTATTTATTTATAAATTCTCTGTTTCTCCACGCATTATAAATGATAAAAAGTAGTTATGCACCGAAAACTTAAGTCCACAAAACTGTGTCCTACTCATTAAGATAATATGCAAATGTAACTGATTGTCTGCTTAATTGATCTTTTGAAGCCTAACAAACTCTATAGTGTAGGACATTCTTTGAAAAGTCGATTGCATACTCGGCTTGTCAAAGAATAGACGACGTTCTTTATGAAACCAAAAGGTTCATCACCGTGTTCACAAAAGTCCGCCAACTGGCTCTATCCTGCGCTAATCACACCCAGTTTGCTCCATCGATTCCCGCCTCCCTAATGCCCATCTTAATGTTATTCTCCCATCTATACCTAGGTCTTCTCAGCGGTCTCCTCCATTCAGGCCTCCCAACCAAAACCTTGTAAACACCCGTCCCCTCCCCCATGCGTTCCGCAGTGATACTGCAGGGATACATCATTTTCCAAAACATCGTATTCGAAAACAAGGTAGGACTATTAACAATGTCTAAACTAATATTAGTATTTGACATTAATTATGTGATTAGTATTTTGGGCTTTTAACAGATATATTCTTTTCCGAGAACAGCTCTGTTTGTGTCACAAAGAAAGTTTTACAGGTAAACCGACATGAAAGCAGTTTAAAAGTCTTTCATACACGAAAGTCTGCCAATTTCTACCCAGGCATTGGTAAATCGTGTATGCTACTTTGCTGATGTTCAGCGCAAGGATTTTGTAGATTACTCCTTTCTGCTATCAATCATTAACTTTCTGATAAGCTTAAGCAAACGCTACGTGCTGAAAACTTTTCTGTTTTCACTTTACATAGAACGAAAGGAAATCCTACCTATTTCCAACAAGACTTTGCTGAACTACAGAAGGAAGTACTTTGAAAAAAATAAATAAAAAAACTTGTTTTTATTGGTAAGAAAGGAAAGTGAATTGACAACGTGAGTAATACGATTTGAACAACCGAAAAGCAAAAGAAGAAGAAGATAGGTGAAATAAACAAATGTGGAATCATATGATCATTGTGAATTGACCTCTTTTAACACCAGTCCCAAGTCCATAGTGAATTCATTCAACATTCCATTCATAATAATTTTCAATTAGAAAATGTACCACATACTTCAGACGAATTATATCAATTATTTCTTTGAGAGCATTTTACAAAAAATATATAGTCCTTTAACACGGAACAACAATTTCAACAAAATTTGTACACGTCCGAGCCTTTGTGCCGTTGGCAGGGCTCCTGATATCAGTAATAAACACAGTGTGGAAATGCGAATAACATGTGATGTATGCAGTAAGACTTTCTAATACTATTTAAAACATCGAAACACGTTCGTAAATTCTACAAAAAGACAAAACAGCGAAAAGGAAATAAAACCGGATTTTCAGCAATGTTTTAGAAACAAATTCAACCACTCGATTCACAGTGTAAGGCTAGTGGAGACTGCTACTTTGTGGTGAAATAAACCCAAGATGGATGCGCCTAAGATGGCAGAAGAATGATGCTCGTAAATAAGAAACTCTGTTGGAAGAAAGGGGGTTGTAACGGCTTTCCCATTTCCTTTCTTGGAGGCATCTAGGAGCGGAAGCTGCGGATATCCTGACAACACCCAAGTGCGGTTACCAAAACCATCGCCAGGCTTAAAATACCGGGACAGGTAAATGCTGCATTGCAGGCTGCGTTCTTCCCCCTGACTTCCCTTCGTAGGTAAAAATAAGAATCATTCTATATGATCGCCTGTATTACTTTGTACCCATACGCCTAATAATATTAAGATATAGGAATACATTCTTAAACTTATGATTAAAAATTTATCCCACCATATGCAGAGCCAGGCACAGAGAACAAACCTACCACGTAAAATAGGAATTTAGCCCTTACGATCACATAAATTTGTGCCTAAAATCCATATTCCATTTGCATTCAGTAAAGCTGTACTTCGGTTTAATACCTAAGAATATTTCTAATAAAACAACCATGGTTGTTACCAACAGACAGTATAAAACAAAAATTCTTAAAAATCAAACAATCGTAATATAGACGTATATCAGTTTTCTGCGTAATCTCTTTCGTCGTAATTTTTCACGTGCAAAAACCATTTATTTCAACTGATAATTTATTCTTCAGAGGAACTTTCCAGAAAAAACACCCAGTCTTCAACGTTTTAAAATGACGTACTAATTATTACCTCTGCGGTTAACACAGCTAATTAGGATTTATTTTAATCAATGTGTGTTGTATAAATAAAGTCTAAATTCAAGCAAGAGAATACAGTCAAAAACACCTCTTCTGAGCTTATACATACTTTTTATCGCAGTGATTATTTTCTATTTATTAAAATATTTCATCTGTTGTATACCGACTCAGTCGTTCGCTCATGGAGTCTGTAAGGGCTACGCTTTGGGGCTAGTAGGGCCTATCTGTTTTTACTCCCCAAGCATAATATAGATTACATAACTCATGGCATATACCATAGAGCCGCATATCGTGTAAGAGGATTGGTTAACACTAAGAGGATTGTAATACGCCGTAAAGTTCATTTGCACAGATGCACTGTACATTTTCAAGTAGATCTTCTCTTTGTATACAAATTAATACAACGCTACGGTAAATATGAAAATGATTGGCAGACTTAGTCCTGTTTTAGTTAATGATAACATCAACCAAACGCAAAGAAATCTGTGGATACCTTCATGTAATTCAATATTAATACTCAACATGAAAAGGCTTATCTACCACAAAATTAAACCCCAATTCCACAAATGCAAGGCAAAATTATCATCAAAGTAGACATGGTTACAACTTCCACACATTTTTAAACGTTTTGGGTAAATATACTACATAAATGCGATTGGTACATTTGAGCTACTCAGAACCACTATCGATTTTGGATCAACGTCCATGTGAAAAAGGGGGATAAATGATTAAAATGTGTACGCAGGGCCGCATGTTCATGTATTTACTTAAAATATAAAAAAATATAACAGAATTAATTCAAAAATATATCACTATATAACTGCTCGTGAAGAACGACGTGAAATCGAAAATAGTTCTTAAAGACAAGTGTAATAAAGCAGCTTATAAAAATTATAATCTTTATATTTTTGCTTAATTATGACACGTTCGATGTATTATTGAATTACATATGAAAACGACCGACAAGTCACGGAGTGTGGGACCAAGGCACCTGCTACATAAATGACCGTCTCACAAAGTAACATCAGAATTCACAAGAGTCAAAATTCGCACAAGAGTAGACGCCGAAGTTAAAATGAGAGTTATCTACAGCACTACTAAGCTGCTCACAACAGTAACGCTTTAATAGGTTGGAATGGCTGATGGCCTTTTATAAGTATAATAAAAATCAGCCTACCACATGCACTATATCAGCATAACTTTGATTAATATTAATAAATCATCGGAGTGAAAGAAATAGAAGTGACCTTATATTACGGCTTCTTTTGTAATTTAAAACATTTTCGTTTTATTTATGACATAAATAACTCAATCCTCCTGTTCTACTTACGTATCAGGAAGGATTTCATACCAGAATTGCTATCAACAGTTTTAAATAGTGAAATTAAAGAAGACTGTGTTTCGAATGAAACAGAGTTTGAAAATGATTCTCTTAGATTATCGCTTACAAAACCAGGTCTCATACCTTTGTTTTTATTAATTCTGTAATGGGTAATTATTCTTGCAAAAGTCTGCAAGAGAGGGACCTGACGAGGATAAAGTTGTAACAAAGACTTTTAAGTGTCTATGCTTTTGAAAAGTGATGGTAAGTTTGGAAACAAATAGCTCTTATTCAAATAAGGACTGAATAAGATGAAAATTAATGAAGACTATGCTCAAAGTGATGGAAACCAGCGAAGCGAGAGGTTTTACTCTCCCGCTATCTCTATCTTCATCTTTTGGGGCAGGAAAAACAAAAGAGTGGAAGTTTCTAATCTTTAAATGACTGTATTATATGAACCTAGCAAAACCCAATATCTGCAGGGAAAATCAAGTACAATAAATCTTAAATAATTATTAAGACTGAATTAATACGTAAATAATGTTCCCCCTCGATTAAGCAAGCCTACATGTGCACAATCAGTTGGTTTCATTAGAATGATTTAAGTTAAAATGTTGACGGATCACATAAGAACGACGTGGACAGTACGAAGGATTTCACAGTACATGATGGTGGCAAACAGTCGGCACTTCAGCGCAGCCTATAGCACATTAGTTTGGTGTATGTCTGTCCGCCCGTCTATCCACATGTAAACAACTCAGTGGAGTACACTCCTTTCGATAATCCAACAATACGCTCAGATATCAAGAGATTCCAGCATTTCACTGAACTCGAAGGTTCATTATCGTCTTCAGAGGAACCCGCCACTGATCTCTATAATAAGCCAGATTAATCGAATCCACACTCCAAAAAAACTATAGCCCAAATATCGACTTGAATATTATTCTCCCATCCACGCCTAGGTCTCACGAGTGATCTCTTCCCTTCAGGCTTTCCTAGAAAAATTTTACATGCTAACTGTATTTAAGTATGGTAAGATGGAGTTAATTTTGTATATATTTGTGAGAACTTCTTTTCTCAGTTACTTTTGAGGATTCTTGTATAATATAATGCTCTGTTTAAAAAGAATTGCTTAATGTCATTTGAGATTAATGTGAAACAAAGTGTTATTCTATCACGTGAAACATGAGGATGGACTCTATGTGCTTTGTGCATTCACTTAATAAACCTCGTAAAAAAATCTCTGAGTGAGGAATTTAGTAAACTATCTTGAAGGGCAGCTCCATGCAGGTACACAGTATATGAATGGATGGTGCGACACGTATACGAGACATTAGCACACTGAAGCTTAATCCCGTAAAGAAATTCTAAAAGTACAATGCCCACTGCCTGACTAATGAACTATTCACCATCTTTGTACTAGTCACATTATCTCCATAATCTAAGACAAATAAATGCATAAACTTAGGACCACTAATAAATGTGAAATTGTGTAAGCCATAAAACAAAGCAAGCGACCAGAGAACAAGCCTGCAAAAACAGCATAGAACTCTACTCAGCACAAATTGTTTTCCTCTACGTTTATTGAAATATGCAATGACATTTTTCGTCAGACA
Organism: Zootermopsis nevadensis; assembly: GCF_000696155.1. The sequence goes on along the minus strand of NW_019059703.1, from coordinate 134,321 downwards.
GACATTTAAATATGCGAAACTTTCTACATACGCCAGAGCAACAACTTAACAGCAAGAAGTTACAACTTCCAAATATTCAGTTTATTTCAAAACCTTTCCTACAATTACATACTAGTAATACACTTCCTTAACGTCTACCAACATAATATAAATACTGCACTAGAAGGTTTCCTTTTGTCGATGAAAAACAAAAAAACTTCCTTTGGTTTCTGGTCACGAATTCTAAGAAAGGAATTCTCCTTCATTAACATGTGCTATTACTGAATTGCTGTATTATCTTAAGCCTTCACCGACAGTGTTTCGTGACTACAAATACTCGCGAATTGTCGCTAAACCTCTATGCGTGCTTGCATGTACTCCAGCGAAATGACCTGGACTTCGAAGTTCACTGTAACTCTATTCGAGCTTTGCTTGCCACGATAACAGGTATGTACTTACGAAAACATGTGTCGGATAAGTACGCACATTAATATAAATCAATATAAATATACCACAACAATGAATATGCTAATAGCCAAGCATTCTTTGAGATTTTTAGACTCTGTGAACGTAAGACAGAACAAACAAAACAGTAAGTGTAATTTTACAGCAAATCTTCAGTCTGGCGCATAACTCGTTTGCAGTGACTTAGTTATACGACGAAGGATGAGGACGAGAATAGAAATAAATAAGAAAGAGAGAAATCAATATTTTGTCTCAAGAATGGTAAGAAGCGAGTAATTACTTGTCAGAATCCTCTCGCCATTATCAATATTTTACATGAACCACCTGCTTTAACAAGCAATACCTTTGCATTTTATATTCATAGGTTTCATAGAATTCCCAGTGTAAACAGAGATTAGTTCCGGAAGTAGCACTTACAGGTTCATCGCTGTAATGACAAAGTGTTTTCTTTGAGGTACGGATTAAATTATTAAATATTATTTAGACTAACTATGGCTTAAAGGGTTAAAATTACCAGCAAATCTGAAGCAAACGTAAATATACTGAAGTCTCGGTTACAGAGAAAAGAATTTTTTTAGGCTAAATGGGAGACATAGCTTTATCAATTGCTTAAATCAACTGACCTCATAGACCCATGCAATTTTGTTACTAAATCATATAACTTAAATTTCTGACAAATTTCATATAGATTCATATAACATTCACTATTTATTGGAGAATAACAACAATATTATCAATTACTCAGTGGAAAATTCTTTGGTTTTTTAAAGAACAGTGGCAAGTTTACGTACAACCTGCTTTAACATGCAATACCGTTGAAATGTTTTCTCAGAATGAACTGCATTTTTCCTGAACAGGAAGAACAAACTGATCTTCGTAACGGTAGATGTTTCCCTCGAGGAAGTAAACGAATTTTTACATATTTAGGAGAAATTTGGCTTTAAAGGTTTAAAAACAGGCAGATTTAAAGTGTGAAGAAGCAAGAAAAAGGAAAGGCAGAGAATTTTTCAATTAGTCCTGTTTCAAAGAACTCGATATAATGTTTGAAACTTCATTGCTAAACCCATGTGTGTCTGTTTTTGCTTCAAAATTGTTTTCCAAGAATACCGCAATTAAAACTACTACGCCATATGTGGTGTAAACACATTTAGCTAAGTGAAACGCCAGTAATTTCTAGCATAGAAAGGTTATAAAAAATTAAAATATTTTAATATTCGTCACTTTTTGATTCAAAGCTTTCATAGGCAATATTACAACTCTGAATTTCAAGACGTCATGTAAGTCTACAGTATATTATGAATCAATCATTACACATTATAAGCAAGACTAAATAACTTATGAAAGTAAATAGCCAATAGCCTGGATATAAATAATTTAAAAGCTCAGTTTATAGAACTCTGGCATAAAGTGACAGAATAGTTAATGAATATGGCACTGAAAAATGTGGAAGAATGCAGTCGTGACCTACGCCCTCTCCTGGCATTTGCCTAGAAGTACCAAGTAAAACTTAAAAATAATTCTGGTAGCAAAAGAAGCCGGTCTCCTAGCCGAGATGCGATCCTGGGGCCTCGTGAATAGGACTGTTAACCACTCTGACCGCACTTTCAGCGGATTACACTTTCCTAGGCGACATTGATTAACAGGCGTTACTGAGAAAAAGTTAAACCACTATGATCCCACTGTATTTCCACCAGAACAAAATTTAATTAGGAATTTAGTTATATAAATAGACACGGTGACGATGTAACCTTAATAGCTGTAACGATTTTGTAGATATAAAATTAGGCTTATACTGCAGTGAAAAGCTTTAACACAATTAGATTCTAAATATAGGCCTCATACCCGATAAAACCTTCTATGCCAGATTAAGGACACACTGCAACTGGCATTACAAAAACAACACTGATAAATGACGCTATATAGAATCATAAAAAGCCACTAATTGGCACAATCCTGTGTTCGGTACAGTGGTCGCAAGTGGCTTGCAGAAATCGCTGATAATCTTCACCAGCTCTGTTCCAGGTCATAAAACCATCTTTATTCCAGCACACGTATGCATTCAAACACACTATCAGGTTACATAAATTTAAATAAATAACTCTGCATGACCTTTTGACAGGTAAATAATTACTGAATAGAAACATTTCAGCCCAGTAAACATTTCGCGGAAAGGTAACTGCCATATTATATTACCTGCAATATGCATTGTGCACCTATAAGTCCTAACTGCCGAAATATCGGACAAAACAAATCACTGTTGAACAATCTTCAATCTAAACTACGTAACCTGAAGACTAAATTATCCCATCAAAACCGATATGACCTCATAATTATCAGTTCCCTCATATTTTATAAAACTCCACGTCATCTGAATTCTTCCACATTCGTCTTCCTTCAAGCATATCACTTCCCCTGTGCGTTAGGCGAGCCTATAACCTCTCATCACTCACTCCCTCTCTTCAATCTTATTTCTTTCTCCTCTCATCATTCCTTACGTTCATCATTCTCCCCTTATCGTTCAAACCTCTTGACCCCCATCTATCTCTCCTCGCTTTTGTCTTTACATTCTCCTTCTTCTTTCCTAACCTTTCACCTGATTCCTCTCATTTCCTCGAGTTCTCATCTAACACGAGAATCCTGACAACACGAGGGACTACGCAGAAGTCGACTAATGACGTCACAGTAGCGATCCTGACATGACCGGCAATATGTCGAAGACTGAGGGAGGCTCCCGTGAATGGAAGGTTAGATCATATATAACTCTGCAAATAATCCGAGAGATAAATCACATATCAAGTCATCCTTCCTCCCAGTAAGTATGAGGACGACCGATACACTAGAATATCCATACAGCATTTTAACTTTTTTTCTTTTATGTGTACATTTCCGATTATTTGGTGCAGAAAAAATGGTAACTAAAATGATTTGAACTGAGTTAAACCACTTTTCATAGTGTTGTGATTTTAAATGGATACTGGTCTTTAAATTTAGCAACGGAACGACTGGAGGCTTTGTAATCCACTCTGTTGCTGTGAAAGCGGAACGTCAAACCTAAAATTATATTTAGCTCAATTTAAAATGCCCTTCCTTAACTACAGATGTAACGACTTCACCACCATTCTTCAGTTCTTCTCTAATTAGATAGGCTCATTTCTTTCACGTTGACCAACGTTTCAGTCATGGTTACGCCCTGATGACAGAGGCAGTAAACACTTCTGCAGCCACTCTTACCAACTACAAATGTCATATATCGCCAAATGGGTCGCTTACTTTTGGGTGGTGAATTGGAAAGGATGTGAAATATGTGGTCGTAGCAAACTTTAACGTTCTATCCTAGCACTCCCTTACATTAACCCGAGAAATACCACGAAATCCTCCAATTACGAGTCGGCCTCTGTACCCAGATTCAAATACTGGGCCTCTCGAGGGTAAGAAGCAGGAGTGCTAAGCGATCGACCGCGATGACCGGTAATTAGACACTGGCAGTTGCTCCACAGTGGGTTAAGTGTTACACGCTGTTGTGACTCGTTCCTTCTGGAAATAAATTCCATTTCCTGCACTACAGATACAGCAGCAAGAGGAAAATCACCACGAATTCGTTCTTCTGGATTTATACATGACATTTCCTTCATAACAGACGTGTTCTTTAACCGACATGACTCGTTGTTAATTACGTAACAGTACTTCTCCTCCATGCATGTAATGGTTATTCCACTACGACTATGCCTCCTGGGTATCGTTCTTGTAAACAGAATACAGCTTTTGAAGATGACAGTGTTATTTACGTAACATAGGTTTTGTACTGTGCACTTTAAAATTTGGCCTAATGACCGAAGAAGCCATAACAGATGAATCGAACACAGGGTAAAGATTGTTGTGATATAAACCAAGTACCTCTATCTTTTCAATTAAACCAATTTTCATTGTTTAGTTACTGGGCATTTTAAGTGCAAGTGGCATGCGATCAGGCTATGTTGCTTTAGTTACATAGATAATAGTGTAGTAAGAGATATCAAGGCGTCATACATATAACTCGTTGAGCTGAGGAATGGAACGTGAGAGTTGGATGTTCTCGGAGGTGATGTATGGCAACTGACATCACGTACTGTGGCCTACCGCGAACCTCAACCGCCAAATCCGGAAGTTGTCGGGATTGCCACAAATCAATCGAAATTCATCAGCGTATGGAGGAGATCAATATTGAAGTTCTACTTTCGGTTTTATCGTAGGGGCCAGTTTTATTTCCCTGCACCACAAATTATTTAAGGAATTTTTTTGTCTCTCCACTTTGCTTCTGTCATGCCTGCCTTGCAGTAGCTGACGACATATAAAATATAATGCATAAAGCGAGCAACCACACAAGTTCACAGTAAAAGCGATACATTTTATGTTCAAAAGACATTAACAAGCCGTGCAAAGGTTACGCGATGTTACAGTCCTTGATATTTAGAACTTTCTAACAAAGAATAAAATGTGTAGGTGGCGTGCAGTTCTGCGTTTTACTGAGCTACTTTTGTATTCATGCTAACAGCGAAAGGTTAACTCATACTGTTTATGCCATTTATTAATTGTATTAATAATGCGTTAAGATAAAACAAGCAATAAGAGTTCGTTATAGATGCGTAATACAAAAATTTTACACAGTAGAATCCTGATTAACAGACCTAAACGGGTAAGCAGTCGGATAAGCTTAAATATCAACACAACTTACGATATTATAAAATTACGAACAGAACAGAATACGATAAAGCAACTGAATACGTAGAATGATGAAGGTGCGTTGTGGGGGAGTGTGATTCGTTCCGCTAGACGCTGAGTTGACTGCCGATAAACTGGAGCGTTCCCAAACGGCACGTCGGATGAAACGGAATGAATGTCGGATAACCGAAGATCGGATAATCGGGACTCTCATGTAATTAACATTAAAATAAAAGATACCTACACTTCAGAAACTGAAGGAAAATCCTATAAAGTGCAGGACGTATCATTTAAAATGTAATAAAAGCTCACGTAACACGGCACAAATATGAAATCAAAAGTAGATTCTCCACTTCATAACATTCTCTACAAACCTCACCGTGACACTCGAGTCAAAGCCGCGTTGGTTAAGTGGTCCCTGGTCACGCAAAAGCAGTGAAAGTGCGAACAAGGTATACTTACGAGCTAAATGTGTGTTCATTCTCGAACATCACTTCAATACAGTCGGTTCGAAATTCAATCGTCTCCCACCATAATACGCTGGATATCAGTCGCATTTACGCTGTGATATATCTGGTCACTGACGGACGGAAAGACAGAAGGGAGAACAGCATAACAGAATTTCGTAAAATTATTTGAAATCCCTATAAAAACGTATTCGAGGATTCTTTTACACACTACAAAGCAAGTTGAAGCTGAATATTAAATATAAGATATATTACTACAAAATAACCCAAAAATGTCATTAATTTTATCTGCATGTTTCATGGACGTACTACATCATGAATGAATGAAAATTACCCTATTGCAATGATGACGTTTTGTTAGTACAAACTTTGTCTGAGATGTAAATTCAGTAACGATACCTTCACCGATTCCATAATGAGAAGTAAATTGTTTTTATAGCTTACGCGTAACGTCCTGAGCAACATAATTACCATGTGGCAATATCTACATAAGTAGTGCGGAAGGTCAGGACTATAATCCGGCGCTAACGACCTCATGCGATGGGAAAAGGAATCAACTCTCTAAGAACGTTCAGCTACCGGTACCGTTAATCGGTTTTCCAGTACGCCGCTTACACTGATAAACACTGAAATTGGTTTCAGTTTACTTACCATTAAAATTCCCTCACCTCTTCTTCAACATCAAAATTGGTTTTAACATCAGCGTTTGCACAATCAGTTCAGTTCTACAAAACAAAACCAATTTGCTTTTCAATCCTTTTAATGTTGGCTTTTAATATTAAGAATTGTACGTGCTTTATACGGAATATTACAGCATGAAATCATTTGCATTTTTATTTATTTATTTATGGTTTATTCAACGATGCTGAGGATGGAAAATGAGTAATTAATTGGCAAGGATGTGAAATGAGGCAGCCGTTGCCTAATTTACAGATTAAGCAAAATCACAAAAACCTCAGTCTGGGTAGCCGGCCATCTTCGCTTAAGTCTTACCGGTTATTTCACATGTTCGACGTTACCAAGTGGAATTTTTACGTGGCGACGAATAGGAGCCAGTAATATTGGACTCGTGGCATGAAGAGATGAACAAGCACTGAATCTTGTATTTTTTAAAGGAACGAGATCAGTAAACATAGTTTAGTTCAAATATTAAAATGTCGTTGCAACGGTTAGACACCAATTCAATTACGTGTACCCAGACACACACTTCTAACGTTTATATCTACATTCTATTCATTCCCGTGGCTTGTCTCTCTGACAACCAACCATTCATTCCGAACACAGAGTTATGCAACCGACTGTAACATTTTGTCACTTCAAAATCTGAAACAAACTATCGCGTATCAAACAGAAAAAGAAGTGACGAGCTTTACAATATAACAACATTGTTAAACATAGCTTCGTACTTTATCACTTTAAAATCATTAAGATTATGTTTGTTAATTTATAGCACAAAATACTTTAAAGTAATCCACTTATCGATTTAAATTAACGCCTTTTTGTTCAGTGTACAGAACTGTGCTACAGGTGGTTTAAGTTACTTCAGATGCACTTTTCTTATCCCTTTGTAAAGACCTTCTACGCGAAGTATTAACCTTTGCCATTAAAAGTGTTAACCAAGTTGACGGAAAATATTGCCAAAAGTAGAACTAGTTTCATAGTTAATTTAGTGCCGGCTACATTTAATCCTACCAACAAACGGCATGTTCTGTACCTTCCAAATTATTTACATTTCTGCTGAATACATAAAATGAAAAATTTACAGACAGTGAATACAAGAAAAACAGAAAATGATTTAAATTGCATTCATATAAATCAATAGTATTAATATTAATCAAGTAAACGTGGTAATAAAACCATTAAACTCAGACTTTGAATGTGGACCAGTCATTCTAGAACAAATCGTACTTTATGCTTAGTATATTTAATATGGACCCAACACAGCAGAGGATCGAGACGTCTCAGTAACTTCACAAAGACTTAGATCTTACAAAGAAGTTTTATTGGATTTCATTCATAACTCAGTTCAGTGGATAAGAACAAGGATGAGAATACACATCCCGCACAACACAGACAACGTTTCTAAAATCTTCAAAACCCTTCTGTCGTGTGCGTCATATAGCATGAAAATGTTATATAATATTAATAAAAAACTGAGTCCTACAAATTACGTCTGAATTATTTATCAATCTCCTGAATATTTAATGAGATATTCATAAAAAGTCTTTAGGCAAAACTACAAGGTCCTCAACTAATAATACTTTCGATCTCGATATAGTAAGAAACTAGAATACAAAATTTACATAGGCGGACCACTTCCTAGGAAAAGTTTTCTTGTATGAATACAGCCTACATAAGAAAACGCACGCAAAGATAATAGCTTTAGCATGGAAAGCGGCTGAATACACAAGTAGCCTTTGTCTGTCTGTCCATCCACCCATCCTTCCATCTGCTAATCATCTATCTTCATGTGTCTCGATATCTCGATGTGTCCATCTATTTATCCATTTATTTTCGTATCAGCATTTTCCTCTGTATTTACACGAACACATCGCTCGTCTACCGTACGTGGGGCGGTACAGAGAACTGCTCATTTCTGATTGCAACTGAGGGTACCATAACACTACCACAGCTTACACGAACCAATGGAGCACGATCCAGTACAAATGAAGACATTCCAACTAATACAAGGTATGTTACGCTACCTTGACACAACCTAGCGCTTCTCTTGACGTTGTATCCCACTGATTGGTATCGATCCCAGGACCTGGTGGGTAAAGTGAACATAATTTATATCCCTTTTCGAGTACAATTTTCCGCAGCATTAAACAGACAGGTTAGGAAAACGAACAAAATATTCTAGAAGAATGACAGCAGCTGAGGACAGGAATATTATACACTGCATAAATATCGACCACAAAAAGAAACCTTTCTTCGTATCAAATTTGTTGCCTACTTATAAAGATCACTTTCTCGTCCTCTTTCATTTTGAAGATGATTTCTCTCTTATATTTGCAAACGATGTAATTACATTGACAACTCGTAAAGAACCGAAATGCATATACAGGGACTGGACCGTAGCCCCAATAACCAACCCCAGTGGGTACCCCTGATCAAGAAAGTTACATTGAATGCGGACTGTCTTAAAGTCGGTCGACTGTTATTCAGACGATTTCATTTTTAGTAACATCAAAATGGACATTATACACAACGTACAGCTTTCTGATAATTACATGCCTCTCATACCACAGAGATTAGTTTTAAGATAGCTGTACTGTGAATGGCAAATACACCTAACAAGATACTGAACACACAATGCAATGTGCTCGTGTGTTCTGCGGGTTACCGAAATTTACGTCCATTGTATGACCATACCTATTAGCATAATTATCTTCATTTTAAATCTATGCGGAAAGAGTCTTAATTCCGTTCAATGCCGATACAAACATATATGTGAAACGTCTGCCCACAGCAACACGCGAGATGTCTAGATAACTAGTGCACTGCCAAGAACAGTTTAGCGTCTCTTATAATCGATATCACGTTAATCATTTAGTAGGTGTCATTTTTAATAAACCCTCGCAGACATGGCTATCATTTGCAAATTATATGTAACTACGTTTAACATGTGTGATACGCACTCCTTTATCAGGCTGGTGAATATTTCAAAATGCAGAGCAGATCTTCAGACCTGTATATTAGGACGGATGTTAAAGAAAATTATACGTTTCTGCAGCTAAGTCCAGCAGCTGTTGAGGAAACAGAAGAACAAGTATCAGAATTTTTTAGACTTCTCACTGCTGTATAAATGTGATAGCCAGCTACCTAACCCATTGGCAAGTCATACTATATTTACATGAATACATTAGCGACATGTTAATTAATTATGAAAGCTGGATTAAGCGGAAAACACAGAATAACGCAAAGACGACTAAATACCACCTCAGACGGGTTTTTGTTTCTCTGCCGATAAAATTTAATAGGTGTCAGGCATCCTGTCATTTGCACATTTCATTACACACAAAAATTCAAGTACATTATGTAAAGATGACACTAATTTACACTGTTTAGAAGAAACATGAGTTGCAGTGCATCTTATTATTGAAGCTTTTCTATTTCAAAGCTACTAACTAGCTAGCACAACATCCATAATAAAAGGACGCAGTAGAGTTGGCAGCAGGCTTCATCATTGAACTTCATGAATACTATAAAATACTATACATATAAATGGCTTTCCGAGGTTATAAGAGGAGAGGTAAAGATATAAACAATTTAAATAAAATTAAAAATAACAAAAGTGAAAATAATGCTAATACCAAATTAAATTTTTAATATGACGATCACATACAAGCCTGAAAACCTGGCGCCTTATCTAGTGGACTAACGCGGCTAAGAGTTAACCCTTTAAAGCTGAAGCTCGTCTAAAGTGTGTAAAAGAATTCAAGCCGTACCGCAAAGAAAACGTAAAGCTTCTCCATTACAAAGATCATCATCACACTTCTTGAGACGCAGATGAAACGGCCAAATTATTTTCTTGTATCCACAGAACAAGATACCATACCTTCAAAATCAGATGCTCCCTACAAGGACTAGAAAAATTGTAAGAGGAGAATAAATTAAATACAACTTTTAGACAGTCTTATTATTGGCCCTGTAATGTTTTTTCGCTGAGTTAACTTTGCCACGGTATAAAAATATGTTTGAGGAGATACACACACACACAGAAAGTGGGAGAAAACAAAGGTGAAGGTTGCTGAAAGAGGAATTAGGTGATCAAAGGGGGGGGGGAATGCTCTATAAGGAACGCAATTACCAGAGTAGGACGAAAATCTGTAAGAAAATGAATCTCTTTTTCAAAATGCTTTCCCTTTTATCTCAGTGTTTGTATTACTTTTTTTTTCTTCCTATGCGTTTTTCCCATTTTGTCGCTTTTATGTTCAATATGTAAGAAAGGGACGTTATTTAAAATTACATATTCAAAATGAAGTCCTGCTTGTTTGAATTCTTTATTACAAGGGAAATATATCAAAGCACTCGAAAAATATGCTTTCATGAAATGAAGCCTACATTAGCCCAGTCTGGAAACTTGTTTTCCTTCAAATAAACATGTCTCTTAATTTAGACACATCAGAATACAAGCGTTTACAAAAAGTTTTACTGTGTACAATTCAACGTTCTTTCAATGTAACGAACACTGTTTCTGAAGAAAGCACTGTATCCTCACAGAGGAAAATTAGACACAATTGCAATTATTGTATAAAACTGCAGAATCTCATCTCTCTATAAGACTATATGATTATATATCATGTGAGCTGACACTAGCCACGTGACTGTTATGACGAGTTATTCCCCTTTGTACTATTGTCTGTTACGACATGACTAATCAATCCATACTGCCCTTGAACGTTGCAGGTGTCATCGTCCTTTGGATATACTAGTGTACTCCTTACTGTCTTATATTCTGTGTGTCTGATTGCAGAACCCATTTTAAACCCTAATAAATACTATGATTATACATGTAAATTTTGATTATTGTGTTAATTATGACAACCACCGTTAAAAGCAACACACATGTACACGGCCATTCCGTGTCCTAGTTTATACCACGTCATTGTGGAAAAGGGACTGTTGCCATCAAACAGAGACGTTTAAAGGGACCGGAAGGTTCACCACAGCGCTCACAACAGCGTGCCACTGAACCTAACCCTGAGTCAGGTGAATCCAGTGCACGAACTCCACTCCACGTATTTAAGACCCATCTACAGGCTACTGGAGGCTACTCCAGATTCGTGTTTTCTAATTTCCACAGTCGTTAATACAATCCTGACGGAAGCCCAGACGTTCAGGAGGTTGATACTCAGCGATGACGTCAATGAATACGATCCTTTGCGCCACTGATGTCATCACTCCAGGTGGTTATCACAACAACTAATGAATAAAGAATACTGCCGTTGTTGTTTTCCATGGTTACCAAGCTATGAGCAGTGCTCTTACGGTATTCCTTCCGCCTATAATTAGAATAATGAAAGAGCACTGGAGTGGGTGCCTTAATGCTGCACAGTGTCCGCTATAAACCAACGGGGGAAGGGAAAGGCGAAGAGAAGGCAACGGGTTAGTAATTATATCACAAATGAGAGAAGCAAGCGAGCTGTAGATCAAGGAGGATGTGAAAATAATCACCTCACCAAACTATGGCATACACTCAATGCAAGCCCGGCCGAAATACTCCCTATTTAATGCTACTATTATCTGTCCACCATAATCCCAAACCATTTATTAACGGTTTTATCTTTCATAACATGTAACATAGTTTCTGATTACATAAACTAATATATATTCTTGTAGACATTCCTTCGCCCCGTAATTTTTTTAAACACAGTTTCCCGAATGCTGTGTTCTTCATAAAAAAACAAAACGTAACGACAGAAAGTCCATGCATTATTAGCTTAACAAAACACATTTGTCGAAAAACATAGGATTCATTTTTCAGGTTAATGTCCGACTTCAGGAGAAATGGCGGGTGTTTTTACACATCAGATCTTAATTTTTTAGCTCTGACGTCAGATTTAGGGCCAGTACTAAATAATACACATTGTTCATTTTATTTTTGAACTCATGAAAATGCAAAGAACGTTGAGTAAAAGATTCCTGGGGACATGACATTAGAAGTAACATTCTTTGTTGTCTGCATAATGTGGTGAGACAAAGAACGTAAACTCCATGCTCGTAGTCTTCTTTACGCGAAGTTTTTTTTTCATTTTCCACTGGTTCACAAATTAAATTATCAAACTGCACAATTATTTTCCTATATCAACCACGTTTGTTCCGTCAATATATTTACTTTCTTGCAAGTTTTTGAGCCTGGAAGAATTGAGAAAACCCAGTGAAGTAAGGGGTCCGCAGTGACCGCGCGGTCTGAGGCGTGGGCCTTGTGTCGATTGGTCGCTGGGACCGTGGGTTCGAATCCCACTCAAGCCATGGATGTTTGTCCGCGTTTTTCTGTGTTGTGCTGTCCTCTGTACAGGTAGAGGCCTTGCGACGGGCCGATCCCTCGTCCAAGGAGTCCTACCGAATGTCTATAGATCAAGCCAACGAGAAAGTTGGGACCCGCAGTGCTCAGGCACCTGAAGAACGGGTCGTTCCCAGTATCCCAGTGAAGTAAACACTACAGAAGATCCAGTGCTCCGAACAAGGTTGTAACTGGGTGAAAGTAACTAATTCTTTCAGCTTTGCAGCAGTGGTACACTGAAACGACGGATACAAAATAAGGTCATGCATGTGATAGATTAGATAATGTCAAGCCATGGCCCTCCTTAGTCGCCGTAATAAGACTGGATAAGTGACACTGATAAACTCCCAGAGACAACGTCACCAGCTAATCATTTGTCTTCCACCTTATTAGTTCTTTCAACATCAGATCCGTCTGCTATCCATCAAACAGAACTGGAATTACGACAACAAACGGGGCATAGGCGATATCCAAATCACAATAGATGCGCAACATTTCAAAGAAGCTGGCTTCATCGTGCACATTACTTGCGCCGATAGCTCTTCAGCCATCGAAAACTTCAGTGCTTTTAAAATATTAGAATGTTTACCAAACCATTTTAAATAAATCCCACCGACGGAATTTCATCTTGAACTAGTTGACTCGACATTTCAAATAAGGTCAATTTTAAGATTACATCCGAAATAGAGATTTGTTACAAAAGACTCCGAAATTTATGCAGTCTACTGTTGCCTGTCATGAACCAAGTTCTATTTCTAAAAGAAAAGTTACACATATATTGTAGTGTATAAACAACTGTTGTAGAAAATAAACCTACTGATTTACTGATTTATTTATAACTAACTAGAGTCAAATGATTTTACTTTAAGATTCCAGGGAACACTCAGTTTAAAACGTGAATGGCAAGGGCTGCAGACATTCCGGAATTACGGGTTCGAATTCTGCTCAGGGTACGTCTTTAGGACTTGCTAATTGTTTTTCTTTAATTACAGACACCACGTGACGGTCTGATAGTAGGGATTGTTTAATTTGTCGAGAAGACTGTCCATCGGAGAATTAGTTCCAAATCCCCAGTAGCGGAATTCTCCAATTACAAATTCCAAACCAAATGTGCAACCGCGTGGCGAATCCCCATTATGAAAATCATCCAATCAGACTCGCCGCCCAGACACATTCTGACGTCACTGGCGCCATACACTAAGGTCGAATATCAAATACTGGAACGCGTCGGAATTGTTACGATAAGCGTGCATTTCCTAACTTGCTTGCGTTATACAATTAAAAAAAAATATATATTTTGATACAATCTGCCTGTTTCTATTGGGTTCCCTAATTAAATGAAGCGTCCACCCAAACAGCCAATTCTTTCGGACTTGTTTTCTGCATTTTCCTTGCTTTTAATTAAACGGGCTACAAAGGTCCACACTAAACAATATCGTGTTTGCAGCTACGTCCGATAATTACCGATTTATTCCATGGCAGGCCCGTTTAGACCGAACTTTCCAAACTAAAGATCGCCCTATCTCTCGCAAACACGTGTCTACGTTCACATGCTTCCTCCCCGCTGAGATAACAATCCATTCTCACTCACATCGGTGAACAGAAGAGCCAATCACAAGTGAAAGAACAACGGAGCCTGCCGGGCTGAGATATGAAGCGTGTCCATAGCCCACCTACACCCCTAAACCCAACCCTTGTTGCAGCGGTTATATTACAGGAAACTGATTTATGTCCCTACCTACTGAAAGAATAGCGCGGACTGTACACAGCCTCGCTGGTCACCACTTCTTCATTGGATTTATATAATCTGTTTTCTAGAACTTCCTGATGTATTGTTTCTGGGTCAATAGGAGAAAAATCTACCAGGGATGACAGCTCAGATCGTATGTTTTATCTACCGCGGCTTATCTAACGATCCTTAAACCTTACTCACTGGAGCACAGCCAGCTGAGAAGCTGATAGTAGCTCAACTAGTCAATAAAACAACCGGATTTTATGGACCCCAAAGACTCATTACTCTTCACAAGAATCTGTACGCCCAACTATGCTATTTTCCTGAAACCAATTCCAAAATTATTATCCCATCTACGTCTAAACCTTTCGAGTTGTCTTTCCTTCATGCTTTCTAGCCACAATTTTGTACAAGATCCTTTAATCCTGTTTGATATTGTAACGTTGAAGAATAATATGATCACCTATTGTGCATGTGATATTCATTTAAACTGAAGCTCAGTGCCGACTTAAGTTTGTGTGGAGATTAAAATTTCTATAATAGTCCCCCGACGATCAACAAAGTCTTGTCTCCTACAATTCTAAAAAGAAAATGTTAATTTAAATTTACTGCGTCTCTTTTATTTTCTGTTTTTTTTTATTTCGTACTAATAAATGCAAAATAAATTACCCCAGTCTGTCTCTGCAATGCTTTTTTACTGCAGTTGTTAACTGGCAATCAACCCAATTAAATATGCTAATATCTTGCACTAATCTTCGCTAAGCACTCTCCCTTTGTAATTATCAATATGGATGGGTTTTATTGCAAATAAAATGCACAGATCACCGGTTAGTTATTGGTAGGTTACAATGTGTAATGCTATGAGATAATAGGTGTTGCCTATAGTTGTTCTGAACGAATAACCTGCCCATGTGAGGATAAAAATTCCGGTACAAAGCATAAGTTTATGGGAAAACAGAACGTGCAAACCATAAACTGCCAGTATCAGAATTTTTAAAGAGATTTAAGTGAAAAAATACAGAAGGGCAGAAGACATTTTTAGCAATTGGTATTGAATTTTTTTAGGAAATCTGTAGTAATAATGAATTTACAGGGAAGCAACAGTTTCATACGGATAAAACTCAATATCTACCATCTATAAGATGTGGAAGTTGAAGAGGAGTACTAGCTAAAGGTTGCAAATAGTTTTGCGGCTTTGTAAAACAGATCAAAGTTCTGACACAAACAGAATTTCTGAGAATATTATAATATAAAAAAATTGCCATAGATGTCGGCATTAAGAGTTCAAGCGGAATTAATCATGCCTTGACAAAACATCAAAGAAAGCACGCTAAATTCCATAACATGAAGGAAGTGAATAGAAACACGCTAAATAATTAAAGACGGTAGAACTTTATGAACGAAGTAGCAAATGTTTTAAACACAAGAAGAACTCGTTCGAAAGTATCAGATAATTCAATGACGAAATGTAAGAATTGAATAATTGCTACAGTTCCAAAATGTTACATTATCTTAACAAAAATATGATTTCACATCTGCTGTGTAGTCGCAAATCACCTCTTCGTATTTATATCGGACCAGATATTAGCTACCACTGAACATACAGGCCTATGTCAATAGCGTTTATGTGGGTAAAGTAAATTTACAAAAATAAGCAAAGTTAATTCCACGTTGTAAGTCTTCAAACCAGAAGCCATTTCTTATAAACACAAAAATTGTATTCGGGAGGAAAGACTAAATTCTGGGAAAACGTACTACCATTCTGCTCAAAATGTTTTACATTCCATTTTCTATCAAATGATTAAAATATACAAAATTAAAACTTCACCTGTTGTTACATATGATCTACAATTTTTAGAAGGGAAGAAAGTAAACTGTTGGTATATATAATATAAGAACAGATATGATGTAGTAAAAACTGCTTAAACCCATGAGAAATAAAGTCAGCGTATAAAAGAAAATACTTCATAACCAGGAATGTCATATTTTGTGCTCCATCAAATATTACTGCAGCGAAAAAATGAAGCAGCACAAGACGGGAGGAACATTTAATCCCCGCACGAAATATAACTTCGTACATAATTTTAGAAGACCTGAAGAGAATGAATCGCTTGGGAGACCACTTGGCACACGGGAGGAGTTAAAGGCTGATAGGGAATTTCTTGATTACCTGAGCTACGACTGGTTTAAGACGGTCTCTCCTTGATGAAGTTAGTCAAATCATTTGGGAGGCAGCCGAGAACTAGCTGTTCGAGTGCCTCAAACATTCCTCATATCTTCTAAGGCATGTGCCTGAACTGTGCCTTCAAATCAATACCACTGCCTCTTCCAAACACACCCCTCTCATCATCACCAAATTTCATTAGACGATAAATAAACTTTAAAGTGCATATTTCTTTCTTCCATTAACCCAACCAAAGCATAGATTACAGTTTATTCGATTAGTTACGATAACATGCAGCAGCGTATAAAGAATTTTTATTTATCTGTTGATTAACCCTTTAAAACCTAAGTACGTTTAAACAATATTTAACAGTTCAGTTAGTACCGCTAAGAGAACACTACACTTCATCAATGCTGGTTAAGGAAAGAATCTCTGATTACACTGAGATTCGTACAATCATAGAGGGTCGTGATTTAATTAATTTCATGGTGGATTCCCGTCACTGGCTTCTGTGAACCAAGAACAATAACGAAAACAACTCTTTATATAGCCTGAAATTTGGCCGATGTTTGAAAAGGTACCCTCCAGAATTTGAAACGACAGCATTGCTGTTATATTAATGCAGCGTTTACGTACAGCGGGGCTGCGTGGAATCTATATTTAGCTTCTGGTTTGACGTCGGTAACTAATGAATCATTACAGCTAGGCATGTGAACTTTGTACGTAGCTAGGTCATAAGCATGTCTACAAAATCCACACGAGCCATTTTTATACGTTAGAAATTACAAGAATTGTAACGGGGATAAAATTTGAGGTAGTATGTTACAAATTGGATGTATTGAGAATCTTAACTAATGGAAAACATGCACAGAAATGTGTTGACTAATTGTATAATTATATCTTAATGGTCTTGATAGTAACGCCGTACAGACCTGAGCTCTTGAAGGAATGTGGGCATCACGAATTCTTCCATACACTTGATTAATTCAACGTTTATGAATTATTTAAAGCAACGCCATTGATTTTCGATAAATTTACATAAGAACTTATATTTTTACTGGAAGTGCCCGGTTACAAAGTTAGTCTTAATATTTCGTAGAGCGTGGTTTTCCTGACGTTTCAGATATGATTTTTGTCTTCATCAACAGGCAATCACCCTGAAGATGTATGCAATAAACAACTCTGAAACGTCGGAAAACTTCTACTGGAACAAAAGGCAATTTACATAAGTGAATGAAGACAATACAATTTTCTTTCCGAAATCACTTTATACATGCTTCTTGCATTATTGTCTTCCTAGCGGGACCTCAAAGGAACTAAACGTTCTGTTTATGAAGAACCTTTCTTCCCAACACAAAAGTATTACTGCTACTTCAGACTCCCCCAGCAGTTGATTTAGTAAAGGGCATGACCAATAACTCACTCGACTTTAGACTGCAACAGTATCGACTCTTCTTCCTTTAACCTTCACTGTCGCATGCGCACATCTGTATGTCATCTTGCACAAGTCATTTGGTAAATGAGGTCGTGCATTTTCTCTGTCATACAAAACAAACTCCGAAAAAGTGCAACGGAGAGAAAAATCTGACACCGTAAGTTCTCTACTGCCACTACAGTCGAAGCCAGAAGGTTTCTTCTACCGCCTAGAGATTGCAACGTCTCTGCATACGCTTACGCCAACAAATATTACATTCCTTCAACCCTCTTGTACCCACCCCGTCTCCTTTTTACTAAAACGTGCAGAGGATGGATAGAGGAAAAGAAGTTTATACACGTTTCCCTTAAGATAATGGTCTCGAGAGAGCAATAATGTTGAAGCTGCAGCTACCGCCACACTGGAATCTACCCTGTTGGCAGTTAGAGATGTGTAGACCTCTACTATCCTGCCAAGAAGGAATTGTGAAGGCTGAAAGGACTCTTTCTACTACTATTCGACCCTACTGTTGGATTGCCTCATTTGCTTCCATAGGTGGTTGCATACCACCACGACAGGATCCTCCACCCCAAAGGGATAAGGACTACAGATAAAAGGATGGACCCTGTCTAAAGTCATCCTCTCGAAGATTCATTTTGAAAGCCGAGAGAACGAGTTTCGCTGAGACGAACAATATGTTTAGTACAGTCAAGTTTACTTTCCTTCATCCAGCACGGAAATTCTTCCCTTCGCCATTAATGCTGAGTTACCTTGATCTGCCAACTTCAAAGAGACGTCGGTACGCAAAAGTAGCAGATGTTGACAGGATAATTTTTACGGAACGCTAATGTTTTTAAATAATAATCAGATAAGAAAAATAAGTTATACACGAAGGCAATGTACAATGAATCAATTGTCGTAAGTACCTCGCCTGAAATAAATCGGCCCATTAAAATGTTTTACGTCAAAATCATTTGTAGTTATGGATACTGAATTACAGAGAAAGCAATCACTGCAAACAAAAAAAATATAAGCAATAAAACATTGCATTTATAAAAGACACCAAGAATTAACACAGCATCACGAATAGGAGTGCTTTAGACACTTCCGAGCAACTAGGGACATCAACAGATTAAATTCCGCGAATCAATTCATCGTAATTTCAGTAATTTTTAAACACTCTGAGATATAACGTTAAAAGACAACTTTACTTCTAACTACAAAACATATATAAAAATGTCTTTTCGCAATACAGTGAGTACAAATATTGATTACTGTTTCGTGTATAAAAACAGAAATATCTCTCGTAACTCAACGGACGTCGGTAGTTCACAGCCCACCGTGAACCACGCAGGAAGTTGCAGCCCTTCAAACTTTCAGTCTTCACAGAAGTTTGCTTAAATAAATTTATGGTGAGGGCAGACGTATTACATAAAATACGACGGAAATGCCTTTAAGAGAAGTTTTTCAAACAAAATAAAATCAATATTCTTACCTGATGCACAGTTAAGACTGACACGGTTAGTGAAAGTAACGTACGCGTCTGCTGCACAAAATTAAATTTGGTTAATTATATGTGTTTTATGGCAGTTAAATGTCTAGTTACGACATTCCCTATAATCTAAATTAATCAAGACGTCCGAATGATATCTTGCAAAATTACACTGCTAATGACAGGAACTATTTAATGTTGCGTATATTCTGCACTTCTCTGTATTACAATTGTCGCTCTTGTGTGGTTGTCCCAGATAATATTATATTCCTTCTTTAGATAAAAATACAATCTATTTTCAGTTTTCCTTTCTGCACTATCTTTCTTGTATATGGCGATATCATTTTTTTTATTATAGCGTCTAGTCCTTACACAAATGGACACTGTTCTAGTGTTACAAGTAGAGTTTATTTCCATTTTGTATGTATTTCTGTTTGTCTTAGCCTCTTTCGTAATTTCTTTGTGATTCTTCTGTAATTTGCCTGATGAATTAAAAGTCAGCACAGAAAAAACAAAGAGCCGATCAAAAAGGATTTAACAAAAAATTAACTCTGGCAAGAATAAGTTCGCAGCTTACTTAATATTATCATTCTAGGAACAAGGAACTTTGGTTATTTATGTACAGAGCGATTCAAAATTTCTGTGCACCTGTATATAAAAAAGGCAATATCTGCGAAGTGCAACAAAACTAGGTATGTCTGTACTTGTTATGATAAGTGTACATCTTGTGACACTGCTCAGTATGACTGCCTTATAAGAAGAACACATGATAAATAATAAAATTTTAGTAGGATCGCCCTGATGAAGGAGGTAGCAAGGACCTTTGAAACGTTGGTATACTTCTACAACAGAGTCGACAGCCATCAATAAAATTTTACCCTATTGCTACAACATAATGATATAAAACACTACATACAGTTCTACAAATATTTCCGTATTAATTTAGTTTTACATTTCGTGTATTTGAAAGCCAATACAAGCACCGAGTCAAAAGATTCCCCGTGAGGATAAAGTTTTTCTTTCATGTAATAAATGATCTATTGTGTGAGACCCAACTCGAATCTATGCATTATTCTACATCGTTGACGTGTGCTCTACGAGCTAAATTATACGTGGGCTTTTAAACAGCCATTCACGTATCACCGGAAAAATGAAAACTGGCGCAGAACAAACTTAAACAACAGACTACAGCAATCCAATGTTTATGCTTACACTTTGAGAATGTACGGAAGCACATCTGAACAGGATACAGCGAAACTGGTGCGTTACATGAGTAACCATTAAGTTTGCCATAAAATATTTATATTAACATACTAAGTAAAATCGAAAGGTTTATAAATCCCATTAAAGTTCAGTTCCTGTAGAGAAACTGAGAGCCTCTCAGCTGTTAAAAAATGCCTCGCCTTTTACAAATCCAGAAGGTTCATTAATGTGATCACAAGAGCCCGCTAGTGGACCATATCCTGAACTAGTTCATGTTTTCCGGCTAAAACAGTGTATGATTACTGATCTACCGCATCAATGCGCGCTACATTTTCTGTCCATCTATTTCATCTTAATTTCGTTATGAGTATTATCAAGCTGTTTGTTACGTAATTTCTGCAAGTATCGCTTAAGTAATTAACGATGATAAAAAGTGAGTTTTATAAAAATTTGGGAGAACATAAATCTATAAAACCCACACACTTTTTTTTAATATAGAAGGCTGAAGCTCTTGCGAACATGTGGTGATCCTTCGGGTTCTAAAAAACATCAAATTTCTTGACTAGCTGCACGTACGGGCGTATTATTTTAATTACACCCATCAGCCATCTATAGTGGAAAATGTCTAATGATCATGAATTCTAAATGCAAGACTAGTGATTTTTATGAGGCCTAATATATTTTAATCACAGTGGCACAGAGTTATCTCACTTCGCCTTTCGTGTTAATAATTCCAAAGTTAAAACATGGCTGAATATTCCTTCTGGCGTCTTACATTTTACCTGTTTGACATTTTACACCATGCACACCGAAACCTCACGGAATTGTGGATTGCTCTCCCTTGATATAAAGTAAACAATGATTTTGAGAAACAAGAAACAAAAACATCCCCGCTCTCGAAGCAGGAATAGAAGATGAGAGGTGAAAGTAAATTAATTGCTGGTGTCTAAGAACGAAAACTAAAGTCTCAAGAAGACTAGACTTCCAACGAAACTTTAACGAGACACTACCATATACTTGAAAATAAAATATTATTACATAAACTTAAACGTTGTCTTCTGTACTCATAATTCTTTTTTCTTGGACTGCAAAAGAAAATTTTAGTTGCGTTTGGTTTTTAATATGGCGCCGCATGTTTCATTCCGGATTAACGATAATATTTTCATTTAAAATAGTCTTGTTGGAACCATTGGTTTCAGCTGTGGATTACGGAGGTCCATAAATGAATAACTAACTGGAAATATCAAACTCTGACTGCTTTAAATTATCACTAATACGTATGTTATTTTCAGAGGCAATGTTTCAAAATAGCATTCATGTTGAACTAAACCTATGTTATATTTTGCGATGTACCTCTCCGTAAAATGCTGGAATAGCAACTTATATTAAGTATCGTCAAGTCAAATGCGGACTTTTCGCCTAAAGTCTACAATCTGAATTACCGGTCTGATAACACGTACTCTTATCAAACACTTACTGTGATACACAGCAGACATATAAAATGTGTGCCACATGTCCAGTCCATCCTCCTTGATTTGGCCACCCAAATGACAATGGAAATAGGTACAAATTATGAACCTCTTCTCTATTTGATTTTTCGCATTCTCGTGTTACTTCATATTTCTAAAGTACAAATGTTTTCCTCAACACTTCACCCTCAGACATTCTCTACTTTCTTCCGCAAGGAAACAAACAATTACCTACAAAGTGTAATTATGCAAATTACTGCGGGAATTCTGATTACAAATTTGATAGATCAAAGCCGGTGATTCCAATTCTTTGTAAAGATGACATTTAAATATGAGACAGCTTAAAATATAAATTGTACCACACGTAACTGAGTGTTTCAAAATATCCAAATATTAAATTTCAATGTATTGAAAACACGATGTGGATCTGATTAAGTTAAGTTTCAAAATCGCTCCTCTACAGACAAATAAACAGTTCACATAGAATTTAATACATGCATGACATTGATATATAGGTTGCAAATCAGTTTCAACATGAGAAATATTGCAGAAAAATTAATTTAAGCACTGCATATTAACATGTTTCGTGTGCTTGTTGTACTTTAGTAGAACGAGCCGGTTGTAGGGTAAAATATAAAAAGGAGGTGAAGCGGACGGCAGAAAAATTTAATTATTTGGTGGCGCTTATATGATGGAAATGGAAATGGTGT
>NW_019059703.1:89725-104276 GCF_000696155.1 Zootermopsis nevadensis | reverse complement strand
TAGCAATCTGATCATGTAATATTTGTTTCCCCAAAACACTGATTTATTTCACTTTATTGGATCTCTTCGATAGTTTTTTTTTAAATATATGGCGTTCTCACTTAGGTTTTCGCTAATAATTTGTTCATGCTTGAATAATGTAAATGTTTCATTGCGCCATGCAATATTTCAGCTCCGTATTTAAAAGAAAGTCATTTGAACAAAACAATATGGCTGTGGCACACATTGTTCATTATATCACTTCGAAAATATCAATGGTCTCTGTTTTTTTCCAATTCATGGAAACTGAAAGAGTACTGGATTTACCGAATACTCGTGTACAATAAGTCCTACATTTTGCAGTACAAACAATACTCTACAAATCTAATTTTTACTAGCACGTCTATACATCTTTATCTGAAATGAATAATTTACGCTTTTATGTCGCGTTACAAAGTAGGCGATGTCATAATCACCCGCACTGAACATTCACAATAAAAGTTCATTCGCGAGAACATATTACATAATTTAAACTGTGAGATGTATCTGTCATCAAGGATAACACTGTTTTATACCCTTTCCTGATTCTGCACGGATCGATATATTTAACAGGGTGTTTACCCTCCTATTTGCTCTGCCTGTCACACGATTACATGCAGCAAAATTCAGGGGAAACCATCCGGTTGACGTCAGTAACACTATTTAGTCTGTAAAAGTAACGTAAAAGACATAAAGAGTTAGGATATGTAATTATTAACCATTACTAAATGAAGCAATAATAAGCTCTACTTATAAATGGAACTTTGGCAGTAGATCACTGGTTATGAAACACTCACCTAACACAAGCAGCCCCTTGTTTTCTTTCCTGTGTTGTCTTTAAGTCCGTGCTCAGTCCGAAGTACTGGTGTACCGAAGTAAAGTACATTTTCGATCATTTCCCCTGCGACTACTATCTCGTATATGTCTTTGTTCTGTTTACTTTATTACTGGAAATATAAGACAACATAAATAACCACGGAGGCCTACCTGGACATGGAGGGAGGACATGCCCACAAATCCAATAATCTCCATCTACGGCCGTGATGGAACTCCTGTATCAACAACCTGATGAATCAAATTTTAAACTACTAAGTGAATTAAAAAGTAACTTCTTGTTTTAAAAAGATGTGTATACATCTCAAAAATCTCTCTCTTTACTGGTGATTAATGGCACTGCACCGTCGACACAGAATCGTTGCTTTACTACTGACATTTGTATTTACATTTTCATACTTATTTTGCCAGTGTTATTTTATTCTTTCCTTAATGCAGTGTACCGACAGTTTTGCAATTTATGAAGACTGGATTTTGTACCCTTGGACTCCCGTCATTCATTGTAAATGTCGCAGGACCTGACAGTTCACTTCGCAATATTAAAGCAAAAACTCCGTTAGATAACGAAAAGAAAACAGAGGATCGTGGGAATCATGTTGCAGATGCTTCGTGTGTGGGCGTATAGTGTAGAAAAGTTACATTTCAGTTTTCATAGAAGACATGTCACTTGTTTACAACAAAATGTATCAGCTGATTAATACAAATTCCATTACGTAAAACAGGGAAAAGAACGTTGAAATGTATCTTCTGATCCAAATCCAAATCGAGGCATTTATAGTATGCCACAACGCCAAAGCTTCGAGACATATCTCGTAGACCACCTGCGTAAAACTTGGACCGCTTTCATTTTCACGAGATTTTTAGTTCTGTCGAACGAAAACTAATCAATTGGTCAATTGGGAGCACAGAACTAAAATAGGACTGAAAAAAAACAGGATGCTTGGATAATTTTTAGATTGATCTGTCAGATCGCGGAGGCCAGTGATAGGCAACTGTTAAAAAGTCAAGCATCAACGCGGCCCACCTCAATTCGCTTTATGGTCCTCTTTCTGCAAAAAAACACTGATCACAATGACTCGATGACTTGCACCTGAGAGTTCTTGTAACAGTCTTACTCTTTAACGTAACAGAGCTCCAGTACGTACTGTTCGCTCGTTTTTGGAAAATTTATAACTGTGCGCCTAGCAGTTTACGCAGCCCTCGTCAACACAGGGCTGGGACTTGCATATCGAAATCACTTGGGGTAACAAATCAAAACAGAAGCAGTGATGCATTACAAGAACGACAGTGAAAAGCCAAAATGTAAATATTTTATGTTTGACTTTGCTTCATAAAACGCATATTTCGTATCCGACATTGAAGGGGATGGTGGACTACTGATATGCTGTTTTCCCCAGGTAAACTCCGAAAACAACGTGAATGTTCCGTTCTGAACATTGTTTACCACTGGTGATACGTGTAGAATGTACATGCATTATGTATCTAATTATCCATATAAATTCATTTAAAATGTTAACTTTGGTGTAAGGGGAAAATGTCCAACATCAATAAATTTTATTCAAAATAATAGTGAAAGGTGAAGAAATATATTCATGTAATGTATTAAGTCATAATGTAATGTAAGTATAGACCATTAGGATATTAATATTGATCCATCCTATATCCAAGTCACATCTCTGTTTTCATATCCAACCCTATTCGAAGAAAAACAAATGCTAACAGTTGTAAATGCGTGAACGACCAGTTTCAATATCCGACAGAGTTCCATTTTGATTTTCGATATCCTTAACAACAACAAAAGTTTAGAAGAGACAGAAATCTAAATCCAGTTACAATTCATGGTGTATACGTACAGTGGTCAAATGAAGCGTTGGGTTACACTGACCATAAATATATATTTTTCAGTGCAACTCAAATGCAGCATGGCGGAGTATCATAACCGCATACTAACAGTAAATTAAAGCTATTTAACCCTCCAAATATGGGCTTGATGGTCTGTAAAGGAACACGAGGAATTTCTTTCCGGTTGCTTACGACCGTCTGAGACCCCATTCCTAGGACGAAAATATCTTTTCACCCTTGCATCATATTTGCCATTAATGGATGCTCGACACGGAGCTGTCATATGCATACGACTTGTGGATGTTGTACTGAAGAAGGGCATAAAGGAACAGCATGGCACAGTTTAATATGCCATGTGAGAAATAAAGACATTTCAGAGTCGGTATGGAACTAACCGAAGAAAATTAGTACATTGTAAACAAAATTGGATCGACCACGTTTAAAAAATGAAAAAAGAAAGACACAAGCTACCGTGTGTAATAATGCCGACATTAGCGAAAATTAACATCTGTGATATGAAGTCTACCTACAGGAATAGTCTAGCATTGATCCTTATACACTTAAGTTCAAAAGTGTGACTTCAATTTCTGAAATAGAATTTATTGTATTGTGGCATAAATAAAATATCCATACAAGGTTAAGAATGTCAGCATTCATGTCACTTTCGAGCATGGATCCATTTTATCATTACACTTTACAACCAGGCATGACAGAAATTTCGATGTTAAAAATCGGTACGCACTGGAAGTACTTCATGGGATATTGGTAAACATGCTGTGTCTCAGTCACAAGAGTGTTGTAGCAGAGTTACAATGCGTTCGATTTCGACTATACGAGTACTCGTATGGCTGCATCGAGTAAACTGGTGAGGCAATAACGTACAGATTTTTATTCGGAAGGAACCCGGTTCGAATCTACACGGAATTACTGGCTATTCTAACTTCCTATCCTGATAAAAGACGGGAAAAGTGGGCCACGACAACCTCGTTCCAAAGCCTTGGGTCATTAATATTTATAATTATCTGCCGACGTAATTCGACATTCAGAAATGTTGTTGTACGAAAAGGCCAATGGTTTTGGTTGTGAAATTCGTGTTCCTACCTAAATCCGAACGTGTTTCGCAGTCTGCTAACATTATAACAGTCGATTTAGGGTCTGAAGGTTACATTCTGCTTGGGTTCACTGACTGTTCAAAGCAAATTACCTGAGAGTACAGCGGACTATTACAAATATACCTATTCCAATTTAAGTTAGCCTCGTTTCTTGTTTGTATAGTCCCTCTGTGTAAAGAGATCTGATCACCGTTTGGTTCCCTGGGGAGTACTGATAGGAAGATCATCTTTGGTGTACAAATGCACAACTTGAGACGAAGTTTCTAGAGATTGGGCTTCACTACTTGGGCGTCTTATAAGGAAATGCGTATTACGTGGTCTTCCTGTAAGCGAGGATGCCTGGAATTTGAGGAAAGCAAAAGACATGCATTGTTTTGTCTTCGCTCAATAAGGTTCTGAGATGACGGGGTAGGAATCTCGGCAGCCTTCGTATGTTTTATGAGAAGCAAAGTATCGCACTAAAAACGACGCAAGCTAATATTATGTGTAAAATATTTGGCATCCGACTACAATAAGCGATGCACACAAAACAAATGTACACAGACGTTATGTTAGGTTAACCTTTCACTGGTAAACGTACTCACATTCAATAATTGAGAAAGCGCTATAATAAAGCAAAAAAGGTAATAATTACATAAATGAAATGAAAAATAAAAAAGTATATACAGACGAATTACAATAAAATCACATAAAATCCTACCCTGTGATGTCGATTCTATATTTATAAATTACTGGCATATTCAACATTGGATTAAATTAAACTGCGACCAAACTACAGGCAGTCAACGTTTAAAATTATGTATATAAACATGTAATTGCTTAAGTTTAAAACATCTGAACTCCCTACAAACTCAGTCTGGGTACGAAATGACACGTTGCTCTCTTACGACAGCCAACAGCAAAGTAATCGATAAATCAACTGCACTGGGAATACCGAATATAATTTATAAATTAAAGATAATATCACATATTAATTTGTTGACTGTTTAACATTCTGAATCGCTCATCCACGTATAACTCAATCGACACAATGTTAGAAAATAAATTAGTGTATGCAGACAGGTGGCCGAAACTGGTCACTGGTTTACAAGAAACACGGGCTACGTACTCCCTTCCGCCTGTAGAATTCTGTGCTATTCAGCGGTAATGTATGACAACCTAAGCGTCAAACAAGCCCTTTCTTTCTCTTACTGCGTCATCTTCCGCAAATGATCTCACTTTACTCAGTCATTCGAATTACTTGCTGATTCTGTACCTTGAATCCCGTTTTATTTGAGAACTCTAGGAATACTGATTATGAGAATTTTGTGTTCCGCTAAATGAAGTAACACAGCCAAGCCCTCTGGTGGCGAATCCAAACGTTTACCACTAAAAGATACCAAATACCAAAACTTGACATTATTCTGAGCTAGTATCAATCAACGCTTTCTTTCATATCCTGTTTTCCTAAGACTTACATTAATATTATTCTTCCAAACAGCGCTCTTAACTAAAGAGATTCTTCTGTTCAGATTGCATACTACCCGCGTCAAAGCTACACACTCACTCTCACATATTTTTCTCTGCGAACAACAGGAAACGTCCGCTGGGATATATAATTTCGGGTAAATTTACTGAGCATGCGTAATTCGCCTATTCCGATTCTAAACATAGTGTACTCCAGTGTTCTCCAGCACTGCAGTGTATTGTGCGTGCAGGGGTGGTCGTATGTTCTGTGAAAGTGTATAAGCGCAGACGTTTATGCTCAACCCACACTCCCAAAGGACTTCTCGTGGCAAGTGCACAGTATCTGTGAAACGAATCCGCTGGTACGTGAATGTAAGAAGCTAAAGTGAACGAAGACGAAGAGAAGTGGAAAATGGGAAAAGATAAGAGGGCTACCTCTAAAGTGAAATATTTTAAAGAGAATTAATGTAAAATACTAGGTGTGAAGAAATATCTTCCCCAAATGGCCTGTGGTTGCTTACCCATAAATTGGTTCTTAAAGAAAACAAAATTCTTCAATGATTCATTACTTGGGGAGGGATAAGTCATGATCTTGAAAAGATACTCATCATCCGGTTAAATTCAGTCTGAAAAATTGTAAACGAAACAAAAGTTTAAACAACTTGAAATTGTAATATAAAAATTAAGACTAAATGTAATGAGCGTGTGAAAAGAACGTGATTGTATCAAAGACATGAGATGACATGCTTCATATAAATGGTGTACGATAACTGCCTAATAAAGTAATACTTCCTTTATTCGACAATTATTTTTCCCTTAAGGTCTATTTGGACCTAGAGAACTATCATTCTTTAAACAACAAAACATGTTCAGCCCCTCTGGTTTAAATCGGCTTCATTTTCTAAATGATATGATTCTTTCATGGCATATCTGCTAAAGCTTTGACTCAGGTTTCAGCACACCAATTCGCAACTTATTTAAAAGAGATTTCTGTAATCATACGTGACACAGAATTGCCATCGGGCGATACATCGTGGTAAGAGCTTTCTTTATTACGGAATCGTGTCCATCTGTTGGAAGAATAACACACAACAGTCTAAAACAAGTTTCTTCTCGATAAAGAGAGACGCTGCGCCCGGAATTCTCTGCAGTAAATCTAAGTGACCCCAATTGAACTGCCAGGAGGGGCAGGCCAACAGAATGGCTATGTTCTACAGATTTACCCTCGAAAATAAGTTCAGAATTTTCGACCGGACGATATTGAAGGAGATGTGGTACGACTAGAAGGTTCAGTGGTTTTATTTGTCGGGTTACTTTGATATCAAGTTTCCTCGATAAGAGAAGGATGTATTGGAGACGTTTCTTTACAGATCCTATTCCGTAGAAATAACTAAATCTTGTGTTCTTTGCACAGTAAAGGTAAACCCTCAGTATTAACCCTTTCCATGTTTTAGAATATTCTGTGAGAAGTCGACAAGTATTTTTGAAAGAATATTCTGGAAATGGAAAGTCTGTCGTCGTTACAACATAAAACCGTATTCTCTGCTCACATCAAGTTAGCTTTGCCGTGTTTAACTCTCTCCGATAACATAGCCTACCCATGCACACCACTTTCACTGCTTCAAAAAATGTTTAATCGAGTTCTTGAAACCATAATTTCTAATCATTTTCTACTCTCCCATAAAACGAATTTCATTTTCACCATAATTAAACTTAAACAGTAACATAAATAACTGCCAAAGCTGATCTTGAGCCAACTGCTCCAACTTACGATCTCTTAATAACAAATTAAAAATTATATCACAAAGCCGTGCTATTCGCCACAAACACGCGATTATTTACTCGCTTATAGAAACTTATTATTAAAGTTCAAACGTAGATGAATGATAAGTAGCTCTACTACTAGCTTTCAAGAACGTATTGAGTGATGTATTTAAGTGGGTTGGAGTGTTTTCGTTGTAACAGATATTGGTTACGGAGTTCAAATGGTAATATACATTTTCAAACGCGTCAAACCGAAAGTAACTATTTCACCGGGAGCTCTGACAATGAGCTCGTAGACTGAAATTCACTCGAGGCATGAACGTGTGTCTTTCAATATTGTGGTGTCCTGTGTTGGTACACGTCCTGCTACGACAGGTCGACCAATCGCTCATAATTGTCGAAAAAATTCCGGAAAGCTGGCCTACACAATTCTCAATAAAGCCAAGGTTCAGTGAAAACTAGCATCCGTGTCACAGGCAACACAGTTTACTCTTGCGACTAGAACAAAGACCACTTATCCATGGGGACCAGGTATGGAAACCCAATTCGTTCACGTAAAGTACTGCAGGGAGAAAGTTCTGTGTTAACATAATTTCTCTCAGCGAAATTATAGGAAACTGGTACGGATACAGGAAAGTTAAATTGGAATACACAACACGAAAACAAAGTCGTATATTTTTCTTAGGTAACTAAATGACAAATATAATGAAGTGTGTCTAATCTGTAAACAAAAAGTAACTAATGTCTTTCTCCCTTGGGTCTGTGTATCAGGCCTTTAAGATATTTCCATATGCAATTAAAATCCGCAAATCTGTACATGTCCATAATTGGAGCTCGGAAAAATACATAAATCTGAAGGGTCAAACGAGTTTTAATTTCAGTCAAATGTTTTAGACACCGTAATACACTGCTTATCTGCTAAGTGGTAAGTCAGCAGAAAACATGGCGGAAGATAAAAATATTTGGTTTCACCACAAAGTGCATGAGAAAGTAATTAAACTGTTAAATTTGTAATACCAGCCAAAATATTCTAAAAAATATGACAAAAAATTACACTCTCTGATTCGCAACTTGGAGAGAACAATGGAAAAGACAAAAAATGCTGACTGTTGTTTTCCTATTACACAAAACACAAGAGAACAATCGAATATATACAATTTTTCACCCATTTTTTGAAGAATACGTTCACAGGGTACGTAGCGTATACACCTAATTTAGGTGAAGAAAATGGTTTTAAAAATAAAGTTAGGTTCTACACAGAATCAAAATTAATTCACGAACAAATATAAGAAACACTCCGGTGCCCGTACGGATTAAAACCTGATACTTTTGAGTTTGTCGAGTTTCTTCTACACCACCCATTCTTTAGGCTGCAAACAAACGATTGTATCAAAGTACGAATCTGCAACGACGTCACGCATTTCATGAGTGAAAATTTTCCTTTCAGAAATCAGGCTAGGAAGTGGGCGAGAAATCGCTCAAGAACCTATCCCCTTTAATCGGACAGGGAATTCCCAGGAATAGCATGCCCTTGACCGTTACCCTGTGCAAAGGAAGGCTATTCGTATGTGTTGAGGTTTGACAATGGCTTCTCATGTCAGCTACGTTTCTCTGCTTGTCATTTTAAATTAAGCAAGCAACAATGGGAACGCCTGCTAGAATTCTACTCCCTTGCTTCCTGCAGAAATAGAGGAGGCAAAGAGTCGTGGTCCACTCTGTTCCTAAGGGATAACAATTCATCCTAACAACTTGCATCCTACGTCACAGGGCATGCCTAGGCTTCATTCATGAGGGACTGAAGTCCACTTTGTGTCCCTCCAACTAAAGATATCGACAGCAGTTTCCACTGTTTTCAATGTTATGATATCGAATATAATTAGTTTATTCAGAAAACTAGTCTATGCCAAATAAGCTTCGAAATTTGGACAATAATCTAAACGAACGTCCAGATACTAATTTAAATAAATTATCAC
This sequence comes from Zootermopsis nevadensis, assembly GCF_000696155.1. The sequence goes on along the minus strand of NW_019059703.1, from coordinate 95,287 downwards.
CGTGTCCTCGTTACTACCGTCCTATTTTCCAATCATTCCGTACACTATAAATGAACAGAAAGCGTCGAAGTTATTTCTCTTCTAAGAGTCAAGGTAAATTTCGGGACTGAAGAGAAATTTGAACTGGTGTCCGAGGTTGTGTTGGCTGGTCGGGTCTACCCAGCAGCCCAGAGACATTGATAGATTGGTACGGGGCATTGGCTGAATTGCTCTTTTCTGGATAAACTCAAGTACACGGAATAAACATAGCTCAGTGTCACTTTGAGTACCACAAATTCCACTTGGATTGTCGTAGAATTAATCTGGATTTCTACAGTAAGAATTGGGTGACCAACAGCCTGACCTGTAAAATTCGTAAGGACGTTCAATAACTTACAAAACAACACATTATATCGGTCGTTTTGTTCTGAAGTAGTTGTGATTATCTGTGTTAGTTTAGATTAATAACAGACTGACATAAATAATCTGGCTGGTATAATAAGTAGTATTTACGTTTACAAATGGCATTTAAAATATATTAATTGTTCTTTTATGATAGCTACACTATAGCCACAAAAATATTTAAGAGTGGATATAAATACAATATCGGAACTCCTGAAGACACTTCATATTTACCTCTTGCACAGGAAACTGTGGTTCTTTATTGAATAGTTTGTTAACCATTTTGAAAATGTAAAATGCACTTCGGCAACAGTTTTAGGAACATCATAGTTCATTTTATGAAGTCTTGGTGAGCAAAGAATTCCCGTTCACTTTTCAAAACATTCTCGCATAAAGAATGTTGGTAAAAGCAGATGCCCGAAAACAAAAGTACTGTACATAACATTAAAGCAAAGGGAACTCTGAAATACGGCAGAGTTAAGGAAAGGGACATTAAAAGACAGGGAGCAACACAAATTGGATTTCTACGACTTTTATTGAGTACAGGATTACAAGACTAGATCCACAACGAAATGCAGACGTCCGGGAGGAAATAAAAGTTCAAAAGAACTGTAGAGAACCAAAAGAATTGGCTACTACACACACACACACAGCCTTAAGACAAATGCAGTAAAATGCCAACGGGCGCAATGGAATATAAACCGTGGAGTCGAAATCTTTCTGGACACCCGATGATCTGGAACCTCAAGAGATAATTGTTTATAATCATCTATAGTTGTTGCTGACGCACACAGACACTTTTAAAAGTAACTCACTTAAGATTAAACTTTTCTTTTTTGGTTCTCGGGCGAGAAAATCACCGTGTGCGAAACGAATTCGGCAATCGACCGGACGACAAAAGAACACTAAATACGAAGCAGAAACAGTTTTCACGCGTAGACTACAACACCCAGCAAATCGACTTCATTTAGTTGGAGGCCCAAGCTTCCCAGACTTCATCAAAACATTTTGGTTTCCAAAACGCAGACCACTTATTGAAAACGTCTGTGAACATCTATACCTATCAGTGCCAACGCGAACATTAATAACACTCACATTATAGAATCTTAGCTAGAATAACAAACCTGACTAATTTATTATCTACGCACCTGTTAAAAAATCACTTTCTGTTTCTGAAAAGACTTCTTACGAATGAAAGTAATCAACACGTTTACGATGGCATCGAGTTGTAATACAAAGGATCATGACTCATGAATCTGTAATTAGAAAACAGTAACTAGACTCCACCAAGCAACCTAAGATTAATTTCCTGTGAACGTAGTCTCTTTGTCGGCATATTAACAACCCAATATAATTGACCTCTCATGTAAACTCAACATCATAATCATTTCCTGGCGTATCAGCATACTGGTAGGCAGGTTCAGTCAATAGACAGAGATGCTGAGTTACCTGCCAAACAAGCGTAATTATTTGAGAAGAGCAGGCTACATTATTTACCACGTTTAAATTCAGGAAATCTGTTCGTGGTCTGTTTCAAAGTCAGCTTCTAGGAGGATATGACATTCATGACAGATTAAATTTCATTTACAGAAGAGGCATTTAAAAATTAATTAACAAAATCTAACTTCTATTGCTATAATCCAGAAATAATTATTTTTTGTACAGGTTAATTTGTCAATGTAACAGCACTTCGTGTCATATTCCATAGGCCAACATAGGCCGATATCAGGCCACAAGGAAAAGCTGCCGACGGGCTCAAACTCCTTTCACGTCATTAAACATTATTTTACACTTGTTTTGAACAAGTCAAAATGGGGCTCTACATCTTTGCTGTTCCAGTCTTTGCAAGCTCTTCTCTAAATTCTATCTCGGTCAATAAATTCTTATAAAATCTTATACTCACAATTACTAATGACATTTGACACTTGAATAAAATCCAGAAATACATTTACAATAGCATGGAGCCTCTATAATAATTAAAATTAGTCCTCTTAAAAATCGCAGAAATACACACACCTCCAAACATTCTCCACTGTATACATTACTTACACACAATTTGTAATTAAATTGTGGTAGGTTAAAACTATGTTCCACTTTATAGTTGTATCTCAAACAACGGCCATAAATAATACGTTTCTAAGAACGAAGTTCAAGGATACGCCAGCTCTTAAAATCAATAAACACCTCTGTTTCTTGTAAATAACATAATGACAATTCATATTAAGTTTAAATCAAATAGTAATTACGATTATGAATGCATGGCGAAATGTACTATGAATACGGAACAGGAGAATTGCCTAATCTATGGACTGAAGAGGGAAAATTATTAATATCTGAAAAAAGCAGGTGTGAACTTTGCCTCTAAACAAGCGAAACGAATGCACCACGATTTCTGTAATATTAAAATGGAAAAGTGTGTCTCAGAATTGATGAAATGCGGGAAGTCAGAGACTTCAAGTACTTATTATGAAGACGTAGTTTATAAAATTTCCATTTTATGACAAGAACAAACCTAATGACTGGTGCACTAAATGGTCAAATTTTTACACTTTAAAATCGTTCTCTGAGACACCCAAATTGCATGCCTGATAATTTTCGAAGTGTCAAACATCACCATCTACCTGAAATAAGCATGAGTCTTGGAACTGTCTGAACTGAATGGTAAAAATTAAATAAATAAATAATACGAGGAGATAACAAAAGGAAGAAGACAGAGTATGGGTCCACTCACACAGACCGTAAAATTGGATACCCCTTTGTACCACAGGCTTGCCAACATAAACAACGTCTGCCTCGCCGACCCCAACAACACAACATTTAAAATGTTTTCAGTGCTTTGAACACAATACTGTTCCTTTGAAAAAAAATTTCGATTATTTTCAGAACCGTTAAGAAACCCCTAAACGCAATTCAGTGTAGAGGCTGCTTATTTTCATTTCCTACTGTTCAGATCTACTGCAATTGCTTGTACACTTGCCTCATATTATTATTTACATTTGTAATTAGCATACAGCAAAGAAAAGAGAGCAATGCCTCACTCTGCCTGTAGATGCCTTGTATCCGAATATCTCTTGTATGGAAGTACACATAAGGGATAGATTTTAGTCCCTTTCAACTTAACGCGTGACAAGAACGTTTTATTCTAACGACTGTCTTCCGAAACAGGCACAGCGGGTGAGTGAGATTAAGAGATGCGATAAGGAATTCGTTGTGATTACAATGCAGTGTTGTTCCTCAGCGGGAGCCCTGAGTGTCCGCAAATTCAGACAACAAATGCTACAGCATTTCCTCACCAATAAACTGACAAAAATTGAAAAATTAAATTCGAAGCTTCAAATGTTATAATCTATACCAGTCACAATGTTTATCCGTCAATTGCTTCAATTAAAAAGCACATTCACAGACATTTTAAGCCTATCTCACATCGTAAGGTAAGCTCTGGAGTATTTAAATTTCAATCAGCAGATGCCACCAGTTACTGAGTTTTCTGCTGTGCCGTATGAAACCGGTGACTGCAAGAAAAGCGCGCGGGTAGTCTAAATATAATTTTGCAGGCGGAAGTAATTTCGTTCTTCATGTGATTGAAAAGAAACCGAGTAAGAATTACAGATCAGAAGAGATCGAGAAGACAGGTGAATGTACTCTGAGTCTGAAGGCTAAACTACAAAAAGGGAATGGTTACTCATTTTAAATTATCTTAATAATGAAGTGTAAAGACATACAGTAGATGAAAGGATTGGGGTCTATAATAAAATTGATTTTCGAGGAATACAGAAGAGGGTGCCGACAAAATTCGTTTGACTCAAGACAGGGGCGGGTGGCATTCGTATGAACACGATAACAGAAATTCTGTTTCTAAAAAGCAAATTAATTTCTGGACCAACTGAACTACTATCAGTGTCTCACGATAAACTCTGTTTAGAAAGAAGTTTGAGTTTTAGGAATCAGTTATTTTTAAATTAAGATTGTTCGCAACAACGGATCAACACTGAAACATACTTTCCACGTATTCCGTTCATCCGTCTTTTAGCATAATGCTATACAGCGCAAAGCACCACACAAAAAAATTACTGTCTTTACTACACCCACACATTTTCTGATTTCAGTTCTGTATTAAATGTACATATGCCTCATTAAACAAATCAAAACACCGTTTAAGTGAAAGGAGCACATGTTGCACGGTTAAAATTTTGTACGTACATGAACACAAATATGAGATAATTATATTCAAATGTTTTTTAAGGAACTGTGATTCTGAACAAATGTAGTGTATGCATAACTTGTATCTGTAAATGTAATTCTGAACAACAGGGTATCAATTATGTTAATCACGAAAACAAGAAGTTGTCCTTTAGATGAATATTATTCATTTGAACGTATGAAATTCAATTTATTGCAAGAATCAAAACCAACCACATACGACTCAGAATTACATATAAGTAACCTATAGCCATCAACAGTATTTAGATGCAGTTGTGAAGTACAGCTGCATATACAACCACCAGCATTTTAGTTGCTACATATAAACAGTGCGTCTTTTTGCAAGGCATTAGTGTACACGTGGGAGAGAAAATGCTGACCAGAAAATTAATGTTCAATCCAGCATGTTCCCAATCCCAATGGAACTCTTGGTTAACAGGAATTGCTGACAAATTTTTATTGTTTGTACGTCTAGAATCGTGTTTATATACACGTGTATGTGTTTGCGTGGAATGGAACGAACAAAAATGTTGCTGAAACTAAACCAATAAAAGTAAATTACGTGAGACAGGAGCAGGGGATCCTCTAAGCTGACAGTGTACCGAACTGCTGTTATTTAGAGCAAAGATTCATGGCTGTCGCTATGGAGAACAGATTCCAGTTACCATTCAGTATGAACATGCTTTAAAATGTGTTTCATTTGGATTCGCTATATTCTCTTTTGCTGTGAAAACATTAGTTAGAGCACATTTAAAGCAGTTTAATAGTATTTTCTACTCACTTATTAATTTAAAATATCTTCCAATAGATTTAACACTTTAAAGCCTAGTTGTAATTATATGCACTACCTCTTCAACAGTCAATAACGCTGATTTTAGTATATATGGATTTCGTGTGACATTTGGTATAAACAAGGATTATTTCCATAGACACCATTAACCAACTGCTTCTTGCTTATAACACGAAAAATGTAGCATGTGC
>NW_019059703.1:78614-89556 GCF_000696155.1 Zootermopsis nevadensis | reverse complement strand
CTGAAGCTCTCATTCTTGATTCCACAAGTTTCTTCACAAGCACTAATTTCGTTCCCAGGCTTCTTGCATTTCCTACTGATCATGAAAACGTAATTCGGCATCAATATACGCATTGTTTTCCGCTACTGCATTGACTCAGAAAATCAATATTATAAAAAATAAATCCTGAGATAAGAAGGCAAATTCGAAGATTGTTATTATCCGAAAGGTGAGGAAAGGATGTTTCATATTCTGGGTGTACTGCAAGAATATTTTTCGATATATGATTCTGTACTCACAGCACATGCAGCTGTAGACACTACTCACGGCAACAGAAAACGGCTATTCTTACCTGAAACAGACAAATTCTGGGTTAGAACACATGGAAAGGTTTGAGGTTTACAGGGCGCTAAAACCCACGAGACAGCCATCTTCGGAAAATATTTTTAATGGTAAGACACTTGTGATAATTATTCTCCGATACTATTTAATCTGAAATGTCAAAGATTCGGTCATACATACACTGTAATAAGTTTAAGAACCAAATCAGATTTTTCTGCATAGCGGATGTATTAGCCCCCCACCAAGCAAAGGAATTTCAAACGTGCGAGGTACTGTTATTTTATGGCTTCCAGGTAAGTGTTATTCTGTAGGTCTACATATACTCCACAAAGCAACTTTCAAGGAAATCAAAGATTATTTTGTACTGAAGCATATGTCATAAAAGATCAGTTCTCATTACGGAAGCCAATCAGAATAATTTCATTACATGTACACTATCCTCGAGAAATCCTCTTACAAAATATTGTTTTTTGATGACATAATGTGATCTTCTTCAACCTGAAATGCTGTAGACAAATAATATAGTCCGCTACGATAACATTTTTTGAACTTTTAAAGTATTTAGCCTGGATTTATAAAATTCAATAAATTTGTCTAATTTGTCTAAACATGTTATAGTGCAAATGTAAAAAACTGGCAAGATTATTAATTGTACCCTTTCTGCCAAATCAGCAATCAGATTTTAAGGCATTGATCACAAACCACAGATACGCTAACTGAATTTACATGGAGAAGCAGTGTGTTCAAATATTAAGTAGCAGTGTACTGCAAAGAAGTTTGATGAGACAGCGTAAATGTTCCATTTAGCATAGAGCAAAATAATCTGAGTCACATCACTGGCAAAGTATTCAACGTGGCCTCATTAGCGGCCACATGTCTCAAGCAGACTCTAGTCAAACGTAAGCGGGGACCTGACATTTTGTTATTGAATTCCAAATGCCTTTGTTAACCGCCAGGAAAGCTTCTCCGATGCAGAAATTAAACACTGGAGTTTCCGACTATAATAATGAAAGAACTTCTGTTCTAGAAAAAGGGGTCTTTTTGGATCAACAAAATAATTTACCAGGAGACAAAGGAAACAGACTATAAGAAAGGACGGACGGAAATACGGTGCCCATGAAGCAGACTTATAAGCAGTGAACACAGAACGATTTAACGAATGTGTCATCTGTTATTTTTTTTCAAAACGTTACAGACACGAAAACTGGTTGTGATGGGAATGTGAAAAAATAACCATTTAATAAACTTGAAAGAACTGAGGTAACGAACGTTATATCTGATCAGTAAGATCATTAAATGTCAACAGAAAGAAAATATTTTCTACTTATTCAAATTCGAAATTCATGAAGGATGTCACTACCATAAGTGAAGGGTATGGGCCAATGAAATAACTGAATGCATGCAATTCTTAAATTTGTAATTTATTATAAATAATTATAATCCAGAGACGCATTTCTAAAACAATGTTCGGAAAAGACGATGAACATTTCGAACGAAAACATTTGTGTGGCATAGCTGAAATGTCATTTTTAACTATTTTGTAGAAATGGCTTAACATTAAAATAATTCGTAGACAATTCATGCTTATACATTCTGGCTTAACATTTTTCGACGTGGAACGTAATTAAATATACTTCAAGTTCATTTATATGAAGTAAGACATGAGTAGCTAACTTTTCTTTCTTGTTTGAATATCGCCCTCGGCTCACGACTACACAGCACAGATCCATTTCTTACGCTATTATGTAGCCGTGCACTGAAAACGGCGTAGATAACACAGGACTAAACCTCTAGACCCAACTTGCTAAATAGAAGCAAAGAATAATTCACAATCAGATCATAAAGATCAGAATGTTCTGAGACGGAGTCAAAGGGGCGATTAATGTTCTACCATGCTTAAATACACTAATATGTTCACTTTACGTGAATTATAATGACTTAATATATAGCCGTCCTGTATCGTGTTGGTGCATGAATACCACCCGACTCTCGTTCTACGAGAAACGATCGACACAGGACGAACTACGCGTTGCTGTAATTCCGAAAGTGATAGTTTTAATTGCAACTGTTGTACACATAACTGCGTATGATTTAAGGGTGCCTTTTTGAAATAAATATATATACTTACTACTAAATTCACGTCTCTTTCTTTGGCTAAAGGAATATAACTGAAGATATGAATATTATGAATAAATAAATGAAAAGAACATGCTGTTGTTTTAGTAGCAAAATTCTGTTTTACCTGACATAAATTGTTTAACAATTTTCAGAAACGACGAAACAATAATCTACGATTTATGCATGCATCCTACGCTCTCAGAGAATGTACTTATAAAGGCCTATTAATTAAGACTAACTCTAAATACTGCCAGCAAACATGCCCTATCTTCGTATATTACAGAACAATATGAATACTGAACCAACTATTAGAGATGTGCAAGCGAATAACGTGTTCATAATATGATAAGAAAGGATTTTTATTTTAACCTGCATAAGAGAAGTTTTAAAATTGTAAGAAGTTCGTATAACGACTAAAGTTTGAAATGCAGGCAACTAATATTCGAACTTAAAAGTATTTTATATGTATTGGGAAAATACGTGGAAAGCCTGAACTATTTATAAAGAATCGGTAGACGATAAACGTCATAAGCCTTGTACCAGGTAAAATATCAGCAGACACAATCTGATTTAGTTTCCGCTTACTCTTTCTTAAGCTTTGCACTGCAAACTCCTAATCTTTATCGTTAAATTATTCAGCTTCAAGATTGAATGACCTGTCTTCTCTTAGTCTGATAAAGATTAAAATGGATGACTCTTACTCATCTTCTTTCAATATTCTGATTCTTTTCTCTTTTCCAATGTAAATTTGACTTTGTGAGTTGAGAGAATATACCAACTTCACTGAGAAATCCTGTTCCAGTATACGGCTGGTACTGGAGTCTCCATGATACATTTTCATGGCGCCAATCTACATGTCACTCCCCATGAACTAAATAGTAAAATGTTTGTATCGTAAGTACGGGGATATAGTAAAACTTTATTATTTTTAGAAATACGAAAAAAAGTTAAAAAAAAGTTCCAATATCCAGTTTTGGGCAGTTTAACCAATAATGAGCAGATGCGGCATTACACTCTTCAAGTTATCAATACCAAACATTTACGACGATGCTACCTCGATAACATAACAGCAAAGAATAATATATTTCCAGGGAATCCTATAGTAATTGTGTCTCATTTATTACTGTTTTCCCTATACTTTTAGACATTCTTTAATTACAACACATTGTGATTGTTGTGAATTATTTCTAATTTTGTTCCACGATGAAAATCACGTAGGCCTACTTCTTGGTTTCAGAAAATGTTATCCTGATTCGTCATAAAACATTTCATTAGCAGCATTATTTCATTCATTAGCGTTTTGTTTTGAGTCAAAACCTAAGGGGGCGGAGAGAGAGAGTGAGTCCTGAATCTAGGCGTTTTGTTTTGAGTCAAAACCTAAGGAGAGAGTGAGTCCTGAATCTAACAATGTTGTTACGGAACCAAGTGGTCCCTCCTGTCACGACAGCCCATCATTCAACTTGTAACAGAATGTATTATCTTCCAGTAAAACTAAAATGTAGTATATTTATAAGAGTTATTTACCTGAAACAAAATTAATCCTATAAGAAGTATTAAATGTCCTTCTATAAATGAAAAGAAAACAGAAATATGTTTACTTTTGAATTATAGGATATTTTACGTTTTTAATATAGTCAAGATGTCTGTGTTGGTCTTCCGGGCTGTAACGCAATATGGACCTATAGGTGGATACCAACGGAAATGATATTAATATAGTCAAGATGTCTGTGTTGGTATTCCGGGCTGTAACGCAATATGAACCTATAGGTATATACCAACGGAAATGATGGAGAAAATATGGTCTGTGGAAACGTTGGTTATCTACCTATGCATATTTTACTGGTACAAAATTATAAGGATCTTTTTTTAAAAAACAATTCACCTTAAAGCGACCCTGCACACATGTTCAGTGTTAGAAACTTATAAAGACCTTAATGTTGGGGGGATTCTACAGAAAGACCTAAGCAACATGCATAGGTGCTTCGGTGTTAACTGTAAAACCAAAGAGAAGAGACGATAACATTGAGATAGATCTGCGAGAGTTTCGAAGGATAGAAAGTGGATGGAACTAGCCCAGGAACTTTCCAGTGGCGGGTTTTGATGTTACCTGTAGGATTCTGCTTCAACGGAGTTAAATAACAATGCAGAATCTATTTAGATATTACAATAATACGATTGTGACCGTGGCCTCTTTTAATGCATGTAATTGCAAATATCAAAAAGGAAAGCTACTTTAAATCTCAGTGAGCATAGCAGCACATTCCGTCGACAGAAAATGAGGATCTATGGAATGCATACAAAGGTTGGAAACAACTTTCCTCGCCAATCGGATGTTGTCCTATGATAATGAATGGACTAGAAGTTGCAGCAAACAATTTGGGTCTAAGGTAAAGCGAATTTCGATAAAAAAAAGTTTCCAATACAAATTTATACATCATAAACCCTATAAATTACACAAACTGTCGAAGCGAGTTTTACGACTGTGAGATACAAGGGACGAATAAGAGGGAAATGAAGAGCACTGGAACCTTTGAACCTTGACCCCATTAAGTTCACCTGAAACACGAAAAAAAATAAGGCAGAATTGGAAATTCAGGAGGCGAGGATTAAACTTGTCAGTTTCTAGCAGAAAAAAAACATTGATTCTTTTTTAAGAGCATGGTCCCAGAATAAAATACCAATTACAGGTAGGCTAACAACTGTTTTTTGATGTGAACATTATTAAACATGCCACATTAACAGAAGATGCTATAGAATACACAATTTTAAATCATACCATAATTATTTTGAGTTCATAGAATACACACACTGTGATATGTTTTTAAAGCTTCTTTTCTGAAATGCTTCCATTCTACTCTGATCGTATGAATATACTCTAGGATTTGTTAATATGAATTTTCAGAAATAAATTATTAGACGACCGTATTTAATTCGTAGAGAAATATGAAGTTAAAGGCTGAAAAAAGACACAATTTCTGAGAATAAAATATTTATACTGACAGCTTACGTAACGTAAGTACTAGTTTGTGAACTCAGATAAAAACACGCAGACAAAATGACATAAAGTAAATATAATATGCCTAGCAGCTATTCTGATACAAATCTATGCCAATATTATTGACGTTTTATCTACAATTTTAATGGTAACCTACTTAGAAAGCAAATTATAACATTGAGGCCGATGTTAACCTCTTTATTTTCTTACCTTTTGGCGTCAAAGATATTTTAGCTTCCTTTGCGTGAGTCAAGAACAACTGTAATTGAGACAGCTTGGTCAAAATATAAATCCAGGTTTAAAAAAAATTAATCCTTAGTTTATGATATAAATACACTTATATTCGATGTATTTTCTTTGAACAATTTGGATAAAATTAATTGCTTCAGTCAATAACACGCGCGATTACAATTCAGACGTTTCTTAAATCGAACTCATGACCAACCATTCACAAATTTGTTGCTTTTATCTGTATCATGTATCTTTTAAATACAAGGATTATCATTTATGATTCGTAATATGCAAGAATGTCGGAATATATCAGAATATTACAGACTTAAATTTATTTATCTTTGTTGTTTTAATTTTACTCCGGAAACTCATTTTTGTCAAATATTTTGCATATTCCAACGATTTCAGTAGCTAACAAATTGTCGTTAAACCGCTATATATAATTTCAAATGAAAGTTCTAACGGTGCACTGTAGAAGTAGTGTAACAAGCATTGATACATGATTAATTTAATAAAATATTCCTAATTCAGTGATCGCCATGCCCTGACAGAGATACATGCAATTATTGAATGTAAAAATAGTGGAATAAACAAATCTCTGACGCATTCTTTCTCCCGTCATTAACTGTATAGGCCTTAGGTTCACATCTGACTCCAGAAATAATCTTAAAAGTAAGGTACGCAATGAATACGTGCTTAGTGCACGGAAGTTTGAATAATTAATATTTCGACTTTTAGTAATCTGTTCAAAAATTACAATAGAAGAGCGATGTATAATCATTGCATGTGGTATCATAAAACATTTTCTGGAATTACTCTACTGTAGATAAAACGTCTACGCGTATTTACAGTTCAGATGACTTTGGCTCCTTGAAAGAAGTCCCCTTTGACACAAAGGCACCTACTACGTCCTTCCTGTCACCGGGATCTCAGACATGCCTTCTGTGTCTCGCCTCGTTTCTTTGTCTTCTTATCCAGAAAGCCAGTTCCTCTTAGGGAATTGTTCAATTTGAAGGAATAAAAGGAAGTCACAGTCGTTGCAAGGAAAGTGCCTTTTCTTAATTCACGAAAGAGTCAATGTGGCGGTGCTCCTGAGTAAAATACATTCTGTTCTGTCCGTACAGCTGATTACGTCTTCGTTTACTTAACGACTCATTCTTAATGCATCAATTATGAAGCTTAAAATTGTGAGATGATTATAAAAGATTAAGTGAGGAGATTTGGAAGGAAGCGGCCGTGGTATATTTTAATGCAGTAAATGAGGATTTTCGTCTACGTATGTTGAAAGCACAAAACCCTCAGGCAGGACAGCTGACCTCTGGGCTAAGAATAAAATTGCGACCACCTGAACATGCAGCCGGTAAGCATTTAGACTCAGTTTCTCATGTGTGAGACGGGGAGTGAACGAAGTTTAACGTCCGGTGCAGAGGACATACTTGGGAGGCCGCGTTATCGAATTAGTCCATGAGACCGTCTGTTATTACTGAGACACTTCGTAGTTTTTCCAATCTCTTTTGGATAATGCTAAGGTATTTTAAGGCGGGCCACGGCTGATTTATTAAACATGCTCGTCGATTCAATGTGCATAATTATCTAAGCATTCCTTGCCTAATACGAAGTTGATAAACCATTACTAAGAACAAAGCAAGATTCTTAAGTAAACCAACATTCTGATACTGGCGTATCTAAACTTCTAAGAGCTGATGTCCACAGAAAAACAGCAGAAAGTTAAGTGTCTGCGATTGGATTTTGCTGGCCCAGGACAGGGACCAGTGGAGGGCTTTGGTTAATTCGTTAATGAACCTTCGGGTTCCTTAAGTCATCTATTTAGTTAGTTAGTTAGACAGTGAAGTTTCACACCGAGCTGTTTCTTCTCGGCAACATACAAATATTAATTGCAAGCTGAGTGTAGAAACTAATTCACTTCCCTCTTAAATAATATTCATATACAAATCCTTCGTCGAAATGTCGACACTTACAATGAAATACATTCCTCCTTTCATACAAAATATTCATTTCCCTTTCCTGATTATGCCCGCCACCGGAACTTATTCTGAGTCAGCTGAATTCAGTCCACACATACACAACCAAATTTTTCGATACACGTTTTGAAAGGTCATCTCGTCCAGTATGAGGTCTCTCAGTTAGTCCGAAAGTAGGCAAATCGGTCGACAATAAATCCTACTTGCTGCCGAAAACAAGACGAAATTTATACCGCTTCACCAGTCTGCTTGGTACGACGGTTTTCGTACAACGACGAGCATGTCGTAAATAAGCCATTTTATACGCGACATGTTGGTTTCTAGATAAGGAGCTTCACATAACAAACCCACGTTTAACATACTCGACATACTTTAAAAATATTACGAATGTTGTTAAGGTTTACCCGAGACGTAGGAATTGTGTGATGTAAACAATATCTTTGGTGGTCCCCACTTACTCCTGAAATAAATATGAACGCACCGCTATTAGATAAAATTGCTGAACTTAAAATTATACGTAATTTGAAACTTGGTTTCCTCACTCTAAGTAAAAAGCTGTGTTTCACAACAGAGTGCCGATAAGAATATTTGGAACCAAATGAACACGAAAATGGAGGAAAACAGTCTCGCCTGACAGTAATTCTATCAGAAACTGTGAAATAGACGAGGAGTGTAAAAAAGAGACACGTGTAGGATTTGATGCGCCGAGTACGAAGATGACTGTTTTCTGGGTTGTAGTTCAGTAGAAGTTTACCTACGTGTCATAAGTCCAGACTACATGGCGCCATAAACCAGAAGACGGCCGTTTACAAAAATGTACGGTAGGAAGCCTGAACGGATAATACCAAATGAGAAAATTCGTCAATGCGATGATGGAATTGAAACGTGTCTTTAAGGCATGTTGTGGTACAGACTTGATTCTACTAGCTTAGGTTACTTTACAGTGACAACCTCTTGTGAACAAGATAATGAAATTTAAGAGTTCTATAAAAGCACAACATTTCTAAACCAGCTGTGGATGTAAACGTTACTCTTCACCATTCAGTAAGACACATAATTAAGTAAATGCATTAACTAATGACATGAATGTTTCCTTTAAGGGCCAAACTAAAGTTTGTTAAATACAAAAGTTTAAGTTCGACTGTGACGTTCTGCTTGTGTTCCTGCAGCGAAGATGGACCCGCTACCATTTTAAGTCTTACAATTCCTCTACAAGCTTTTAAATTACATGAACAGGAGTTGAGGGACTGGGGTTTTCACTGCAGTGAAGATATCGATGCGTATCTTCTGTGTAGAAACGCCGTGTGGACTAACAGATAGAAAATGTTTCGGAGGAACATACGGCCGCCTTTATCAGGACTGTAGATGGAGACGGAATGTTACTCTGAAACGTTAGTATCTACCTACAAGTCCACATGGAGGTTCTGCATAGAAGGGCAATTGACAACATAAGTAGGTCTCACATTACAAGATTAAGGGCGCATAAGTCACTCCACATCACGTGTTATTCCAGGCAGATAGAGGCAGTTGGGCGGCCATTCAACTGTATAGATTTACTAGGAGCGCGGCCTATCTTGAGATAATCGAAATCCCATCGATCATAGCGCTGACATTTTACATTACGGGTTAACGCTGTCCCGCCCACATCATCAGAATTTCACTGCAAGCTTATCCCAACCCTCTAATGCATAGAAATTCGACTATGGCCCATATGTGCCATTCTTCTTCTGAAACACCTTAATTGATTATCTACTCTAACCCATCGCCTACATTATCGTGGAAGCATTAACTTAATAATGTGAATTTGGAAGTTCTATAATCTATAAATTATCAGAGTTTAAGAACACAGAATCGCCGAAGATAATGGCATAACTTAATAATAGCGCGACTTCCAAATGAAATGATATAGCAATTATCATATACTATAGGTCCATTAAAAATTTTCGTTTTTATCTTAAGGAGTACTTTGGTTCGGGGCCCGAAAACTCATTATCATTAAATACTAGAACGGATTTCAGAAGATTTCAATTTACTCCATAACATGAAATCAACTTTGAAGGATAATTTCGTTTCTTCAATTTCTTAAGTAACCATTACATTTAATCTAAAATGTCAACGAACTTCTACAAGAAAATTAAAACAAATTTTAACAGTCATTTTGACAGATCAAACTGCTTGAACTCTTACTACAGCGGAAATGTTAAAGCCACTAAACCACCGGTGATAATTCTGTGACTTTCTACGCGTGGCTTCAAGAATACTTGCCTCTTACAGTAAAGTAATTATTATTATTGATGTTCGTACAGCAGGTACTCTCTTGTTTGTTTATAATAAATATTCGATTGTAGAATATTAAATTCTCATGAACAATTTCATATTACCTTAGATAAAATTCACATTATTTACATAGAACTTTTTAACTATTCTCTTCCAATATGAGTATCAGTGAGTTCATAACTTTCACATGGTCTCCTTCCGAATATATTTTCACATATCGTATCTCAATATCGTCGTAGACAAACATGTAAAGAGCTTACTTTGTGTTACATGTCTCCACACGTGCTATTCCACGCTTGAACGAACCTCACAGCTCGTTTAGATATTGATATGGGTCTAACACGTTACACAGTACGTCGGTACACTTGATCAGCGAACGAGCTGGCCTGCCTCTACGTGGCATAGGCCTTGGAAGCTGAAAATTAAAATTAAAAAAAAAGAGGAAGCATTTCATTTTCTAGCAACAAAAGAACTTCAAACAGGTTGATCCATCGACTATTCTCTCGTCTGCCAAGGTACGCTTTGAAACACAACCACGAATCCCAGTTTCCTAAACGCAAACTAGTAAAGACTGCATTTATTTCCGGTTAAAAACTCAATATAAATATGAGCCTTCAGAATCAAATAATATTAATAAATAACACCGCCAACGTCCATAACAGTCCAATATTCTGCGAGCTGCTGGTCTTTTGCAGTCTAAGACTCGGATATCTATGAATTCAATCAGCCAATTAACATACATAACTGGTGTTACGTTAATCGCAATGTGAAATTTAAGCTAGGTGGTGTTGTTAAACAATGAGCCGGGATAGCTCAGTCAATATAGTTACTACCTACGGGCTGGACGGCCGGGGTTCGATCCCCGACGGGGACAGAGGATTTTTTCTGTAGCCTCTGCGTCCAGACCGGCTCCGGGGCCCACTCAAGCCTCCTGTCCAATGGGTACCGGGGTCCTTTGCCAGGGGTACAGCACGGCCGGGGCGTGATGCCGACCACTCACCCCCATCTCGTGCCGAGT
>NW_019059703.1:36624-72198 GCF_000696155.1 Zootermopsis nevadensis | reverse complement strand
TGTGGGGGGGGGGGGGGGGGGGGGACTGATTCTGATTTAATGTTTTTACCGTAGTACGTGATTGATTTGGGGCTGTGTTTTAAATATAACACTTTAAATTTTAGGCCTACATGCATTTCAACAATAATATTACTGTCCATCAGTTTCAACTTTGTAAAACAGGGACTATATGGATTATAAATAGTCTCTCTGACATAGATTATAAACAGTGCACATTAGAGAAGCGTGCTGCATTTATTAGCAGTGGCAGGTATTTTATCGTCACAACGTCCAGTCCGACACTGCGGTCCACCCATAATTCTAACCGATGTGAATGGGTTTTTTTTACAGGCTGACCACCCATACCCACGAAATAACTACGCTAGGAAGGACTGTATTGCGTCTTCACTCTCCCATGTATATTCATGTCGTAGTGCTTAATTAAATACACGGATAACTTTAACTTATATTCCATTCAGAAATGTCACAAACAATGAAAGCCAAATGTATAATTTGTTTATAAAATTCTATCGATGCCAAACTAATATTAAAAAATACAATACTTACGGAGGTTCTACTTCAAAAATAAGACCTTCGTTCGTTTAACGTAACCGAGAGTCAGTATAAATTATTTTCGTATGAATAATTTCTCCCTAAAATATGAAATGCTGAGCAAATACTGAGTGAATCCAGCATTTAATCTACGAGCACTCTTGTTTCTGTCAGAGGTAGGGAGAGCAGAACTCTGAACCCCCAGGCTGTACACTGCTACTAATGGTACTCTTTATAATTACACCTAAGACATGCCTAATTGACTTCCTGCACGCACATTTTATGCTCTATCGTGTGTGTCAGTTTCCAGGACCGCTTTTTACACACTGCTGTCTGGAAGAGAAGATGACCATTGTAAGTGCTTGAAAAACGTACTTGGGCAGTCCACGTTTTGTTTATGCCATCAGCTTCGAGACAAAACTGTGGAAGCTTAGTTAAAGCAAGATACTGTTTGAGTAAAATGTGAAGCTTTTTAGACACAGGCAATGTGTCATAAAAATACGAAGTGCCAATTTTAATATTATCAGATGTATAAGCTTGCAAAAATTTCATCGCAATATTTGAAGAGAAGAAAACAATTGTCTATACTTTAAGCATATCTTAAAGAATTATAACACTAGGATGTGAGCTAGATTTATCTACCTCAATAATCGGACCAGCGGCCGGATCTTTTAAACAAGACGTTTAATATTTTAGTTCCATAAAAGGAGAGAAATTTTGTGACATACTGAGCAAAAATGACTTTCTGATTAACGAATGTGGCTCATGAAGTTAGATAATCTGTCATTTTCCAATCGTTTACGGTAGGATAATCTATGAGGATATAATGTGATAAACATATAAATAGTTTGGGGTAGGCCATAAACAGGATTTTGGTGGAGAAATATTATTGGGAATTTCTGTTTGAATCACGAGAATAAAAAGAGATTGTAACACAAACCAGGTCTTAAGGAAGTGCATTTGCGATTACAGAACTTTAGTGTCTCTGAATTGGGTGTTGAAGTGTGCCTCTTTACTAATGCTGTAGCATCTTCACGTTACAATGCCACAGAGACACTAATAATACTACAGGTTTAAATAAACTATGGTTCATTAGCCTTATATAACGGTAGAATCAGATTCTACTCTCATCAAACCATTTTTGAATTCAATCAGCACAGTTCCGAAATACGACGAAAACACGCAAACAGAACTCGTTTCTAGCCGTATTAGACACTTTTACTTTTCGCCATTTATCACACTCGTATCTGAATGTAATGCCGAGAGAAGCCCGTCTCGTGCAATTTTACGTCACGCTGAGCTGTACAAAAGAATTCCATTCTCCGGGCATCCACGTAGAAACAGCTGCTATATACAAATTGCGGTGAGTGGGTGAGTGGTTATCTAATCTCTGCGATTTCCGTTCGTTTTCACACGTCCTGAATTTTCACTAGCTTGCAATGTTTCAGATATTCTGTTCTGTTCTAAACCCATATCACCGTTGATCCAAAGTCTAGTTCTTAGTACGCTGACAGTGTCCCTTGTCCGGCATATACAATATCTGGATGAGGGTTCTTATATAAGTCGAGTGATTAAGAAATCTAAGTGTAGTAGATAGCGACCACGGAAAGGCTTAGAATATTCAGTACAGGTTTGGAGTCAAAAACAACAATTTTTAAGTGCAAACTGACGAGTCTGTCGTGGTTCAACTGCCTATCCTCGTAACAGACGCTTATGTATTATAATGTGAGCGAACATTAAGAAGCTTTACGTTATATAATTTTCTCCGGCCTGCTGTTATCTCTCTTAGGTTCAAACATTCTTCCCAGAACCCTGTTCTCACACCCTCATTCCTTATTGTGACAGATCGGGTTAGACACCCATTCAAAACAAAAGGTGGACATTTGTAGCCGAGAAAGGACGCAAAGAAAACTTGGGAAGCTTAAGTCTAGGATATCAGCAACAAAAGTACATACTTTAGTACATCTTCGAGCAACTTCTTGATGTATTTTCAACTTTTCGCACTTGACGTAGATACCACCCAGTACGAAGAACGATAGTACAATAAATTCCAAGAGTTATTATATCTGCACTGCTTCATGACATGGATGTCGATATTCGCCACGAGCCACAAAACAACTTCCCGAACACGAACTGTGAATCCTTTCCGGGCATATGTGGCTTATAAACGCGAGTTTCTGCTTACCGATTCAATATTCGTCCTTAGAAATCTCTTCAGACTTGGTCTAACTAATGTCTTCCCCTCCAGAGAGAATATCTCGTTACAAACATAGTCACGGAGTTTCTTCCCAAGCAGCCAACGATAACAAAATTTAAGATACCTTTGCCAAGAAACCCGGTATCCTTTCAATTAACATTACACCCGAATTTCTTGTAAATCTCAGTTAATTCAGTCAGTATTATTGAGCGGCTATGGGATGGAATTCCAGGGTTCGATTCTCGGAAAACTTATGGGATTTCCTCTTTGACACCACGACCAGAAAAGTTTTTGGAGTACATGCACTGCCTTATCAAATGAGTAATGGGGGCTGCTTTTCTGGTAATAAAAGGGCCCAGGACGTGTAGATTGTCATTCACGCACATCTCCATAAGCCTCCACAACTTATGCGAAAGGACGGCTTCATATTACGGTACGACATTTCGTCAATTGTTTCTGTCACATGATTACATAGCAAATTACAAACTGTCATTATATCTCGTACAATAGCCTGTAGTTAAGGTGGAGCAGTTTAAACTGGGAAAGTGTCGTGTTTGAATCCTAGCCTGTGCTGAACATTCTAAACCCTTCCATGGTCGCTACTCTACTACACTTAAATTTCATAACCACTCGATTGTTATCTGAACAGCCATACAGATATTATATTTGCCGGTGAAGGCAGAGTGTGAGAGAGCTAAGAACGTCACTTCGAAAGTAATGTAACATATGGCTGCCGCCCAAGAGGAAAACATAATTACTATTCAGCAATAAATCCAATGCCGGCCGTAAAATATATATACCTATACAAGTATAACTGATACCATCCAACATGTAGTTAGTTATTCAAGTATTCACTACATCCCTTGCTTTTATAAAAGCTAAGATTTCATCGCCGTCACTTCAAAAGCACATCACCCTACCCTCCGCCAGTTTATTCAAGATCAAATCCTTAAACGTTATTTAATTAAGACCCTTTGTCTCAAAGTCCTTCCATCTGCATTTGTATTACCGAAACATCTTCATTATACTCAGCTCTCCAAATAAAATAATGTATCTGTTTCCTTCCCTCTGTACAGAACTAGACCTACATTCTGTTCGATTCAATAGGATTAATTTAATTACTTTTAATAATATTATGCAGGTAGATTACCTTCTTTATATTATTTTTCGTCATTATTTATTGCGCATTTAAGCTCTCGAGAAGAGATAAAAGACTACGATCATAATAAAATTGTATTTAATTGTGCGGGTTTCCGGAATGATAAATCAAAGTGAACAAACACAGATGGCAGACTTTGGCTAGTACATTTCTGGCACGTGCTACAAGAGCCTGTGCTTTATTACACCGTTTGGTAATAAACGAGCTCTGTAAATTTACACTCAAGTATAAATGACAATCTCACAGGAGACGCTGCTTTCGAATGTGCAGCATTTATATCGTTCCAGTGCAGTTACATGTCACCAATTTAGCTTCCAGAGTACTGAATAGGCGGTCACAAATTATAAAATCCATTTATATTATTTCACAATATTTCTGCTCTGAATTTACTCAAAATCATATATTATAAATTTCCAATTCGTACAAAAGAAATTATAACAAAGTAGCAATGTTATGTCTTGTCTCTTATTTCAAATTTGGATTAGAGAATTGTATATTATATAAACACATATTTCCCCAGCTTTAATAACACCACAAATTCGTATTTCTTATAAAATTGTGGGATTACTTTGAACATTAATTTAATTTTAATAATTATAATAATCAAAATATGAAAGTACTTGTGAGACTCCAGCTGCAAAGTTTATTATAGAAATCATAGCTCCAGTACATCATGCTGTTTAGAGTTCTTGAGTCATACTCAGAGAGTGTGATTTGTTCCAAAACTCTCGTTGGAAGATACATTATAATTAGCACAAGGAATGACCTTTATTCAGGCTATATCAATTTTGTGTTAAAATGTATACATTGGAAAATCAAATAATTATAACTTTCCTGTGTTACATACCGCGGTGATAATTTATTTGGAGTGTATTGTACGCGGCCTGTTGCCACCCCTTCCAGCAAACTTCTGGTAAGTGACTCGCTCCGAAGTTCCAATTCACAAAGTTCAGCGGCCAAAAACGCTGGAACGCAGTATAGCTAAGATTGATTGATTGATTGATTGTCTTTCTTGTTTCAGAGTGGTCTGTTTACAAACACTGTCAGCAACGACTTGTGTACCACGATAAAATAATGCCAATAAGTGAACATCGGGTGGAATGATAGTATAAATAACATAAGGAAATTAGGAAATGTGTACTAAAATTAAAAATTACTGAAGTTTGTATTACTGAAAGTAATATAATTGTGCTTCAGAAAATAAATTTATCCGTGAAACTGTACAACAGACAAGAATTCTTTTAAAATTAAAGAGATTTTAATATATAGAACAAATGCAGATGTTTTCACTTTAATTTTCTTCTGGCATAAAATGCTACCCTGTCAAGGTAGACTGGTAGGATGCTACACAATTTTCGGCGACCAGTTTCCCGAAATCTCTTGATTCGAAATGGAAGTCTGTATGTTGTAAGACGCACTTGTCGCAATTAAGCAGGTTCGCAAATGCTACTAAGCCACTTTTGTTATTTTAACCCCGTAGTATCCAAAGTTTTCGTCAAGCTCTGTATTTCCTCACCACTCTCTCCACACATAAAATCTCTCCTCTTTTACACACAATACCACAGCATTATTTACCTTTTATCAGCAATGGCTGTCTTTGCATGTTTGTGGCAAATAAACAGATTTGTCGTGTTGGGTGTCCTCAAGGGATTACAGGGCCCCCACTAGACTGGGTTTGGAAGAGGAAGGGCCGTAAAGTCTAGTTACAGTGGCAGAAGCGTTACTATGGTTTACCCCCTCCTCCTTTCCCGTCAGCTACTATGAATGCCCTATAAATCATAGAACACAAGCCTAAAACCGCAAGCCGCATCTGTAACGTTTGTCTCCCTACAGCAACCAGGAATGGTATTTGCAGAAGCACGACCCCTGTCATTGCACTAATGGAACGCAGATAAATAGCGAAGGATTGGTGAATATTTCACGTCTCTTACAATTGATCTATTCGAGACTTTTCACTCTTAGGACAAAATGGTAACAATATATACCACCTGTCTCAATACCTTATAATTCTGTGTACAGTGTGTGTTATTGGGTTTCGTATGATCTCAGTGAACAGCGACAATTTCGCTGAACAGAATAGAGCAATTGTTAATTAATTTTGAGTTTTATTCGAGGCATAAACTGAATGTTTAAATATTATTCCAATGATTTTTACGTTTAAAAGCGTTGAACTGTATGATTTTTTTTAAATTTAAAGATACCTGACCTGGCGTCGCATTTTAGGAGAAAATATATTCAATGTTATTTATGGTGTCCATCTTATGAAATAAAAAGTAGCTAGACATTGCATATCAGAATAAAATACGTATAATATCACAAAACTATTACTTTCTTTAAATTACAAGTAGGCCCACATCAAGAACATACACGCTAATCGGTTGTGCTACTGATAGTGTCGTGAAATATACCACACAATAAATAAATAAATAAATAAAACACTGGTAAATAAATCACAAACTGTGGTTTGTAAGCCATGCGATCCCCGAAAAGCGAATAAAATGAACGAATAATGGGATGGTCGTTTTCTTCTTGCTGTCTCTTTATTCCGTCTCCTAGAATAACGTGACGATGATTAAATTTTGATGCGGCAGTCTGTTCCGTTCACAGTAAAATTTATTGGTCCAATTTAATTTCGGTTCTCATTCTCCATTACAATTCCCATCTTATATGCATTTCATCATATTTCTTTAAAAGGCTTACTGTAAAATTATGTGTACATTGCATGAAAACTATATCTAACAAAATCTATATCTTTTATTTTCCCCTTCGGCAAATTCTTAATGAAATGCAAGGAAAAATAATTTTCGACCCAATGAATTTTGAGGTCAGCTGTGTGAGTACCTAACAACCACGGATATGCACTTGCTATACAACAAACCCTCATTATCCGTCGACTCTGAATACGTAGTTTATTATAACCGTCGGTTCTCCTTTTATGGTTTATAAATCCGTCGTCGGTTTCTTTATCCGTCCATGTTTTAATCACTCGCATTTGTTAATACGACTCACAGAGCGTGGAGACGCGCTTATGGCGCGTATACCAGCTTCAGTCTGCTGACAGCGCTCCAGCTTCTTGTCAAGACAATAATAGTACACCGACAATTTTTTTGTTATTTATTTGCATTTATGATAAAATTATTTACCTCCTGCAATTATATTTTTTCCCCAGAACGATTTTTAACGTAAATTAAATACCTCCGTATTGTAAACAGCGAAGAAAAGACATTCTGAGGCTCCGATTGTGTTGGACAAGCAGAGACATTTAAAACTTAGGTGTTCTGGCCACTATATGAACCACTGTCACATTCCCCTTACCCATCCCCACCCAAAAGAGAACTACAGTTGGTTTAACCACCATTATACGGTACAGCGCCCTTGCTTTGCTCAAAGGAGCTCTGACACCCTTCGTAGTTTCGTCTCGCCTGAACACAGAGATAAACAGAGCAAATGAGTATTACACAAGTGTCATTTCCTTCACGTTACTTTGCGGAGAGGCATATTGTTAAATAATACGTAAGTTAATGTAGTTAAGTCCATGTCAAGAAATTAAATACTACGCTTCGATGGACTCAGAAGCCACAATGTAAATTTACATCTCGTCCTAGCAGAAATTATGACCATCGGATCTGCGTGTATGGATGACAACGTATAATAAGAAATGGTTAGACGTCCTCTAAAATACCTCAATCGGAAAATAGATCACGAGATTATGAATGGGATAACAAACGCAGAAAATAAACGTGTCTATGACTGTGGAAAAAGGTAAAGTCGGCATTTTCAAAGAGGATTCCTCAGCATATTTCTGTACGCATTCTTTACCACCCATCTCTCACATGCATTATACGTTTTGCTGACAGAAACAGTGGCGAAGCGTTCGTCTCGCCTGTTCGAACCACAAACGAAACTGGGTATTGTGAGGTCTCTAGTGATAATCTCATCCAACTCAGTTTTGTCACCATGTCTTAAAACTGCTTTATTCAACCCGATATACCACATCTCATTCGATGCCACATAACTTCTGCAGATGCTACGTTGTGATGCGTCGAGACAAGGTGCACGACCGTGTACTTAGTTTGCAACGAAGTATTTATAAGTGTTCCTGAGAATTAAACAAAGGTTTATAAAGATGGCATCAGTCACATAATTTCCTTTTTACTGAGCTGAACACACAGGTGGCGTCAAAATGAATCAGTGGCAGAAATTCAGTAGGCACGAACTTAAAATATTATGCAATTGTGTGTCTGAATAGTAAATAGCCATTATCTTACAAGGTACTGAAAGAACATAATTATTCAAGTCACGTCCGTGAACTTGTTAAGAACAATCTTAGCTGGGACGCTGACATGGCCACAAAACCCAATGATATTATTTACAAGATCCCTTCTAAATGCTGAACAAATACGGCATACAAGTCTTTAAGTCTTCTTGTGAATATCGTTTATAACTAATGTGGAAAAAGTAACTTGTGTACATCTTAAGTTATAATTTTCTACGAACCATCGAATTGGGCATAAATAACAATGTGTAATGTGGTACTGTAGCTAGAGTTCTTAGCTCAGAGGCAGTTCAGAGCCCGATGGCCAACCCTTTCTTCAGAACCCACTTAGAGGCTTGGCAAAGTAGTGCTAAAGACATTTACGTCATTTTCATAGAAGCATCTCATTTGTAACAAATGTATAATAAGTGACATATTGTTGCCGTAATACTATTTACTTTCTCTGGAAGATAACTGTCACTAAATGGGAACCAAATAAATGTTAAATACATAAGATGTTAATTGGATTCATCTTGGCTCAGGATGGAGCACTTGGACTAGTTCCATTAAAGGCGACGAATGTCCTGAGTAGTCGAGCTAGTATCAGCTTTTCAACCACGAATCTACTCCATGGAGTCATTTATGTATCCTGTGAAGGTAAGGACAAAGTTGGCAATTTGCCTCATCAAAAACGCCATGAGAATGCCTGGATGACTCGAGACAAAGTTCTGCCCATTCTTAATAAAGTCATTCAGACTTTGCGGGTTCATTACGTTTGGTACCCATCACATGGGACGATGGGCGGTCCTCAGAGTCGTCTGGACGTGGGTAAAAACACCAAAATCCCTGCCTCTTCCGGGGATCAAGCCCAGATAATCCATCCCGCAGGCAGTCAATTTACTGACGAAGCAAGACCACGTCATAAATCTGACTTTTTTAAAATTAGGCAGTCTAATTTCCTCACCAACATACATAGGTTATACCGCCAAGATTCGGTCGCCAGAGAATTGTTTGTGGGAACTACGTGAATCTGAAGTTTGCGTTTTCTCCCACTTGCAGTGTGAAAGAATGAAGGGACAGACAATACGAATTCCAGGAAGCGGCTATTATTGGTTAGAGAAAATATAAAACTTGCATACTGTCCATAGACAATGTTGTGACATACGGTTCAATATTTGGCATACTTATATACAACGTTCAGTATTTCTTTCAGCTCTCAAATATTTGTCTTCCGAAGTCTACGCCCATTACAGCCTACAGACGACAGTCGTTCAATATCAAATATTAGTTTCGTTCGCTTCTAGAATATAATGTTGACACTTAACATTTTAAAATATATTATCCTTCTTAAATTTATTTATACACGTTTCCATATATCAGTAAGCAATAGTATAACACTTAAACAAAATCCTTTACGCAGTGTCTCGTAATTTTTAAGTCCACAGAAGAAAGTCATTCTCGAGATGAAACTGTCATACAGCTACTCTACATAATTCATTGACGTTCAATGAGTCTGTCGTTTCATTATCGTTCCGACAAGATTCCGCCACTGGATCCTTTCCTCAACAAAGCGAACCTAGTCCACATCATCCCCGAAGATGGAGAACATATATCTGAAGGTGGCTGTCTTCTGAGATGTAGATGTTTCAGAACCTCAAATCCAAAATGTTTTCAAGAAAATATATTTCTCACAAACGTTCATATCTACTCAGTAGAATAATAGCATCGAATAATGAGATCTTATCATCCTCTATTCTTCTTTATCACTACAATTAACTTGTCTGTTTAGTAAAGTCTAAGATCGTCAATAACATTTCTGACAACTAGCAAGTGCATGCCTCACTGCGTACATACATAATAACGGCTATGAGTGCTGTTCATTACTTTAATTTAGCGTTGGGACGCACACTGGAGCAGAGCACGCCTCAAAACAGACGTCATTAACATACATATCAACCATCGCCACACACCATCGAGCAGGAAGGAAAAAAATACTGCTCAGTACGATGCATTGTAATTGAGTGATAAGTAACTTCCAACGGAGCTTGCTTTTACATCCTGATAGAGTAGACCGACATATATAAAATGTAAATGTTCAATTCGTTAATGAGAAATCAATGAGTCTCTCTCCATGTACATTACGAATATTCCAACGCGAAACATAATTAGTGAACTATAGTAGTAGGTCTACGTAACTCGTTCATCGTTATCACCAGTATTGTCATCGAGGTTTGTATCGTATGGATCGCACAATGCGAAGTCACTTGTACGCAGTTAACGAGAACTAAAGTGATCGACACGGAGGAAGGCGGGTTCCACGAAGAGAGAGACACACAGAGTTGAAAATCGCGACGTTGCATTCGTTAATAATTCTTTGCTCGCTTCCAATCCATATATCGCACGCTTAACTGTACATATTGTGCTTGGACTAGAATGTCAGGGTCTTCTCCACTTCTTAATACTTTATACACCAAACCTTTGGCCTTGTGACGTTCACCATCGATGTTTGAACACACCAAGTGTAATATAATGCCAATACCAAGAACCTTCTTCACATAAAGATAACATTCACATAGTTTTCCATCAGAGTAACATTGACATATAACATGAACACCACTGCTACCCAAGCGAGTGTGCAGGAAAAGATTGAAGCTGACAGGTTCACGACGGCACAGAAGAGTCTAAAATTCTGCCGCCATCGTTCGTGGCGCGCATTTTAGAAAAGGTCACTTCAGTTACATTCAATGGGTTCACACCTCCGCATGCATATACAATATATAATCATCCTAAACAACAGTCATAAAAACACATACTAATCACTGAACACAGAGCCGGTCAAAAGGATAGCTGGAAGCCCACGTGTTGGCTAGCTAAGCACTTACCCTGTCATCCAGTCACACAGCCTATTAGTCTGACAGCAAATTAGCCACCCAGCGAACTAATCAACCAACCAGATATTAATCTAGCCAGTCGCAGAACTGACCGACCTGCCACTTCAATCCGCTTTCTGCCTGCGAGTTAACTTTTAAACCACGATAAAGTGTTAAATAAATTTAGAAAGTGTTTGATTTTTACCAAACATGACAGAATTTAACAGTCTTGCCATCAATTACTCTGTGTCCGTAGTGAAACATGATTAAAATTCCATTTGTCAATTTTTCTGACCTCTAAAGTAATGGTTATCAATTTGACTTAATTCTTCCAGATCATGAACTACTACTGAATCAACTTAAGGAAGTTTCCAAACCATCATCCTTAGAGGAGACTACGCGAAGAAACAAACACAATTCAGCACCACGAGTATGTATGTATATGTTTGTGTTGTGGGTTTTACTTCGCAGTAAAGAAAGTGTTCAGTGACATATCACGTCTATTTATAACGGGCTGTTAATTTCCTAATTAATTGTTTCATCATTCCTGCCTTTTATAAGAAATACATAACATACGATTTAAAAATGCCAGGAGACAATCATACCAGAGTAACTTTTTATATCCATGTGTCTCATACAACTGCTTGTAGATTCCGGCAGCAACACGATTTCTGATCTCGCCGTTTCACCTATCCTCTATTATTGCAGTTATTAGAACTTGATCTGATTACTACAAGAACTACACTATTATAAGCATTATAATAGGACGAAGCAGTAAACCCGCGTTGTCTTGCTTTAGAAGACGAGTAGATTACTCAAGTGAGGGGAGGGGGGTGAAAGGAGAGAAGTCTAAAGTATTCAACATTAGACCTGAGGATTCAGCCTCCTTCCAATTATTATAATGTCACGTCCCTGCGGCATTGTTTTCCGGTATTCTGATGGCGAACTGAGAAGACATCTCCAAGTCAACCTTATCTTTGGATTTTTGCGTCTTGTGATGGAAAGCCCGCGCGGGGATACGAGGAGGAACTGTGCTACGACAAATGAGGGAAACAGGAACCAGAGGCAGAAGACTTTGTGCGGAAGACTGCTTTACGAGTCTCTCAGGAGGGCGATTACTCTACTCCACAAGTCTCTAGCATGACACTTATGATACTGTGCAAAACCAAAATAAAAATTATAAAAATAAGTCATACCTGACATGCAAGAAATCTTACCGCCCAGTTCTAACTGAAAATCTTCACCGACTGAAAATAAATACATCATATTTTGATGCATTCACAAATATGAAACACAACTGAAAGATAATTTTATATTCCGTTTATCGTCAAACGTATCGCTTTAAGGGGTCGGAAAACGAGTTATGGGATTTTCTGTTCAGTCACACGCAACTTCTTGAGGCGACAGCTAATGCTGATACGAATAAAAATTGAGATGCGGACGGATCTGAGAATAAATTAACTGCAGATTTTTCAACTGTTTCTTGTAAACAGCTGTAATGTAACAAATTATGAGAACTTGATATATATATATATATATATATCTTATTTTTCCCGGACATAATTAAAAATAATTTCAGTAATTTAATAGGTTCAACACATTGATATTTCTAAAACATTATCTTAAAAAGAATCAGGCAACATACAGAGTAGTATAAATATTTTATTTTGCTTAAAAGCAAAAGCATGTAAGATTTATACTAATTTTCATTACAAAAGCATGAATCCAGGTTAATTCAATTCAATTCAATTAATTTATTTACGTGTTTGCCAACAGCAAGAAGCCAATAACAGGCAAACACTGATAATATATACAATAATAGTGAAATAATAATGGATAATATTACACAAACGGATTAACTAAACTTATACATGTACAGTATTAAATATAACTGCCAAGTACAGGCAAACCCAAAATAGAAACAATATTAACACAGAGCAAAAAATGAAGAAATATAAATAAAAACAAATAATCCACCAAGGGAACACTAATATAATTGTAAAACTTTAAAAAATATAAAAAGACATCAATTATAATGTTAACAATCAAATACTTACGATATCGCGGTTCTATGAAGAATATAAGTCTAATAACACCAAGATAGTAGGATTACGTTTTAAATTCCTTTGGTTTGTGCGTCACTTAAGGCATGTACATAAAACCTGAAGATGTGATAAACGAATCTAACAACAGATTTTATTTACTAAACTGGCTTTAGTAGCTATGTCAAGTAAGACAGCCGAATAATGTGACTGTGTTCTAACATTAACCTAATAGCTTGAAGATAATGGTAGTAACTCCACTGGTAAATGCAAAACACGAATATGAAATACGACACTATACGGTGACTCGTGGTGTCACTCAGCTGCAGTGATGTTTCATCTTAATGACTATGAACAAATTACATAATAAAACAATGTTAGTATTAAAACAGACTGACCTGCTAGCAGCTGTTAACAATCTAATTTAAGAAATGGGCTTTATCTTTTGCGTAGGAATCTTAAATTCATATCCAGTTAATAAACTTGTTTGTTAATCACATATTAGGAAAAGTATTTAAAACACAAACATAACATAAGTAAGTGCCCCTTTACCGAATTGTCTATTTTGTAACTGCTGGAATTCTACTCGAAGTCAGCTGACCTACCCCTGACGTAGAAATTTAGCGGCGCCAGGAGATAAACAGTAACGTGTGCGGATTTATGGAGATCCCTTTGAAATTATCCCTTACAGAAAAAATCAATAATACCGGTTTCTTTCAGGTTGAATTCTAGATTTTAATTCCATAAATTGTAATTTCTTTTAAGTAGCATTTATAAATATACACTGTGCGAAATAACAATTATTCTTAATTCGCTGCCACAGAGAGATTAGCATTTAAGGAAGCAACACACTTAGTTACTGACAAAAAGTATAGTTTTTTTACAACGTATGATTTCGTGTCAGTAAATCTTCCCTTGAAACCCAATTTCCTTAGCTTAAATCTTGCATAGTTTTCTATTCCCGAGCGAATATAATATTCCACATGTTTTCATAATAACAAGGTTGTACATTCATTTATTTATGGTTTATTTAATTATGCAGCATACAGTTCAGATTATAAAGTGTCGATGGATTGTATATAACTGGCAACTGATGAACAATTTAAATAAATAGGAATAAAATTACTATTGAGAATTAAACAACTTAAGAACCTATCGGTTAAATTTAATCGTTTTAGATTCACGTCACAGTTTCTATAACAGTAATTAGGTTATTAATGAATGTATTACTTTTATATAGCTAGTGTTCTGGAAAATCGTTTAAACTAAAATTACCAATTAATTACATTATCCTTATTATTATATTGTATCTATTCAATCGGGGGACAGAGAGACGGAAAATATATATCTATGTCTACATACGCGGCTCTCCAACAGAGTTTGACAAGTACGGTAAGACATCAACATAATTATCGAACCACAGTAAAATATGAGACAGAAAACTATGGGCATGGCTTAGTTAATCTTTCCAGCCAAATTTAATAATCACGAGTTGCCGCTGATCAGTACGTCATACATGTAATGCGGTGAATGACAAAAGAAAAAGTATATTTATCACATTTTCCTTTAGTAACACTGGAAAATACAGTCGTAATAGTAATGCAGATTAACAGCGTTTCTCAGCTGTTCTTAGTGGGCAGGAAGCAGTCAACATTTTCTTGAGTTTTTGAGTTCGAGGACTGCTCTGGGTAATAATTTTCACGAGGAAATTTGAAAGAAGACTAAATTTAACGTTGCTACCGTTCGAACTGTTAAGGCGAAAATAAAACTGCAATTTTAATTTTGTTAATTACGTGTTTGAGATAATATGAACTTTCTATTAAGGTCACATTTTTGCAAAGTTAACAAGAACGCTTAGAGAAAGTCAATATTTTCGGTTTTATGGCGCTTTATTTAAGTGAAATTCAGATAGTCTAAGAGATTATAGTTCTACCTATAAACCTACAAACACGTCAAAGGAGTTGCAAACAAGCATGGCGGAATTCCAATTAAGCAACATTTAAAATGACATCTTTATGTTTCAATCATTGATACATATGGAGAAACACATTAAAATACACTTGTACATCGCTCTTAACAACTGTCTCTTATAATAATACTAAAATCTTCTAATAACTACTGCACTAACAGCGAATTAAATATTCACAAATCGTCAGAAATCTCTATATGACATATTCTGAAACGTTATTGAGATATACATGAATAATAGCTATTGGAACAAGATTATGTTACATAAAATCATCGCGTTGGCCCGTATGATCCATTGCAAACTCATGAACAATAGATCACTCGCGTTTTATCAGAATCAATTACTACGTCAGCTGTGTATAGATAGGTACATAATATCTTTAAAAATCCTCTATCCATCAGAGTTCCGAAATGTAATAGATCAAGCCGATATAAATTTGCCATTTCCCATATAGTGTCCGAAAGAAATGAAGTGGCAGCTCTAGAACAATGTCCCCTGATTAACGTACAATTGTGTTCCACGTGGGGACTAGTATGGAAAAATGACAACAGCCAACAGACCTAAGTTATTCCACTGTTATGGTCATTATTCGCAATGCCATAAACAAAGCGGCAAATATTTGCGAGTAAAATATGAGATTTAATACAACTCTGACACATCAAAAGTCCAGACCTGATCAGGGGACCACCGATCATTTTATCATTGTGTCTTTCCTTGGGTGTTAAGCTCACCAATTACGTACTTTTTGCGCCGAGTTTAAAAATGCGCACAGCTTTACCACCATCCAAGAATTTATCCTCACAGTGTGGTGTTTACTTAATTACCAGGGATAATTTCAGATCAATGGGGCTGGTTCAGTTGATGTATTCGGAAGATATCAAACTGTACTGTTGTTTTACTCAAATCTACAGGAAATTACCGTATATCACTTGAACGCAAGATAAAGCTCGGATAAGAATGTACAACGCTGCTTCCCTTTATAGTACATGTGTACTCCAATCTATATATTGGAATAGCACGAAGTAAGGTCTAATAATATAATTCCATAAGTGTAAATCTTTCTACACAGCAGATATAAACTAGAAAGAATTTGGCTCTCTTCTGGTTTGTACCACTGCGTAGTCTGGTAGAAGTTTTCAACGTCGATCGCCCTGGCGATAGAGGCAGCAAGGACCTCTGAAACGTTGATAAACTTCTGCCAGACTACACGGCGCTACAACCCAGAAGACGGCTGTTTTCGGCTTAACAGTGTTGAAACCTCAAATTCGACATAAACCAGAAGGTTTCCTCAGTAGCAATAATTGAAATTATTCAAACAAAAGCCGCCAAACAATATTTCACATTTTGTATCTCATTGTAAAGGCCGTTAACAGCCTGACTACTCTTCGTGACTGAAATATTTGACGCGATAATAGTTGTTCAATATGGTATACAGATTTAATCATATGTGTCCATTTCTGTTTTGCAATATAATTTCATATTTCACACTACTGGTGCTCGGAGCTAGAAGTATCAGGGGAAAAAGAAATTCATTTAGTGGAATACCAATATGAAACAATAAACAAACATCAAATACAAATATAATTTATCAGGTGCTTGTTAATTCTACTCTAAAAATACAAAATTCATATTCACAGCACAGAAAGGGCATGAATAACTTTCTATCCATTATCCGCCATTTTCACTAGTCATGGTACAGTAGTCGCTCGTATTTGAATTATTTTCAATTTGTGTATACAGGAGTAATTATGTAATTCTGTTGTCGTTACAGTACAACTCGTGTAGCCTTTTGGGCATATGACGTACAGCATAGTTTCAATTTAAACACGTGTTCCAAATATTACAGTTCTAAACTTTTATTTTAATAAAGATAACAAATCATACATATTTCACATGTGCAAAATAATTAAATTGAATTGGAGTTGTTTGTAATAATGCAAACCGATTTATGGATACAATAATTTTCTTCGCCTACTTTTCTTTTGTCGAATAAATATTAACATATGTACATATGCCATAATGGTTATGATCGTCATATACAACGGTGTATATACACATGTGTATATTTTAATATTTAATTGGCTGCTCACAGAAACTGCACGTCTCTTTCTTAAGTGCGTTAACTTTGAACAATTACGAAGACATTCCACAAATATTTTTATCTGTTCACAATGAGCTCAGCTAGTACGTAACCAACAAAAGCGGAATAAATTTTGGTAATAAATCTCAACGTAAATATTATCAGATCCTGTTTTTAATGCTGTCTCCAATGAAAAACAACTGTAACTTTTATCCACGACTCAAGTGCCATTGTAAATTTCACAATTTGATAAATAGTACAGAACGGTACTTAAACCAATGTAGGAATTATGATAGCTCTTCCTTCAAACAATGAAATTGTTTTTAAGATGCTAAAGCACATTTTGCGGATCGACTGTCGTAGGCATTGAGCATACAGATCAAGGAAAACCTGTAATTGTCCATGTTTGTCTTATAGGTCGTAACGCTGTGTAGTCTTGCAGGTAGATACCAGCGTTTCGGAGGAGAAACCTACTGTGTCCATTACCAGGAAACCCGTAAGATGGAGATAGTATTTTTCTCCGAAACGTCGGTGTCTACCTGCTAGTCCATCTGTCGCGACAGCCAAGGAGACCACCAATGACATCCTCAATCGCGTGAGGACCTCAAATCTCATTTGTTGCCATAATTATTACACATTTAAGACAAAAACAAAATATACATTTATTTTACACTACCTTTAGGAATGTTTGACTGCCACAGGAAACACTTACCTGAAACAAACAGAGGGCATCATGAATATAAAATAATGGGGAGACAGTATTTTATTTGGAAGAACATCATGTTTGCAAAATACTGCATATCAGTAACACTATTTAACTTTAAAAATTTCACACTATAAAACAACATACTCCAAAAGCAACACAATGGGCATAAATTTATGTTTAAGGAATATATGTTTACTGATTTTGTTTAGATATCTTTCATTATAATACGCAGTATAAAATTATGCTCACATTGGGAAAAAATATCTTATTTCATACGCGTATGTCTTTCGTTAAACCGTTGATACATTCTTTTGTACGAACAAGCCATGAAAAGCAAAGAAAGTGTAATGACAGCTCATCTGGCTAATCTGATAATTGCCTGAGATCCTGAAATACTCCACGAATATAAAAATCCTATCTGAACCGTTACTGGAGTTTCAAAAAGGACGAGACTGGTACAGAATTCCTATGCAACCTGCATGACAGCGAACTTCTCACTACATACGTCACGTGGGTAGTCCGTGAAGTTCGGATCGAAGTTTGCTCTTCAGAGTTTGTTTGTTTGTCTCCACGAAGCATGCAAACATCAGCCTGTCAGTCAATTCCAAGCTCAAAGGCAGGCGCAAAAATTTCTATCCCTACAGAAATAATTTCAGTTCTAGAAGACGCATTACTTTAATAAGTTCTCATTTGAGATGCAACACTTTGCAAATTACAAAATATATTACAGGCGAATAACAAACTTTGTTACGAAAGTAATCGGACACTTAGGTAAAGATCTGCACACTTGAATTGGCAATATTCGTTTTCAATGCGTATGCTTTACCCTCGGAGTATAAAACAACTGAATTATAATGATACATTTTATTTAGTCCCTATACAAAGTGTTATGTCTCAAGTGAACGTTCACTTCTGAATGAAGCACACAAGTTCCACAAATCAAATGGTTTTCGTTTATTTTGAATTTCGAAAACTTTTTGCAATATGATCTTTCTGGCTTTCACAGCCGCGAGTGAAGTTGACTACCTTCTGGGCGTTGCGCCATGTAGTCTGATAGAAGTTTACCGATGTTTCAAAAGTGCTTGCTGCCTTCATCAGGGTAATAATCACTCAGCCTAAACATGAAGGCAGATCTACATTATACCTAAAATTCGGCAAAAACCTGTTCCTGCCACCTGATTTCCAATTGATGAATTCTCCTGTCATCCATAGGTACAGAGTCTGAGTTCAAATCTCGGTTTGAACACCGTATAAAGGGTTTTCGTAGTTTTCTTCACTGCTTCCAGAACATTTTCTATATTGTACCTTAAACTACTCAAGTCCGTTACCTGCTCTCCCCTTTCTTTAAATAGCGACACATAAATGTAATCAGAAATCGTACTAATTTTATGTTAATATCTTAAATTCATAACCATTACAATCGGCCTAATAAATACGGGCTGTGCTTAGAAAAAAAATACGTAATTAAGCTACCGTGCTGAACTACCTGTCGGTCCTAAACATTCATGACAACGAGAACAATCCTCCTGAATGTTATTCCTAAAAAGAATATATGAGGTGTATGGATACATTCAGAGCGAATAAAAAAGTCTCGCGACAAAACAATTTTTGAAGTGCTCCGCGGATTACGAGTACAGTAAAGCACTTCCTCTTTCAAATTGTCAGGGTCGATTTGAAATTTACTTCATGTCATACAGGCTAATTAATTAGTCAGTAGTAACAGGCACGTTCATGTTCTTTGTTTTGGCTACGTGAGAGTAATATTGAATTCCTACATTTAAAAAAACTACAATCGTGGTGACTGTCTTTTTTTACTGATTCATAGTTACACAATTACAGTTCTTCATAGGGGTAATTACCGTGAAAACTTCCTGACTTGCACTGAAGAACACAGCAAATTCTATTTTCATAGCAGGAATATACAAACCCAATGATAGTTGTCAGATTCTACCCATTTTGCAATATTACTGCTATTATTCGCTCTTTTAATATTCAAAAGCCGATAAAGTTCGTAAACTTTTGTATTATCTTCTTTACAATCAAAAGTAGCCGGCACGTAATAATAAATGGTTTAGACTGATTAAACTTCTTCTGTCAATGACTAAAATAATTTTTTCAACTGTTAAACAGTTTTGATATGTAAAATAATATTGTTTCAATAAATGTACACACATTTTGATTTATTACTTACAATTCACAGGGCAGGCCTACAATAAGAGACCAGACCAAGATTGATATTATTGAACACTGTACCTTTCCTGTGGTGTATGCCAAGATTCTACGTTTCGAGACTTGATTACATTCATGTCTTAACATGACTGATTGATACTACACTGACAAATAT
Organism: Zootermopsis nevadensis; assembly: GCF_000696155.1. The sequence goes on along the minus strand of NW_019059703.1, from coordinate 52,045 downwards.
TTTAAGGTTAGTAGAGAAGGTAAGCATCGAACACGGAATCTTCTCAATACTGTAACTGCTAAATATCGCGACTCGCAATTTACAGAATCATATTTCTCAACCACGATTCAAAAATTTGTATGTCCACTCCGCCTTCGCAAGTTTTATGGCGTTCACCAAACTGTGAACATTCCATGTACCACATTTTCGGGGTGGTTATGAAAGAACCGTGATCAAATAGGCTAAAACCAGGGAAAAACGAAGGACTGTAGGTCCGATATTGGCAGAAGCGACTGTGAATATTCAGTTTCATAAACGCAAAGAATCGTGTTTGAAAATTCTTCTTTCAAACTAGATACAATAATAGTGCAACAATTTTCAGTATACTCGAAATGGGGATTTTATTCCCAATCCTTATTAGAGAAGAATGATTAAAAGGCAAGATTTGCAGTAATTGTCCTTAGCCATTCACGGTTATATTCCAATATAAAATTTCTTCTTTGGGGAATGAGCAGAGTCGAATGCTGACAATTATCTGGGCCTAATTTCCCTGATGATGGAGGCAGCAAGAACGTCTGAAACTTTAGTAAACTTCTACCATAATACACGGTACAATATTACAAAAGACACTTATCTTCAAAATGACTTATGATCACCTTCCGTTTAATGAAGTTCTTAACCTCTTAGGTCACGCATTTATTCACAGACTAGCCTTTAGAGATCGAAGAATGCGACGTTGCCAATACATGATCAGAAAGAGCATTTCTTCCACACCAGATCAACTACAAACATCATATATCAGTCGTTATTATTTCCATAATTATGGGCTTTTGAAATTAGGCTTAACAGCAGACCGGGAATTTAAATGCCAGGGCGTCCCGGGACGTCCAACACCCTTGAAGGGTTAAGAGCTCGTACTTATTAGCAGTGAACATTCAGATCACTCTAATCCGCATCACGCTGTTGGTTTGTAGTCTTAAGGCAATATTAAATACGTCAATCTAACACTAAAATACACCATAAAACAGTTCATCTTTGTTAATAATCCACTCTCTGCTGATTGTAGTATGAACGAAAAGGGTATTTTATAACACCCCTCTTTCAATTATGCCTCTGGTGAGCGTTCTGAATGAAACTCATTCTCGTCCATTCCTTTGACATCGTTCGCTGGACAAACGAATGAAACAAACCGCAACCGACTGCAGCGACATGTCATGTGAGGCGGACATTTGTGGCCTCTTTCTAAAGCAATCACAGCCATATTTAAATTGTGCTTTATAACTCCGGTTTACGACAGATACATGAGACACAGTAGCAAATAGACTGAGCCAAACAGGCAGCGGTTTACAGAAACAGTGCATCGGTGTATATTAGTCTTCTTTGTACGTGCAGTTACCTGTAAATTTGTTTGCAATGATGTTGCTATTTATTACGCTGTACTGAAGTCGATTATGTATAAATTCTTCTTTACTATTCACAAATCTCTACATTTTACAGCCCTTCAAATGAATTCTATATTTCCTGTTTAACTATTAACGTTCAGTGTAATTAATAATTGAAATTACCAACTTATATGCAAACTGAAAATAATTTTAATAACCAAAATATTTATTATAACTGGAATATGATCTTAAAGCCTTGAAACCGATTAAGTTCCGTTCTTCCAAACACACAATCATAAAACAATACCGTTCATTTCTCACGAACAGAGTACACAACGAAACTCACGGAAGTGTCTTTTTGAGAACCTGAAAATCAGCCAGTCAAGAAATCCCTTTACTATTACGTAAACCAAAGTTTCATCACCGTGTTCAAACTAATTAGAAGCGAGTGAAGAACTCACACAGACTGCTAAAATCCGCTCTGCCATCATAGAAAAAACACAAATACATAGAGTGGCACGTTATTATTATTTTTTCCCCATGAAGTATGACAAATAGTACATCCAGTTTCATCTTAATAGCTATTGGAAGCTGGATAATCTGTCCCATGTGTTTCCTCTCAATTGTACCCTGGAATTCCATGCACTGAAGTAATTTTCCGCGTTCATTGTGTGTCTGAATCAGATGCAATGAACAGGCAAACGAGCAGAACTGGACGTTTCCTCGGGTCAACGGTCAACCCCAAAATTCTGGCCTGTCGCACACGGAATTCTCCCTAGTTGGTTATTAGATGTCTGCCAAAACGGATTCGGTAGTTTTGGATATTGGAAGAGTTCCACAAACATTACATAGCAGTTACTCAGTTGTCATAAAGTTTGGTTTTAACGTGTCTATGAACAATTTATGACACGGACCATGCAAATAAATATTCTGACAGAAGGTGTCACCTACATTGCGATATAAAATAATTAAAATAAGTCGATGAAATCTAAAACATGTAGCTCGAAAACTTGTAAGAGGAACTTTATTACCGGGTAAGAAGTGTACTTGAAGAGGGCAGGTGTCCGTATGTGTTTTATGTTAACAAAGACTATAATATGTACAAATATCACGCCTTTCGAAGGAAATACAGGCATACATACTAGGATTGCACAGGTATTGAAACGCAGCGTAATTTTTCTTTGAGTTCAGTTGAACCTCGTTATACTGCGCCCCATTATACCGGGGCTGTGATCATGTCCTCCAATACGATTACATATATTTTACGTCGTACAAATTTCTATGAAATGTTTAGCTTACATTATAAGACTGTATTGAAACATTCCATTCTGTAGCGTGCGGAACAGAGGGTAAAGTCCATAGTCCGCTATGAATAGGTATATTTCTGGTTTCTCTAACCTTGGGGTTATTTTGTTCAAACAGAAAAATTTAGTGAGCACCAAAACTCCAGACCAAAGACCAGTATCGTAGAAACATAAAAACGTCTGTATAGGGCAGTAGACCTTGGCCGGCCAAGATAATACCTTGTACCATTCTTTTCCATGCCTAAACCGATTACTAGCACGCGGCTTACTCATCGCCCTAAAGATGGAAGCAGCTTGCACCTCTGAAACGTCGTTAAACTTCTATCAGACTGCACTGCGAAACAATCCAGAAAAGACTTTTATTTCACAGACATTAGCTGTCTGTGTTTAGCTATTCTATATATTAAAGAAATAAAACCTAACGTATTCGTAACCAAGTGTCGAAGTCATAAACGCGTCACTTACACACACACTAACTTACATTATCCGCAAATCTAAGCAGTGTACGGACGGCCTCTCAATATCGTGCTTTCTATGCCCTTAATGGTGACTTTTCATGTCGGAACTGCGTCTCGATGCTTCCTGTTACAACACTCTTTACAATCAAAACCGTCTCTTTCTCTCTCACTCACCATAGGTTTGAAGACCCCGCAACACCGCGTGGTTATGATTGCCTCATACTGGAAAATTATCCTGCCTGAAACACTATAACATTAGGTCGCCATGTTGTAACATTATCATACGGTAATACCGTATCACAACTTGGTGACGAAGAGAAGGGTGGGGACTAATAACACCTAACCTAAACTTAATAGCATTTCAACAAGTCTGGGCATTTATCCTACCTCCCTTTTTCGATTCTATGCTGTAATAATAAAATGAAAACTCCATTTTATTTAATTCAGCAACAGATGCTCTTGGGAACTCAGAATGTAACCGTCTGCTTCTAAACTCATCATAAACAAAGTCATTATTTTGGACAATGTCCATCTTTTGCAAAACTGGATCCGTAGGATATAGTCTAACTCTATTCAATGGCTCCAGCTGGCTAGAAATCTTCCTCCCCTATTACCTGAAGACAGATCAAGGAAAACAGATCTATTGAATTATAAAGGCAGGATATTGCTTTAGGCATGTCAACGTTGGATTTCTAAACTTTCGAGGTATAATACGTTTATTACAATCAGTTTTGACCAGTTGCGTTAGGTAACGCATCATACATATAGAATAGACACTCTTCCTAAAAAGACGATCCAGATTTAATTGCATATAATTATCCAACTACATAGCAAACTTCACTGTATTTGGTCTGTCTGAATTCAGTAGTCGTGGGAGATGACAATCACGTAAAAACGCTTTCAATATGTACGCCATCTGCAGCCGACGTCGAAAATTTCGCACAACTGCAGCTAAAGTTTGTTCATCGACAATGACCACTGCTGCTGAAATTTCTTGTTGCAGTTCTTCGATTCTGTGTGGGTTAATTCTGTGACATTGCCACCAGGGGCAGCACATTCTCCCTAGACTACTGAAATCGGGGACAAAAAAATTAGTGATGTTTGCTATGTAGTTAGGTAATTAAATTTAAGGGTCATTTAAAAAAAACATATAAAATTAAGCCACATCCTCGGACCAGACAGGATGAAACTTGGCTTATCCCTGCGCATTGCATTGATACCAACGAGTTCTCGGTGAGAATGCTGTCGTTATGGTGCGAATACGAATGGATGAAAGTCCTATATATCTGAATGTCAGAAATTTCATTTGGCTAATTACAGGCTCGAAAAGCTACGCCAGGGCTTTCGGCAATTTCACTACGACATGTGGAAAATACACTGCTTTGTTTACGTAAATTAGGAGTCCTACACATTTACTGAAAAGCTGATGCAAAATTCACTGAGTAACATAAACGCTTCGAGCGTTAAAAGATAAATTAATTATCATTATATGTTAGCATATTCCTTTAAAATAAATATAATGTATGTACTATTATTGATACTAGCAGAACTCAAGCTCAAATTCTATAATTGCTTTTCGTTTCAGTAAATAATATTTTGTCATAAATCGCGGTTTCTCTTGATTGTGGTACAATGTTACAGACTATTTAAATTATCCCTCTGCATAGACGTTTTCTTCAAATATTGAGGTAGATTCAAGTTAGGGAAAACTCTACGCTTTGAAGTTATGATTCTGGAGCTAAAACACATTCACGTGTACAATCGATAATTTTTACCACCTCTAAAAGTACATTTTTGTGCCACACAGAGCATAAAATACTAAGAGCCTCATTAAATAAACTATAAATGAATAAACATCAAAAAATCCTCTTGGTGTTCTCATTTACTTATAAATTTATTTCGGCCCACAAAATAAGTACACGTGACTATCGTCATACGCACTTTCGCTATTTACTTTTTCGCATAAACGCAGTTTAATTTTAATATCACGAGGTGCATCTGCGGGAATGGTAGAAATTGATTTGCAGGAGCGAAATTTCACTACGTCCCCCCACAATTTGGCTCCATTAATGTCTCCTTTCAGAGATGTTTTACATTTAGCGGTTTATGCGTTCTAAATATAAGCGACAATTCTCAGAAAGGCAACCCCCATATTTTAAGTGAATCGTCTATACAACTGACCTATTTTTAAGTGTAAAGAATTTTGAATTTTCTACATGCATCAAGTAACGTATACGTAATTATATTCAGTATAGAAGAATTAATGAAAACGCCGAACTTCAAGGAGTCTTTCGTCCCCGAGTGGTCGCAATACAAAGAGTACCACATGTCTACTGCATAGTAGAATGTCAGTTGTGAACACCTACGGCTTCTGTGTATCATTCTGCAATTTAACTCTTGTGATGACTGACAATACAAAATCTCGGTTCATGAACCAAACTACTACCGTACAAAACGGTCAAGGGTCAATGGAATAAATCCCGGTAGCACGTTGTTTCAATGGGCAAAGGATAGGGGAGGAGCGTGTTACAGAACGAATCAACTAAGAGAGAACGTTTCCCGAAATTAGGAAGGTCGAAGGTGGAGATTTTAACTGCTATGAATAGAACGTTGGTGTTTTGTAACATTTTAGTGTTTTCGGTAGTAAAAAAGCACTCTGTACGTGGCCACAAGCTCCCTCCGTCACTGTCTATGACAGACCGCTCGCTCGCCGTTTCGTCGCCTATCGGATATGGAACGCGTGTTGTTTTGCGTTTAGCAAAGCTGTACACAGCTGTCACTAGGTTTTGTGGTCAATCCTAGTCGAGTTAACACAGACAAATGATGAAGCTGGGTACCGTGGGGAGTTGAAATAGGGGTGTGGGTGGGTAGGTGGTGGTTGAAAGCAAATTGCAGTGTGATGTTGGTTGGCTATATGCCTACAAAGTGAAAAAAGTAGAACGGGGAATTACCCTTGCCTTTTGATATTTTTAAAACAGGAAAGGAATGGTCTCTTCCATTCCAACAGCTGAATTCATACGATAAAAGTGTTCAAAGCTCTCATTAAACATTCAGTTCAGCTCTTTACAAACACGATTTCTTTCATTTTCATTTTCCATCAGTCATTTGAAGGTTACGTTCTGTGGCATTCAAGTAGCCATTACAATTTCGTTTAATAACGTAATTCTGTTACAGAGACATCCGACAAATTTCGTCGTTTTTGAAAGACACCTGTGCGGTTTTCAGTCCCACAGCTAATGTAGTTCCCAATAATTGGAATGTAATTATAAAGTATCCATCGTCTTACTTTAATACTTATCCTTTACCGTTGATTTCATTTTTGCAAATTGTATTATTATATTATCAGTCTACTTTCTCCATTATAAGCTTTTAAGTTCGCCCTTCACTCTCTTAATCATCACCATAGAACACCATTTCTATGGACATCAGCATTAGTCCCCATTCCCGCCATACGCTACCGCTATCCTATTGCCTTAGTTCCGCAAATCTCTTAATAGCGTAATATACGGATTATCCATTATGTTAAAATCAGTATACTGGAAATATCCTACTCTGTTGCTTCCTATAAGACGCCTATAACGAGTTTCATAAATCTTCCTTCAATGAGGCAAAATGGCCTATTCAGAATTACAAAGTCTTGCTGTGTGAGTCTGTCTGTCCGATTAATCAAATGCAACCAACGCCATCGATACAATTGAAGTTTTGTAAAATTCTGTTAAAACTCCACATCAAAATGTAATTATAAGTTAATTCAGGTCCTCATAAATATTTTAATTTCACCAAAGATCTACGTTCTCTAACTTTAATGCTGTATTGCGCCAATTAAAATCCGCTGAGTAGTTCACAAACTGTAAAACGCTTCAGATAAGAAGAAAGGAAGATAAGAAGAAAGAAAGGGAGAAGATAAGAAGATTCTACTGAATCTGTGAATCTGTTCTTTATTCTTCACACACGTTAAAACTTCTGCCTTCTGCTCAGGAAATTCATCAACTTGTTCAAAAATATAGGGAGTTAAAACAGCAGATAGGTTATTCGATAGGTTTCTTGATCACGTGACACTGCAGATTCAGGAGACAAATCTGGAAGAGACAATTGTGTTGTATAAGGACGGAGGTGCTAGTAAATGTACTCAGAAGTCTATTTCGATTAGAACGTTAGATAATTCATTCTAGCCTGGAGAAACTCAATTAAGTCACAGGATATATGATTACGCAATAACGCCACCCTCAACTCCACTCACTTCCCTTAAGGGCCTCATTTTGTATCACCATTTCCTTCTTACCCACTTTACCATTCAATTTAAAATCTTTTACTGGTGCAAACATATTTGAGGAAATATTCATATAGGGCCTACGTTCATGCAAAGTTTCATATAACGTGTATATATAACAAATAAAAGGAATCTGAGATAATTCAGTAGTGTATAATATCTATTTTGTACATAGGCTATACTGTTGTTGATTTCCTTCATGTGATACATACTGCAGTGTTCAGGTCAAAGGGAATGTCATATACGTGTTTAATATCAAGCTATGTCAGTACTGAAGAATTATTTCTCAGCGGAGAATATATTAAATTTAAACTAACGTCTTCCTCTTCAAACTTCACCCACGATAGTATCTTCTCACCAAAATGTTGGAAGCAATTTTCAATACCTCCGTAACTAATGTCTTCTTCTTTCCCATTATGTTGTTCTCATACTCGTCCCGGGCGGAAGGGTTGGTTGCTTTTTGAAGGAGATTTGAGGTCTTCTTCGATGCTCAATCACCAAGGTCGATATTCAACACATTTCTGCGTATATTCTACACACGCTTACGATAAGTTTTTTAAGGCATGGACAAACATTCACTTACTACATGAGTAAACATTTTCCTGCGAAATGAAAATATTATAAACATACTCGCTTAATTGATTTCTAAAATATCATTAAGGCCGCATCAGGAAATCTTATTCCTTTTTAGTCACATGACTAACAACATTATTTCTTGCAGGACCAACGTGTGTTCTTTAAGCGATATTCAAAAAGGAGACATAATATCAAAGTATTAGATTCGTACGTATTCGTAAGTCCGCCCCGTCCATATTTCTGCAAGTCACAACGTTTGAACTAGGAAGCCGATCTCCATCAAACTTCGTAAGTCATTTCTAGATTAAACTGTGTTTCAGTATTTAAAGTGTAGTTCCGTTTGTTCCCTTTTGACAGCTACTATATTTAAGGGCCTAAGTGAAGTTTCAGCTATATCTTCTGAGATTCCTTGCAGATGAAACTTGTGATAAGATAATTCTATTCATTAGCTTCAGTTTATTTGAAGATTGGAATTTCTTAGGAGTCCAAATACGTTTTCGGAATATTAATCTGACAGAGAAATATCTTGAACAAAATTATAAGAATCCTTGCCATAAATCATTCCAATGGATATTAAATATAAATAATTTTCTTAAACAGCATCAACCGGTTATGCTTTCACGGTGATGTATTGTGTTTCATTTGCGGTACGAACTGGATCTGAAAATATACTCTCTACAAGCTTCAGCTTCAAATGGTTAACTAATGTTCGAGTTCATTTCTGCTCCCTAATTCTCACGTTGATTATGATTCGCCTATAGACCTACCAATATTTTCCTTAACCATCCGTTATCTTATATCACGTCCGTGGTCACGTACGAATGTTTTGTACTACCAACAGTTTATCAGCAAACTGTCAACCTAAGGTAATTACATGGGATTATATTGGACCAGGAACCAAAATACGAAAATTATGCTAGCACGGAAACTTATGTGGACTTCCATCAGCAAACTTAATCCACATTAATAGTTTTGGAGAAAAAACACATAGTTAAACAATCAGACAGACATGAAAAAGAATGACTAAGGTGGTTATACTGAATATCAATTAGTAATGACAAGGTACAAAAGAGATACATAACTTGTTTGTCATCAGTCTTTCGACAGGTTTGATGTGGTCCTCCATTTTCGCCTAACTTGCGCCAATCTCTTCATTTCCATATATTTTTTGCACCCCACATACTCAAAAATCTGCGTCACATATTCCAATCTTGTCTCCCCCTACAATTCTTCCCTTCAACTGTTACGTCCATTACCAAATTAACCAAACTTGGGTGCCTCAGAATGTGTCTCACCATCCTATCTCTTCTTCTGGTAAGATTTTTCTACAGACTTCTTCCTTCGCCCATCCTGTCTAAGACAAGTTCATTGCGTACTTCATCAGTCCACTTAATTTTCAACATCCTTCTATAGCACCACATTTCAAATGCTAACCATCATAGAATTAAAGGACTAAATACATAACTTATTATTTATTTAACTCACATTCGCCTGGAAAGACAGTAAAAATCACATGTTTACTTAATTCATCTGGCATCTGAATCGAGATTCAATACGCAGGTAACTTCCGTTAAATTTCAACTCTCTCTATAATTTGGTTAGCTCTACTTTACATCATTTTAGTGAAGCCTTATACATATCCCATCATCCACATGTGACAGAACAATGAGACACGTCAAAACAGTATGACAATTTTGATAACGGTATCAGTTGTCCCTAATTTGAATGGAGCACGTGAGAAGTGTGACAGTTGCTGTAGTCCACAGGCAAAACACAGAGCGATCACTTTCCTAGAATTCAAACAATTACGGTCTCTTGCCCAACACTATTTCATTTCCTTTGTTTTACTTTGACTGAAGAAGCTATTAAACACATGTGTTTCGTAACAGCCTTACTGTACGCAAGAAAACAAATGTTCACAGAAGGGTGTCACGTGTAGCACAGCGCTCTCGCATCGCAATCTATTGTTCTTGTATTCGATCCTTTTCGGTGGCCATTTTTACTCGGAGTTAGTTGCTTTCCCAACTGTACATAACAAAAATGTTTTATAACGAACGGCAGTATTCCATTGTGGTCATAGAAACAGTGTTTGGTGTTCTCACGGCGGTTGAACACAAAGATGGCTGATTCCTGGGCTGTAGCATCGTGCAGTCAGGTACAAGTATACCAACGTTTCACTCATCGCCCTGATAATGGGGGCAGCATGACCCTTTGACGCGTTGGTAATCATCTACCAGACTGCACGGCGTTAAAATCTAGAAGACAGTCATCTTCATGAGATTTGTGTTATGTCTGTATATTTGTATCCGTCTCTGCTAAGCCAAAACATACATAAGTCCACTTTTATAAGTCTTCTTATCATGAGGTGTAAATGTGAATGGTGGATCTATTTAGTTCGACTGATTACCTAATGACACTAGTCAGACATCTAATAACTATAACGGAGTGTCTCGCTTTGAAATGGCTAACAGGAGTCACTATTATTATTCAATTAGAAAGAGTAGGAAAGGAAATGAGTATTTTCTCTTTATCTTGAAATTTTCAATTAAGGAAAGCTGGAGAATGTCTCAGCCTGAATAACTAACTGATCGCAAAAATAATGTTACTAGACATCCAGCGTTGTTAAGAACAATTAAAATTGTATTTTGTACAAATCTAAGAATAAAAACCCATTTCATTCCCTGAAATCAGACACAAAATGTAACTGGTTCTTTTATACGAGTGCAATCTCAGAGACTACTGTTAGTAAATATATGATCGATTTGTTCACTGGTGTATATAATAATATTATAAATTATGCGTTTTAAATAGAATCATGCAAACTTTCAATGAAAAATACATGACGACAAAAAAGTGCTGGCGTGAAGGGGAGACTTATTCCTTGGACGTTTTGTACCTTGAAACACTAATATTTTTACGTGCATTCTCCTCCAGATGTTGTATTCTTTATTATGTGGAGCTACATGCTATAGAAAGCTCGTAATTTCCTTACGGCTGTTTCTCTCTGTTCAGTGTTGATATGGTATGCTTTTGGTTGTTTCAGCCCAGCAGAGAAATTTTTTATCAGGCGTGTTTTTGTGTAACTGAAGCTTCAGAAATAAGAATATACAGTTATATTATTGCACCACTTCTATTACACTATCTTCTAAACAAATATCTGCTTTCATGTGTTCATATTTCCAGTTTCTGTGGATTAAAGTTGCTCGTCCAGACGCACCGGGAAGAACTTAGGCTGCAATCATCCAATGAACTGGACAACAAGTTCTTAACTTCTCGTCGAGCGTTCCCAGAGGGTTTCCATGTCTGTTCCCCATAACTTACAACGAGCTCCCTACATAGGCAGAGGGAGAAGTCACGTACTTAATATAAACTACCTGTTCCGGTTTAAGATTTACTTCCCGTTTATGCGATTTCCTACGTTGTTTCTAATATTCAGCGCTTATATTTTCCTGTTTGTTTAAATAATCACTTTCTATCGCATGCTGTGCTGTTTAATTCCAATGTTTTATTGCATTCTAATCCTTCTATTCACATCATTTTTTTCACTCTTTACACATGCTGTCGCATTCCACGTGTAATCCTACGTAGATTTACCTCCTATAATGACACTTGTGACTTTCCGAGACGTTAGTTACGTATTATCTCGAACGACAGTTAGAATTCCAGTCCACGACAACTAAATTCTATGGCGGGATCATAATTCTTCTGTTCTCGAATGAAAATTCCAAGACAGCAGCTTAAAATGAGCCACGACAATACAAGTTATAAGTTTAGAAACCTAAAAGTCATGTCGATTCATTTTTATATTCGTTGCCAGCAATAAACCTTGCCGTAGGGGAAGAATAAATTTAATTATAGTTCATAAATCGGAAGGAAAGTGGGTGGAAGCTAGGTGAAAAACAAAAGATTCTTAAACTGCAATGTTTCGGTTCGAGAGATTTTGTAACATCGAATGTAATGGGAAGATGAGTATGACGTGGAAAGAGATCGTAACCAGGCCTCAGCTGACAGACTGTGGGGTCTTAACGAAAGAAAGCTCACTCTAGATAGATGGCATAACGGTCGATATTTAAAACGGGCTTACGTCCGGAAGTATTTATGAAGTTCAGATAAAATATCATGAAAATATTCAGGATATTAATTTCTCTGCATAGATTCGAACTATTAAATCATCAAACTGATTACATTTATGTAACTACACCCTAAAAGAAAATATCCCCACTAGAGAAATTTACATAACAGCCGTGGACAAAAAGGACCGGTGTTAGACGGACACAATATCCTGTATAAAAGACTCGACTTAATAAATGGCTGATCGGTTTATGCAACTATACACGACCGTCAGAGTTCAATCCTATCTGCAGCGATTGTGAAAACTTTTCTCATCGCCTACCTCATCCTGTAATCGGTGCGCTCCCAATCCAATGGGTCCCGGGCGTATTTGTTGCCACTGTATGTAGCGGCAGGAATTCTCATACCCACCTGGTACAGAGGCCTGTGACGTTTCAAAATACAGATAAATCTCAACAAGCAATGATTTGGCAGTGGCTCCATTTTTAAATATATTCATTTAAAAGCAAAGAACCCTGAACACATTCAAATTATTAGCGTACGCAAAATATACAATCGCTCTTTGCGGTTCATATTAAAATCGTAATATAATGGCTAATCTCTTGGGAAACAAAAATACAATACAAAATACGCAGCGTTAATGACACAAACATTACATTTATATATTGATTGATGAATGTAAATTCTTCAGAATTTCCAAAATTTATCCTATCAAACGAAATAAATCACACATAATCAGTAACTAATATTTTAATAGTCCACGGTTATGACCGCTAACTAACACACAATTATGTTTCAGATATGGGAAAGGCAGATTTCTTCATTACCCTTTGAAATATATAAAAATCCAAGGCACGGATTAGTATGACTATAAACTGAACTAGCATTGAACTGTGAATAATTTTATTCGCAGACAGCCAAGATGAGTGTTTAAATGACTAACCGGAGTAAACAGATATAAATAATCCAAGCCCCAAACAGAACCAATTCCTCTCCAGTCAGGTTTGGTAACTTGTAACACGGACCCAAATAAAAACTAGTCAACAGATGCGCCTACACACTTAAAAACTAGAAGATTACCACTGTAGCTGCAACTATGCAAACTTCTACGTTTAACACTTTATACTGATGTCGGTCGTAAAATGTCCTTACTGCAATACTGAAAATTCAACGGAAGACCCCAAGAACGTAAAAAACTGTAATACAGAATTAAAACTTTCACCTACAAATCACGTTCCTTAACCAACATTCCACGCCCATAGTTACATAATGTTTAATATTATACACGGAATGCACCCCAATAATGTATCCCGTCGACAAGTAGCATGTGTCAGCTTTAACAAGTATGAATATTTGCTGAATTTATAGGCATAAAACTGAGATTCGACAAATAAGACCAGATAAACCTCCCAATAAAAGTAAATATCTGGTAAATTCCAGACAATAAATATATGATATAGACCATCTATTTTGTGGGAAAAGCACTAACTCAAAAGCAAAGTGAACATTAAATATATTTACGGTTTATTTAACAAAGCCGTCGGCAGCTTAGACTATATACTATCGAATGATGGGATTGTAAATGTATAAAGAATTGGAAGTGGCACTATTCCGCATTTGCTGTGAGGACGAGGAAAACCATGGAAACCGATAGACCGTCTCCAGGCCGAGATTTGAATCCTCGACCTGGATACGAGGCAGGCGTGCTAAACACTCAGTTGTGACTTTCGGTCCGGACAATGAACTTCACAACGTTGGTTATAAATAAACCGAAACAAAGGCCTACAGAACTTCGGTGCAAACGTTTCATTAGGTAGACTAACAGACCTACACACAGACTTTCTATGTCCACAACAGCAATTCCATAAATACGTTAAGGGGAAAGGAGAATACGTTTTAAATGTAACAATAGTGTGTGCTGAATTTGGACATAACTTGAAATATAGTTCCAGAATCCCTTCACAATCCTACCTGAAACATTACACACAATAGCCTTTCATGTCGAACAAATATGTCATTATATGAAAACAAAATTGCACTGTACATATTTTGCACATTATAAAATTTGCGATGTTCACGAATATTTCTTTCTATGGATTACATCAGCACATGGTGTTTTTGATGTCAGACGATCTGAATACGAAATTTCCTCGTCTCCAACACAATACAGCAATCACTCGCCACCCGAGGGGAATTACGCCTATGAAAAACAACACGTTCAGACGTCTGGAATCTATGAAAATGATTTCGAGTGTCATTACAGCCATGGTCGTAGCAACTATGAATAAATTTATATGCGCGGAAGCCACCGAAATTTATCCATGTGTGCGCAAGTTTCAAAAACCGCAGATACTTAACATCCACTGAAGGCAAAATGACTGTTGGTGGAACAGTGATATCGAACATTTCTATTTTATGTCGCAGTACTAGGTGTGGAAACACAAGGAATTCTCGACTTTCTTTCTAACGCCGTGACGTGCCCTAACCCAAGTAAACGAATCATTCAGATTCTTCGCGATTTGAACAGCGAGGAACTTAATAACTGCTACCCTTCACTAAATTATATTAGGTGCTACTACTGTTTCAAATATCTGGTATTATTTCTGTGATCAAACGTTGCTACTCCTTTACAAAAATAAGCATTCATGTCTTATAATAATTATTCATGACTACACGTTACATTTCAATACCAAACAAATTTCAGTGACTGAACATTAAAAAAAAACTGACAGCAAAATAAAGGAGTAGGGGCAAAGATGAGAGGAAGTTAAGAGGTATGGACAATTTACTACAGATCAGAGTATTAATCGGGGGATCGTATAAAGATAATAATAAGAAGTTAAAGATATCAGAGGGGAACACTTCTAAAGATAAATGTAAATAAAATAATAGTTTTGAGTCGAATGATATTTGAGCTTGGAAAAATCTGAAGATAAAGTAAAGAACGTGCGGATAAAACATTGTGGAGACTACAGAAAGGCGAAGATAAAAAATAGAATAACTACAAGTAAAAATGGAAAAGGTGAATTTGGGAAGAAAATTGGAACTAATACAGACAGAAACTGGAGAAAAATAGATAAAATCAGAAAAAGAATTCTCCCTTATTAAACTGTTGGTAGTTGGAGAAATTAAGTAGTTAAAACACGAAACGGAGATAGGAAAGGGAAGACAATTGTTTGATGTTCTACTTCAAAAGATGGACACCTCTAAGACCTTTGGCCACGTCCTGAGCTACTTTAGTCCACAGACTGTTTTCTTAAGATCTTTTTACTATATACATTTAATATTGAATATTTCTCACTTACATACCAACAGTTATAAATAGCAACACATCTACATGTTACAAGGTAAAGGAATAAAAGAGTTGTGGTTACGTCCAAT
>NW_019059703.1:13189-36005 GCF_000696155.1 Zootermopsis nevadensis | reverse complement strand
CCCTAAAGCAGATTTCTTTCATCAGAAGAACTCGCCACCGGTCCTTGTCGCGATTAAAATGAAAACACTTCACATCTCACACCCGATTTATTCAAGATCCATTTTCATTTTATCCTGTCTACCGTCCTCCGAGCGGTCTCTTCCCTTCAGTTCTTTCGACAAAACACTTTACAAATGCCCATTTCCCACGCGTGCTACATTCCTCGCCCACCGCGGAATCCAATGAATGTATCAACCGAACAAAACCTATTCAGAAAAAAAAAACATATGCTCATCATCACACGTTTCTGCAGAAGAAACCAGTTTGTTATAGAACCCGGATGCAGAAATTTCCAGCTATATTACCGCGCCTGTGTTGAAGACATATGCATACATATGCCTGTAGTTATATTGTTTCATGTATGTCTGGAAGATTAAAGTGTGTGATGGGTATTTGTCGCGTTCTGAGACGCATTAAATAGCAAAAGGTCAAGGCTTATGTTCGCTTTATGGCCTTCCTACATGGAACTATGAATCCTGAAGCCACACTGTTGTGTAAGATATTAATTATAAGAAGGACGTGTGTCTGAGCAGCAGTGGATATGAGTTCCTAAGACTGGTTGGAATATGTAAATGTTCATCGGCCTATTACTGGTAAGATTCACGGAATGACCCACCAGTTATACTGCTCTTCGCTTAAAGCCGCAGACCTTGGACCATGCAGCAACACTAATGTGTTTCATGTAACAGTGGTACAACTTCAAGGAAGTATATTGATTAATTTTACTGAAATGCCACTCCTTTGTACATTACAACAGTACTCTCAAGGTTTGGTTGTGGTCGCATTCACAAGTCAGGCTACAGGATGAGAGGAGTCAACTCTTGTAGCATCTACTGTCAAACCAAGGTCATCTTTATCACTCGTATCTTGGCTTATTTGTTGCTATGAGCAGGTAAATTTATTTTGGTTTGAACTCGGTATTAACTACACGCACACATCTTACGCGTTGGACTTTTGGAGAAAAACCTATTTCCAACTTCTGCACACACAAGTGTAGTGTTTTCTCACAAGGGGACACCTCAAACTTGACTCAGAAAATATGCACAAACAGTAATTTCGTCTCTACAAAATGCATGATTTAAGGTAGATTACAAAAGGTAAGAAATGAAATGGTCAATGGCATTCATGATCCAAAAAACGTGAACAAGTGACGGAAGAGTTTGTTACGTGAATGGAATAAATGTAGCAGATGGACTTGTATGGTCCGTACTTCAGAAGCGCATGGCGGAAACAAACACATGGCAATACTTCTATTATAAGTTGAAAGAATGTGACTTTGTTGGCCTAAGAGTAATAATTACGATTCTTTAGAAGTTTTAAATAAAATTATACTCTAGATAAATTTTTAACCTCTACACTTGACAGAGGTAAACTGTCGGCCACTTTTATGGTAAGAATTACGTACTATATTTATATTTCTGCGAGTTTGCTGACAAATGATAAAGGAATTAATGATTATGAAATATGAACAGATGACAACGGTGAAAAACTGTAGAATTAAACAAAGATGCACATTACCTAGTCCTTCTGACCTAATTCTAACTTCGGCCTTCAGCATACGACGTACCTGCACCAATTCCTCCAATTGAAAATAATTTACGGTCAGTGAGTGGTTCAAACATAAAAGTATTTCTCTGATTACAAAACATTAGGCCTACATCTCAACACACAGCGAAAAAATCTGTCTTCAGGGTCGAACTTCAGAGTGACTCACTTATGCCACTGCTGTTCTTAGTGCATCTGTTACGTAAGGTCTGGTGAAAGATCTGTCTTGTCCTGCCACAACTTACCAGCAACAGCAGCATGCTAACTCACATCGCTGTATTGCTGGGAAACATAATTCCTGTTACATGACCTCTTTGACCCTTTTACACCCATTGCAAGTTTTCTTGTACCCACCCTTTCGCTGAAGCAGTAGACGCTCCTGCCTGACTTAAAAGTGTAGGAGTCCTATGAACCGGACATTAAGAAATGAAGGACAATGATTTTAACAATTTGTAGTTTCAAATAGTAGTCCCATTTCTAAAAATTTAAATCAATATTCTAGCAAATATTATTAAAAATGACAACATTTACTAAGCTATAACAAATTCTCACCTTTTCGCCTGTAATATTTAATCGATTCTCAAAAATACTGCATAGTAATACAGGGATGAACAAACTTCATTCCGTGAAAAAAAATCAATCCGCCTCACAAAGGCTTTCGGACATTATTAAATAGGGTATTTTGTTGTTATTTTGACACATACCATATTAGAGCGCACTCTAGACGCAAAAATATCGAGATGTTGAAAAAACATAAAATTTGTTGTCATAGTACATTTATTTATTAGGCCACTATAATTAACTATACGAACAGCTGAATACAAAATAGATACAATTCATGACAGCGCAGGTGAGGGTTCAGGATATCATGCCTACTTAATTAATCAAAACGTGTGAGATAAATGTTAAGTGTTTTATTAATCGGTATATTACATCCAATAAGGGATGATAATTGGAAAATAGTGTGAGGTCTGAGGTTCTCACTGCAATGAAGATGCTTTAACGAAACGCTGGTTTCTACCTAAGAATGCACACGACGTCACAACCCAGATGAAAAGAATAGTCATTTGATAATTTTTCTCATCTAATACATGATAATTCCTTCATTAAAAATATATTATAAAAGGAATACGTACTCCTGAGTTGCCCTCAACTTCTTTCCTTTAATTACAAACAAATACGTAACGTTGAGACATGTACCCTACATAAAACGAGGGGTATAGAATAGTCCACTAAGTGATCTACGCAGTTTCCTGTCCTGCGTGTGTACTCAGGCAAAGAGAATGACAGGCTTTTACCCGTCGCTTGGCTCGTGGGTGGTCTGGTTTGGGTAGACTATCCTAATTGCAATTAGTAGGAGGTTTTACTTTGTGTCATCATGGCATATTCAGATACCAACGTTGACACAATATATGATTAAATAATGATAATGATCAAATACTGCATGGACACTTCTGCTGTCTCCTGGTGATGTTTTAGTAATTCGATTCATCAGATTTTGCTTAAAAATTTGGCTCTTCAATCTCGTGAGAATGAGTAAAAAACTAGAGCCACGCATTTAGCTACATGAAAATGGTTCTACAAATAAAACTTTCGTTTAAAGAGTGGTTAAAATCTACATAAGAATATGTTACGTGATAGTGTAGTGTGACATAAAGCAAAAGTAAAGGTAGATCGAAAGTGATATTTTATTCATTACGTTGCCGAAATACAGATTCAGTTTACGACAATCCAGAGTTTAGACTCTCAGAAAAATATCCGCAGAAGAAGATATATTTTACCTTAAATTTAAAAATAACGTTCTGCCTTCTCTTGTTGAACATATGATTTACTCTAACTATAGAACATTATAGTCATCCTCACTCACTGCAGTACTATTAATTTTATCACTATGTATTGCTGTGTGTGTGTCTGAGTTAGTTGTCATCAGCGGATGTAACTAATAAGCTGTTAACACACATAACTGTCCTCAGTGCATTTATTATTTTAAATAGTTTTAAACTATCACACAGAATATCCCGAGACCCTGGACCAGGTCTGGAATAATCCGATCTATCGGTCTTCAGATGAATAGGTATTTTCACCTAAAAACTGATCAGAGCCAGCTATCGAAACGTAGTGGCTTCGCTTTAGAGTACTGAACGATGGACCAAGTCCAGAAAACAGTAATATTAAAAAAATATTCAGCTTATGCCATATTTGTACATGCCCATGTATTCGAAACCCAGAATAATACGTTCCTTTACGCAGCGTTATAAATAAAAATATACAGTGACTACTCGACGAAATGTGCAGGCGTCCACACGTAAGTTTAAAATTCAGAAAATTCTGATAAAGTACCCCTAACAGAGAGTAATCATTTTCTTTGCTATCAACAATTTACACAAAGAGATAATGTTTATTATTTGCAGCAATTTACACACAATTACAACAAGAGTGTCATAATAATCAGTAATATACAAAACACAAAGTTTATAATACACGCAATTTCTCATTTAGATTTAGATTTCAAGAAAGTTCTTGAAGCAGTGTGGCGATATTTGGAACAAGTGGAACATAAATTTCAATTTAACTTATCATTCACTTAGAATGAATTCAATTAATTTAATCAAAATCGACGGTGTCGTTTTCCGAACGACTTGAAATTATCTCTATTTTCTCATTCTCTCTTCCTTTCTTTAATAGGGCTTTCTCAATCGTATACGTTAGCTACAACGTTGACTGGAAACATAATTTTGAATAATAACTTGGAGAGGGCAAGGGAGAATGCATGTTTTTTATTGTACCAACTCGACGTTTCGTAAATGAACTGAGAAAATCAACTTAGGTATCCTATTCAGGACAGCCACGTCTGAACTGAGAATCAAACCCTGAACCTACCAAGTACCACGAGGTTAGACACACTTTCTATCCGTATCTTCCTTTACGTTTATATTCGCAAGGTCCTAGAGCCCAAAGTTTTTTAAAGAATATACCGTGAGTGGGATCCGAACGTACGACATCAGTGACCGAGCGTGCCAAGAGAGTGTGCGTATGAAAGTAGAAATATATAAAAAAAATTGAATGTTTTTAGAAATTTTCAAAGATCTAGTGGGTGCAGATTTCTTTTCCGAAGATCGAAATTATCCAGAGCGTAAAACTAGCCACTCATTTAAGAATGTGTGGAGCTACACCTCCAAACACCTATACAGAAAAACGGTAATACAAAGTCGATCATTAAGTTTGTAAAATTTCACAGTACACGTGTGGAAACACTTTGCACTTCATATTGCCCTGAGAATTCCCACCCTTGTTTTTGAAAACAACACTGATTACTGAATGGTAATGATAGCATCTGTTTCGTTATAACGAATTAAGGCGGCCTGCAGATTCAATGGACTGAGCCCCGATGTGAATGTCAGGGCAAATGTCAGGTGGTCGCTTTGTTGTGACCCCAACTCCACGTTAGCAGCCAGGGAGGACAGAAGGTAGGCCCTCAGAGGCATTAACTTCACACTAAGTTCAATGAGAATCGGTTGACTGGTCAGTTGATCTATTTGTGGGGTATAAACAGACCGACAAACGTGAACGCACTTCAAAGCATCTTATTCCTTACACGCAACAACGCTAAAGTGGCGTGCGATAATCATCGTGTTACCTACACAGCTCCTGACACCTACAATGAATATAAGGTCAATCATGGAGGTGAGTACAGTGGGAAAATTGGAAACAGCCGCAGACTTTTTTAAAGCAACGAGAAATACACGAAAATAATTTACTTATAAACTCCACGCCACATATACACCTTCACATTTTGGTATCTACAAAGATCTAAAATTTACACTTTAATAAATCGCTGTCAGGACTGATTTTACCTGTCTCCCAAACCGAGATACTAATAACGTTAACTAACTGACCAAAGTGACTAATTTAACGAGCTAACAAAACTCCAAGCAAGAGTCCTTTGTGCGAGAATCCAACAGTCACTCAGATATTTAATATATTTCCGATCTTTTATGGAACCAGAAGGTTAACTTCAATGTTCACAAGTCCGCCACCTCTCGGACAATTCCAATCCACACTCCTCTACCCTATTTCCTCAAGATCCAGTTTAATATTGTCCACCCATACGAGCCTGGTTTTTTTTTTGGTCTATTTGCTTCGACTTTTCCAATCACAATTCTTTCTGTACGCATTCAGATTATGCGTGGTGCATGCTTGGCCCATCTCACCCTTATTTACTGTCCGTGCTGCTAATAATATTCGGAGAAGATCACAAATATTAAGACGATCTTCAGCTGCGCAATTCTCTTCAGTCTATTGTAACTACATTGCACATAATTTCAAATACTCTCCTCAGTATCCTGTTCTCCAGTACAGTAAATATTGTACCTTGTCTTGATGCGAGAAGCAAAGTTTATACCAACACACGCAACGGTTACAATTACAGTTTTGGGTATTTTAATCTTTATTTGTAGATAGGATACAAGTTGCCCTTCGGTAGAGTAAAACTGCGCCAATATATTTAGAAAGAGCTATTAACTTTACTCAAAAATACAATAGATAAAAGGTTAAAGAAATCAATTTGAACTTAATCCATTGACGTCAAACACTTACCGCGTAACCCATTTAATTTATCTCCTACATTTTAGGTTCATCTTCCCAACTACCACCCACACACCCGCTTTCAGGTTTTCCAATTAACGTTTTTTTAAGAAAATGGTTTTCCTCGTTCGCTCATTAAACATATTTTATTTAATGATATTAACGATGGGGGTTATTTTACGAACCAACAAGCGTCTGTTCGCGTAATAATCTTCATTCTGATGATGGAAACATAACACAGACATTTAATAAATTAATATATCTTTCACTTTTCATACGCTTCATACTCCGAAGAAATACTTCTCAAATATATAAAGTAAACTTGTATCAGAAGTAGATTCCCGGCCTTTACAGGATAAATAGCAGAAACGATAAAGGAAATCAACGGGGCTACACAATTCCACTTCCTAGCAACGGTTATGTTATGAAATCTGTATTAGACGTAGAAATGTAACTTCAACTCAACAGGCCTCAAGCATGTAAGGGAGACAATTCAATGCAAAAAATTTCCTATATTATGCTACCAAAACAATGAATTCATACATCAAACAGCTTTCAGTAATCATAACCTAAATGTTGACATGACTTAAGTATAGGAACAAAAAAAATATGGTTCTTAGACATGTACACCTTTGCATGTCTGAAAGTACCTTTCTTTCCTTGCTTTTTATTACGTAGGTCACAGGAGGCCATACCTCTCAGAAGCGGTTCGTTATCCTTTTAAGAAGACCGGGAGTCTAATTTATAGAACGATAAGACAACAATGAGAGCCACGGTGGTATAGCGGTTAGAACGCTGGCCTTGTAATCCTGGGATCTCGGGTTCGATTCCCGGCGGTGCCCGAATTTATAACTTGTGTTGGGCAAGGCCGTGTCTAGGCAACACTGAGTTTTCCTCCGGGGGCTTCCCCGGTTTCTCCGTGGCATCCCAACAATTACTCCATTCACACACAGAAGAAGGCAATGGCAAACCACTTCTGGATCATCTGCCAAGAACATATATGAACAGGTCCCAGTCCGAGAAAAGGATGGAAGGATCCTGTTCATATGGACCTGTCGTCAGACAGAACACTAAATAAAAATAATACAACAATGATATTATTGGAACAAACGAAAGGATTCACATCACGTTTTTATGCTAATTTGTAGTTTTAGTTTTCCAGTGCAGGTCTATCCCGTACTTTGGCTTCTTCGCAGTCACTGAAGATCCACTAGCATTGCAGTAGTCACCACAAATTATTCATATTTTAAAGAGAGGATACTGACATTTTTGTCCTCATTTACTGCATAGTTTTTCGAAATATATCTACTACATTCTTACAAATTTATAGATCAGGTGTATTATATTCTATGGACTTTATGTGTAGTGGCACAGAGAACACCTCACAGGTTTCCTTGGCTCGTAGGGAACTTAATTAAATATCAACTGCAAACGTTATTTGATAATAAATCATTCTAGCATATTTCGACATCTACGTGGAAGAACTGGGAATAAAAAAGAAAGGACTACGAAAAGTAGAATCTCCGCGTTGGCCGAGAACTGAACCGTGTATCATTCGGATGCAAGTCAGGTGCTTCAGGGTTGTGAACCTGCCTGCAAGAGAAAATGAAAATAAGACCCGAATGTCATACCAATTTCCTTCACAAAACCAGCCGTGCACAATTTTTAATACGTGTACACAAACTGAGAAATATTCCAGGAGCGAAAATACTCTAGAACAGCCAGGTAATCAGAAGTAAGTAAACTTTAGGGAATTATGGTTTTCTGAGTTTACCACAAAGCATTAAATTTATATTACGCTTGTTTTCAGTTCTTCTTCCTTTCCCATTTCACCTCTTCTTCCTTACCCTTCCCCCCACCACCCATTTCCACAATCCAAGACCCTGTTTTTCCTTTGTCTTTCATTTTCTTTTCAGGAGATTGTGATGAATTCTTGCGGAACAAATTAACATCAAGAAACAATTATATTACGCCCAGATCTGCACTTTACGAAAATACAGTATTCAGAAGTTTAAATGCTATGATTTGACAAGAAATGTTTTTTTTCCTGTGACCGTAGGAAAGGTAAAATTCGTTATTTAATTTATGCATACTTATTTTGACATTAATATAAACGGTAACAAAACACAGGAAACGAAGGTACGGATTACGTTTTGCAAGTCCTTGCTGCTACAGTGTACATTTTCTGGTTCGATTGCGATTTCTAAAACGTAAGTCAACAGATTCAAACAGCACATCATATAGGCTACTCCTCAGAGTACATAAAACGAGAGATGGGCAGATGCACAGAACACAAATAAAGCGTTAAAGGCCTTTAGTGCAATAATAATGAATGTGCACGTGTACATGTATCCCATCGACCTGACCGTATCAACAAAAATCAAGAACCCTAAAGGGCAATGATCCCATTGTGGTATGAACTGACTTAATGAATTCTTATCGGGCTATTAGCTGTGTCAGGTGGTTGAATGGAGAAAACGCCAACGTTTCGAGAACCATATTTGACGTCATCCTCAGGGTACTGAACATCAGTGCATATATTCAGTTCCTATGCAACATTATGTTTAGCGCATTAAGTAAACAAACAAAAAAACAGGACGCTGCTTTTGAAAATTTTAAGGCACGTCTCTCTTGACCGTTTTTAATTTTGTCTTTAGAGATCTGAAAGTCCCATACTAAGGGTGTGTGAACATTTTTTGGCCTTTTTCAATTTACTTGCGTATGGGAAATTAAAGCGCGGTCCTTGCAAAGTTACGAAAATAATAATCAATTAACTATTCACTAAAAAGTGGTGCAGTACTTACGTTACCGACTGGGAGCCATAATCAAAATGGCAGTTTGTTAATTATAAATGTCTATTACGCAGAAATCACATTGTGCGCCTAATGCATTTCCTAGTAAACGACATTTATTTATACAGAGGAATTCATGAATAAAATCGGTTAAGGCTATTTTACCAGAAACACAACCTCGCAGGAATGACAGACCCGACAAACATAATCATTCACTTTTACAAATTTTGTATTCAATAGTTAGGCCAATTTTTTTACACAGTTCAGATGTGGTTAACTAACATGTTTCAAGGCGCATGTTTCGATCATAACCAGAGATCTGTTAAAATTTGTCGGGGAAAAAACTATCAGGTGTTGTAAGACTTGAAATAATAAGTTGCACTGGAACGGAATTAATTAATCGTCGGTTTTACAAAGATTTTTGTCATTATCATCAATGTCAATAACAACTGTGGTTAATCGTCAGACCATCGTACAGACATTTTGTGTCATAGAAATGAGTTTAATACCGGTGTGGGATATGATAAAGAACACAATTCCCTAACACCACTTTACCTCTCTATTCCCAACAGAGATACGACAGTTCTTTCATTCCAAAAATTATGATCAGAGAAGTGTGTACAGAGATTTGTAAGTCGACAGACGGAATCAGCGTTATTATCTGTGACGGTAAATATAAGACGGCGGAAAGACAATAGCTGCAGCAATGTAAAATAAAGTGAAATACCAAAAATAAAATGAAAGCTGCAGTCAAAAAGACATCAAGCGTACAAAATTATCCCGGAAATTCTTACTGGACGTATCTCTTTCGCAGAATTCTGAAAATATTGCTCTTTAATGTTTATTGCCTTTAGTAACAAAATTACGAAAAGAATGACTAACTACACCTTCTTTTGTTTCTTTTTGTAGAAAATACATACTGTATCAGAGCTGTTTTAACAATATCAAAAGCAGTGTTCTGCTTTTGTATGTTGTAATATTAATTATGAAGAGTAAAGTACAAAAATTTTCTTCATTTAAAAGACTTTGAAGTCCTACCGTGCGTCAGTATTTATTCCACTGGAAAATATAATTACTTTGACTCACGAGACATGACTGTTGAGGGTATTTCACTTACAAAGTAGCCCGCATACTCTTTCATAGGCCTACTCCAACACAATGTTCAGATTTGTTTTATATCAAAGGTATCTAAAAATTGTGCAATAACACAATTGTGCAATAACACAATTTTATTGAAACTATACCTGTCAACATGTTGGTCGTAACTAGGCAAAAGAATTTTACGTAAATACGCGATGAGGAATGTCCGAATTTCATAAACCTACTTTAAAATTCAGTAACTCTGCATTTTGTTCAAAGAGGTCACAGGTTTCGTTCGTTTGTAGTGATAACAACGAATATTTCAGGGCCTCTCGCTTTTTCTGGCCTCCCATGTCTCACTCTTGTACTTGGACATATGGGAATTGTTCTTTCTCCTTATGTTGCCGTAGTTTGCCTCATACGTGTATGACCGACAACAAAGAAAAAGGTATTGTGGAAAATAACAATTTTTAAATACCTTCAATAAAATACTATTATTGACAGTAGACTGCTTGCATACTACACCTAAAAAGGCAGATTTGCATCTCTAGCTTGACAGACAATTTCAATGCTGTTAGAAACTTGATGTTCCTGCCAAAATATTTCCCTAGAAAGGTATTTGTGTGACATTGTCCGAAGGTTGTGGGTTCTGTGCTCTGTGTTTCTCTTCATGAAAAAAAGTTATATCGTGGCCAAAATACTAACAAAGTACCTCCCTAATACAAACATAGATCGTTACTACCGCAGAACTGTTCGGTATCTTTTTTCAGGGTGATCATTCAATTAATAATGTTTAAATAACTGTTAACATGCCTTAGACAAAGATTTAACCGCAATTAAGTGTTATTTGTTCTATACAGGGAATTAAGTGTGTAAGATGAAACATAAGGTAACATGAACAATGGCTGGATGTGAGTTACTGAAAAGTGCATTCTCTTAGTATTAATAAAACGCTGTGCTACTGCTATGTGTATAGTCTTAAAATAAAATAAATGCTATTTGGAACTGGTAACGTAATTTTAAATTATATCTACCAGAATACTAACAGAAGATTACTGTTACAATAGAAGACGCAAAGATACTTAATAATTACAAATTGTATTTATATACAGTTTGTCTTTTGCAATGTGCATTGTGCGTGACGTCTCTCTTATGAATATCACACGCAAAGAATTCATATAAAGTCATATAAAAGTAAAATTGTTTGTGGGGAAAAAAGAACCTTTGTTCTGAATTGGGTTCAAACACGCAATATTTGGATTTAATGAAGCCAAACATAAGAGCGAACTATAGAATAAGGTCGAGGTCAGTATTTAAACTGAATTAATTAAAGGAAAAGAATACGTCTTGTACTGTATAAGGACATGAGTGTGTGTAACATAATCAATCTACATTTCTCCCTCGGTTTCACGCCATTCTTGTTAATCGACCCACAGGGTGATTATGGAATACGGCTTATATTTCAATAGCTACACTTGCCCTGTATAAATCTAAATTAGACGTAATACTCCACGGAGCAGAGTCCTTACTGTGAAGAAGCAGACCGCTTAGCCACTCAAGAAGTTCCCAAAATGTTATGGAACCCGAATGTTCAATACCGTGTTCACAAGAAGACCAAAATCAAAAATCATGACCTCCCAAACACGAAGCGGGAGTGCTAACCACTGGCCGCGATGTTCTGTCACAGCACAGTCCTTCCTCTCCTTTCTGAAGATAATCACGTTTTTCAACTCAGTGTATTTGGAATTAACATTGGGAGAGTCAAGAGCTTGCACACACACGTGTGGATCGATATCGAATGTTATCGAGTGTCACACGAAAACTGTTTGTCCTATAAAGTCGGCGGAGCAACACAGTGCAGTTGCAAACTATAATTCATACGCGTCTGAATGTCAATCACTTGACCTCAGTCCATCGCTTCTTGCTTGAACTTTACACTTGTTTACATTAAAAGTGTACAATTTTCAAAAACGTTTCTGATACTACGTCAACTTCAATTTTTAGAGACTAATGGTTTCTGAATCGACTTTTGCCGAGAAAAATTATTATTGGAAAGGATATGGAAGGAAGCAGTCTCGGCCTAATTCAATGTATTGCATGGAAATTTACATGAAGGGAATGGAGAAAACCACAAAAACCTCAGTCATGACAGCCGGCCTCAGGGCAGTAATCTCATATTGACCACCCGTACCATTCCTTCTGGTCATTATCTTCATTATTTCCCATGCGACAAGGTAAACCTATCCTGTAACCTAGCTAGCTACTATCAGGGACACGAACTCCATCTTCGTGCGAACCGTATTACGTAAGTAATCTCATAGTGAAGTCTTCTCAGGCCGATCAACCGTGTAAATATGGAGTTATGTACCGTGACTGCATATTTACACGGATGATCGTCCCCAGAAGACTTCATCGCATTTAGTCTCCGTGAAAGCTTGAAATCTTACTTAAGTACGTATCTCATCATATCCCAAAGACAGCCGAGGCACATGAAGACGGAAAAGATGGTTCTGGCACCTCCCTCCCTGCACTTATATCTGTTTCGTCTCTTACATCCTACGGCTGCTTCAAATTCGTGAAGACTGACAAAATATAATTTGATAAGGATGGGTACAAAAAAGACAAAATATTGTAATGCCTCATTTTTAAATATTTCTTAAAGAACTTTAACATCCATAAATTCCTGTATGAAAACTAAAATAACTTATTCTTGAACAGCTAATAGTCACCGGTATAGTCAAGGTAGTAACCACTTCTTATACATAACACGAACGTTCATTAATGTATTCAAAAACGCCTGCCACTGGCCCCTGTCATAATCCATGTGTATCTAGTCTAATCTTCATACCCTGTCGATGTGGAATAATTGGTAAGACGTCAGGTTCTCACGGCAACGAATATGAAGATGACTATCTCGGATGTTGCGCTGTGTACTCTGGCAGAAATCTACCGATGTTTCAGAGGTGCCTGCTGCCTCTATGACCTGGCTCGTTGATATAGAGGCACTAAGCACTCCTGAAACGTCTGTCAATTTCTTCCAGACTACATGGCGCAACATTCCAGAAGCCAATCGTCCCAAGATTAACATTATTTTTCCATTCACGCTTAAGTCTTCTAAATGATTTCTTTCCTTGAAGTATCCTGACTAAAACTATATGCAGGACTCTTCGCCATCAAGCGTATTTACATGCCCTGTCTACCTTACATCCCCTGTATATAATGTCACGTGACAGGATACACAAAGAGTCTGTGGTATTATCTAAGAGGACACCCAGACAAAGGCAGACCTTGGTAAAGACGGAACGAACTTGTGAACTGCCTTGAGCGCTTTTACCATGCAATAAGGAGAATAATTTTACCTTCAGTGAAGGGAATTCATATTATCTAACACCGCTCTTTTCTCATATTAGGCAATATGGAACCTGGTTTAAGGCATTTGATATAAATGCTCCGGATACTGAAATGCAACAGATAGTGGATATTGCCACAGAAAGATAGAATTAAACAACAGCAAAGGGAAACAAAAAAGTACTCTTTGTAAGAAACGGGGAAGGAAAATAAATGCAGAAGAAATGTGGATAAGCAGACTGCTACCCAAGTTATTCAAGGCGTATGAAAACATTCAATTATAAAGAAGGAGGATCTTCAAAATGTGCACAAACAAAATGTACGTTTCATAAACTTTATATAACTCCAGTCGGAAAAAGCTAGTCTTACGCTTGGTTTGACAAAGCAATTGAAGTACACGCTCCAGGAAACACATACGTTTATGCGAATTTCTTGCTGCACAGTGTAGTTACAAAGGAAACTATTTTATCTTTTCTCATATCGTGAGATGCGCTGTATGAATCTGCTTCAAAGCAGCCGTGGTTACGCAATTATATAACAATATAGTACACTACAAACTACGAGGCAATATATCCATTAATTCTTATTTTTAAAAGTGTCCGTGAAATGTTTGTGCAGAAGCTATAGTGTCCACAGTTAAACACACACCAGCTGTAAAATGAGTTGTGATCAATTTCCAAATACTCGTGGAACCTTACAATAAATATGAATCACTTTAAATCTAACTCAAGAGAGCTTAGATTTTTCTCTACAATTCCCTCCCACACGAAATATCTATTTATTAGGTATAAAATATCACTTTTATGTTGTAACTTCCTGAACTTTGGTTATTATTTTTATTATTATTAGTGTTCTGTCTGATGACAGGTCCATATGAACAGGATCCTTCCATCCTTTTCTGGGACTGGGACCTGTTCATATACGTTCTTGGCAGATGATCCAGAAGTGGTTTGCCATTGCCTTCTTCTGTGTGTGAATGCAGTAATTGTTGGGATGCCACGGAGAAACCGGGGAAGCCCCCGGAGGAAAACTCCGTGTTGCCTAGACCACTGCCTTGCCCAACACAAGTTATAAATTCGGGCACCGCCGGGAATCGAACCCGAGACCCCAGGATTACAAGGCCAGCGCTCTAACCGCTAGACCACCGTGGCGGTACTAACTTTGGTAAGGAACAAAATTAAAGGAAGGACTAAGAACAGACTAATGTTTCGGTAAGCATTGTAATTGCCATTTTTAAGGTGGGTATGAGACGCTATCAGTTCAGAAAACACTGACACCAGACGCAAAAACCTGTGGGCAATAAAAATATATCTCATATTACATTTTTCGCCACAAAACTCTCATCAGCCAAACTGGTAGTGAATCCAGGAAGCTTGGAGCCTAGACGTTATCACAAGTAGTGGTCAGCAGAAATGTTGGGCACAAACTTATATAGTCAATCAATCCGTACGTTTCGTGCCAATCTCTGGAAGGGAAAACTACGGAAGTAAATTAAAAAGCAAATACGGGAAATTTCTAATGGTTGCTATGTTGGGGGCTTAAGATGAAAGATACACAAGAAGAAAGGATGGTAGGTAAATCACACCGACAGTAAACTTTGAGAAGAATTCAGATCCGATAGACCCGCATTTTTGTGTATGCACAATCGACTGCTATTAGATCGAATTATGTCAATCTCTTAAAAGGCACAACTATCAGATGTGTTTAACTGGAGTAACAAATTCAACTATTAGAAAAAGTTCTGTTCCAACTTCAAAGCAAACACATTACAAAGGTCAACAGGTTCCTCCACTTTATGGGAAATAATCGCTGCTTGATTTGAGAAACATTCGAAACCCACTATGCTCTTCGAAAACTTACGCATACTGCGAAAACACTATATGATGAACAGCCAGAAGATTATCACCAGCCACACACAAATCGCCGTGAAAATGTCAATCCGACAGCGCAAATAATGTTTTTCTCAAATTATATTTTGTCATTTAACATATTTTATTTTCATCAGGTCCAGTTCCGTTTTTATGTCACTGTATTTGGAAATTAGGAGGAGATAATATTATCCTCAATGCAATGAAAAAAAAACAAGGAATTGAGCCTGATGACGGCCACATCGGAGCGAAACATATTGTGAAATAGAATGGACAGCGAACAGTGTGTGTGCGTGTGTGTATGAAAGTGATTTAAAATAACAATCAAGAAATAACATAACACACCCGGATCCTGGACTACAGACTTACTTCCCGTGCTACATGCATCAATGAATAATTATAGGACGTAAAAATATGCAAAGGAACTGTATAAGTTATTACACATCATAAATAGAAAGCAATTCTTAAATCTTGTTTCAAATTCAGTACCTGCTCTGTAGCTTACAGCCTTGTTTCATTAGGATTTCTTGGTTTACGACTGGTCTTTGTTTTGGAAAAATCAGCAGCTGTGAAACAGGCGTTAGGGTCATCACAAATTACGACAATGTTCTGCGTAATAACTGTACAACAGAGAAACGAGTAGCCTCGCCTAACAAGAACATAATACCTTCGTGAAACGCCTTGCTCGGTATATGAGGCTATAATATGTTTGTTTTCTATCTCCTACAGAAACACAACGTCGAAATGTCCAATTCTGCCCACACTACAGCGCAGCCTGTCTAGGTGCTACAGCTGATGCTGGAGGTTCGTATACTCCAGAGGAAAGAAGCAGAGCAAAATTTACGGGTCCGTCTACAATGCAAAATCTTCCTTACTAAAGCCCAGTCCCTTCTCTTAGTCTGAAAGACACACAGATATCACCGCTTTACTCATTCCATCCCTTTTCTTATATTGCAACATGCGGTAAAATACGGAACCTACAGACGGATACGGAGTCGTCCTAACAGGGTGTATAAAAATTCATTTACGCTGAACTCTCTTCATATTCGCAGTTTCGGTTTTCTTGCATGTGTGAAACTTGAAACTTCACACTTAAAATAGCACAGTTATTATTTCTAACAATGCTTTGGCAGATTACAAAATAATCAATATATAGCAAAAATGTATTACACTTTTTAACACTGACGGTGAAACAGACTGTGGGCTTGGGCGTAAAATCCAATGTAGGCCCTGCAGGTGCTATACGACTGCGGTTTTTCAGATTTTATTTCGTTCCCCTTCTGTTTCTCCAATTTATTTACCTCCTTATTTAGTCTTTCGTTTACTTTTCCTTAGTATTCCTATCTCACCTAGTGGATACCTATTTCAGACAGTTCTCAAACTCAGGTCGAATCGATATCGACTGGTCTGTGCGTAGACGACGTGGTACGTGCGTGCGTGCATGTTTGTCTTAATGTACGAGATATTTCATGTCTCCGAAAACTGATGTACTCTGTGCCCAATGAGAGAATAAGCCGGCGACGTGAGATCATATTCCTGTAATCGAAATATTTTCATGCTGATTGTGTGATATGTATCTGAAACTTTGAATCATGTAATCAAATTTTCCCAAATACTTAATCTTGAAAAGGAAAAATGGAATTTGGAATTAACAGATTTCTACAACTCAGTCAAGAAATCTATCTTGTTTTAAAGACATCACTCGCTACTTAATAATGAGATAATTGTGTATAAGAATCTTTACACTACTAAAGTACATTACGACAGGACCTTTGAACTTTCGTAGTTATAACTTAATTTCACCAGATCTTTAACCCTACGACTATAGAAAAATTAGTCCCATAGTTCTACACAGTAAACATTTTCGTTGCGGTTTCCAGCACCCAATTTGTTACACAATGTCTTTCAAAAAACAAATGAAGATGACCAAAAAAATCAAACAATTTTTTTCAGAATGAAACGTTATGCAATTTGCTTCTATTTTGAATCACAACAAATTTCTACCCAAAAGATAAAAAACCTAAAACTCCCCGCAGATAGGAAATGAAGTCGTCCATCCAAATTACTCGTCCAACCCACAGCTAGAATAAAATTGTTCTCTTTGCGTCTTAACAAGAATCAGAGGTTTCATATTTTGTTCTCACTTTGTACTTACGTACTTGCAATTGAACCCAATACACCAATTCGGACCGACTCAGTAACAACCCACGCAGATTTTTATGTTTTACCAGTGACTGTACCCCTTTGCCTTATATCTGAATGACTAATTTTAGAAACGGATGGGGATTCTAAAGTATTTTAACCAGATTTATGTTTTTTTACACGGATTATTTCAGATTAATATCGTTTCAGTAGAAGCTAAAACCGGCAACTGTGTTGTACCTGCACAGAAATATAACGTCCACGATACTTATGAGTTCTTACAGAAAGCATATAAAATAAGCGCTTAATCTGAAGGTTGTTTCTGTCTGTCCGTCCATCAGCTTGTTTCTTATCCTAAAGTAATAGGTTTATTTTTGTTAAACAGATAACTGAAGAAGGAAAAGTTGTACTAAAGTGTGTCAACATAATTTAATTTTCATTCGCATTTTTTAAATCTGTGAAACTCAAATCGAAATTCATCGACATTTTTAAAACCAGAAGGCAATAGGGTGCACAAAATTTACAACAACGCTTCTATATGTGCAACATTATCGGGACTGACTTTTGACATACACTGTTCAGTTTCGTGCTGGGAAAGGATATGCAGTAACGTATTAAATACAATATAGTTCAATAATGCGATTTTAATTAAAGCTATGTGATTAGATACACAGTAAATATAATATTCACTTTATAATTAAACATTAAGAGCAGGAGCGAAGCGTTCATGTTAATCGTATAAGCCCAGCTAACACTTCGAAAAACAAAACATAAGATGATTGACTTTCGTTGAACCGCATGAACTGGAACACACCAGAATTGATCATATAAAATGTATCGTTAGCCAGCTATTGGCTAACAAAGCCTGGCATTCTGGAGTTGGCCAGAAATATATCTAACCTTATCGAATCTGCTTTTAAGTGCATGTAGTACCACTGAACCACGAAAGTAAAACTTTATTTTTCATTTCTCAAGGTGTTAGCAGGGCTAACACGGTAACATAAACGATAATCACCTCACAGTTACAAGATAAGTTAATGTAACCAAGAATTAAATCATAATAATGGTGGCAGTACCCAATTGTGCCATTCTTCAGAGATTTAAATAAGCGAGATTACAATTTATTAAAATGAAAAGGAAATAAATGTATTTTTCGTTATAAAATTTGTTCCAAAATTAAATTAAATTTTATTTTAATGGACAATGAAAAATCGTAAATAGCAAATTTGGAAAATGTGTGGATACATTATGAAGTGGAATACATATATCAACTCTTATTTATTATAGTTCGGATTCTTCGTTAGTTGTCAAGAGGGTATAAAGTAAAAGTTATGTAGGACCATTCATCACGTCCTATATTTTTACAAATTTAAAAACTGGCTTAGAGCATTAAAATGCAGATTATGTAATCAACTCATGACGTCTATTGATACTTAAGTTATAACGATGTGATATATATATATATAGACATAGACACACACACACACACACAATATTGTTAATGGCTCACTATGTCATTACGTACGATAGAATGGATTCAATATTTAGGTAGCTTTCTTAAGTACTTCTAACGAGCGCAAAGGTATTCAAGTCACAGAGTAAACGAAAAAAAGGGAGTAAAGAATAAAGACACAAATGAAATAATTGACAGTTAAATTGCAACAGGGCTTTTCTATTAATACTAATATCAAGGAGTAGAAAAGTAGATTTCTTTGTTAACACATTTTAACAGGAACAAATTAAAAACATTCAGGAACTTCATGGAACCACAAATATACGAAATACGAAACAGGTGGACTTCAGATCATTCTAAAGGCAGTTGGCAACGTTGTATTGCAATAGGTTTGGTTAAAATTCTGTACATTATCCATCGTCTGGTCTTTGTCATAATACGACTTTTCGGGAAATGATCTGTCTCCGCTATCAGGCAAAATGATGAGCGATGGAGATCAGCTTCTTCTTAGGGAACCCACAGAGTAGAAATCCCTTGTCCCTCTGACGATGGGTAAGGTACAGAATTTTAAACAAATCTATAAGAATTTTAATCGCTTAAAGAAAAACTTAAGTACAATTATCATTTTTAGCGAAAGCTCGTCTAATTATTATATAAGAATTCAGTCCGTACATTTTGAGAAAACAATATTTCTCTGCATATACAATCACGACTTAAACTTAAATGGGTAAGAAAATCTGTTGGTTATAACATGAGCGGTCATGTGGTAATTTTTCGGTAAATTGTCTGTTAAACTGCCAAAAACAGTGACACTCAGACAAAATCAATACAACGAAGGTTCAAAACCAATACCTCAGTAACATGACCATGCGTTGTTACAACATCCATGGACGTTTTATTATCATGAAAATAATGATCTCGCTGAACGCGGAACTCTGTGAAACACTCATGAATATTCCGTGCAGTGAATTTTGTATCAAGGACTCATATTCACACTTCATGCATTTTTAATCACAGTAGCAATTTACAATTCTATGATAATACGTTTACATAGTATATATGGATATCCAATAACTATAACGCGTTGAACATGCGAATGTGATGGACAATTCATGTTCATATCTGTTCCTACCATGCATTCCAACTTCAACCAGACTACACAATGCAGCAACCCAGATGACGGTCATCTTCAACAAAAATTTAGTCGTATATAACGTATACATACACTCATGTCCTACTTTTCTTTTACAAAACTGAATTTGGTTTCTGATTATCTTCCGCATTTCATATGCAACTGCAACGTAAACGATTGTCTGTCTGTCGATCTGTCTGTCTGTCCGTCCCTAATATGTGAAGTAATATAAAATACCCATGGCAGTGACCAGGGGCTGACCATTCTGTCTGCAGCTTTCAACTAGAAAACATCAGACGGAATTTGATAAATATTAGACTGTCTATTTATTTTCAAGAATCAGTAATAACTTGGAAGGCAAACGAACATGTGCGGTGTATTCATTTTATGTGAAAATAACTCTTTAACAATATTTACACATACATGATTAAAATATTTTGTGGTAAATTTTCATGGCGATAGGAAAAACTCTAAGTCACTTTTTTTAGACCGATGATAATTGATGAAACACGAGGGGTTGAAATGTAAATTATAACAGATAATAAATATACACGTGGCCACTACAGACACCGAGGTATAGATGGTATAATAAAAATAAAGAAATCACAGAGAAATAAGTTGGATCGGATTCGTTTGGCTTAAGATAACGTCCTGTGATGGAAAAAAAGGAAAAGACATAATTCCTTCTAACTGAGCGACTACTGCTTTGTAAAGAACACAGATTACTGAATTTGGTTAGTTGAATTTATGCTATATTTAAAAACCTTTAACGGTCTTTTGGTGTATGTGTGTGTGTTTCTCCCTTCCGAAATGTCTGTCCACATCATCATAACCACTACGACAATACAGGGCCATGATATGTCATCATAAAATCAATGACGACATGCAACTGAATATCAGTATAGACTCCACATCAATTACCTTTAATAATTAATTCCGAATACGTCACCCTGCTGAAATATATTTTTAGATCATACTGAGGTAAAATAAAGCTAAGAAAAACGCCATGAAGACGTGTGCTTTTGCGGAGGTAGAAGCTCTGGAAATAGACTAACGATTTCTTAACCTCAAGGCTAAGTGGATATTTATGGCTTGCTTCACGCTCCGGCCGTTTTACCACCTAGAAAAGAACCTTGTACTATGTAAGACTTGAGGTTCTCACAGCGGTGAGTATGAAGATTTCCGTCTTCTGGGTTGTTGCGCTGTGTAGTCTGGTCGATATTAACCAACGTTTCAGAGGTCATACTGCCTCCGTCATCAGGGCGATTCATCACCCTGATGACGGAGGCAGTATGACCCAGAAGACGGAAATCTTCAACCTTGTACTAGCTGGATAGGATACCCAAAAAGTCACTGTATCTCTTCCCTGATAATTACAAAATTATAAATAATTTACAAATGGCTGGGGCTTATTTCCTAGGAAGATTAAATACTACATCTGTGCTCGCTGATTGCATATTAGAAGGCACGTGTTTTGAGCGCTTGTTAAAGAATTAGTACACTTTTGAGAGATGAAAATTTTAATTTAGTTTTAAAAATAAAAATTTTATTCTGAAAGTTTTATTTTGAATCCAGGGGTTGAGTTTACAATGTGACGTTGGGACGCAGAATACCGACATGTTTACTTTTATACAACTGGAAACCAATTTAGCACAGGATTAAGGTTTTTTGTATTCACTGCGCCCAAAGACTAAGCTAGCGATGGAGAGAGGATTCGTGTTTCATTATGCTGAAAAATAAAAATAAAATAAATATTTTGTAAAAAAAAGTATTGTCTGTAGGCTTCCATGGTCACAGCAACTGTAAAACGTATCGCTAAACAGTCATTTCGCTCAAAGGGCTTCATGAAACGATCTACAATGTACGTTTATATTAAAAACAGTAAAAACTAGCGCATAAGAACTTCATGCAATGGCAGAATAATTCGTTCGCTTGGATATGATATCGTCATACGAGCTGCACCTTCTAAAAGAACACTGGGCTTCGTCTACATTGCATATCTATTATCGTTTTTGAGTTTCCAGTTTGGAAACATTTGATTCGTGTGTATGCCCTAAATAACTTGTATCATCTACAAAATTTATTTTACATTTGCATTAAATTACTTAGATATTTGCTTCAAATCCCCACTAAGCAATGCTTACCGACTGAGCTCTCTCAAGATGTTCCTTAGTCCTTCCAGGGGAAAAGTCAAATATCCCTCGAAATCAGAGAACATCTCTTCTTCCCCTACCCGTTTTGGTTCATATTAGTCTACATATTTGTCCTCAGAATATTTTGTGTTTTAAAATTGTAGCTGTACATTTCTACAGAGCAAACGCGCCATTTATTAAACGCAGATAACGAGCTGAATCAACTTTTGCTTTTATCCTTCTCAAACATGAATTGTCTCGTTATAAATGGGATAACCACATTCCTACGTGACAAATAACA
Organism: Zootermopsis nevadensis; assembly: GCF_000696155.1. Next base: position 13,588 of record NW_019059703.1, on the reverse strand, counting down.
GCTACAATGCCCGAGAACTGAATCCCTCTAATCGCCGAGCGTTATTTATGAAAATGTTATTGCTTAAGGGAACGGGACAAAGAGTGCATGCGAGGGTGGAAGGGGGTTTGTATTGATAAGAGCTCCATCGCATGGAAGTACTTATGCCGTAACGTAAAAATCCATGCTCAGTCGAGCTGAGTCAAGGTGGGTGGAACGGCTAAGCTATCTGAAACGTGCAGCCAAGGAAGAAGATAGGTATCTCAGAAATAACGATGTTAATTTATTGGATACTGCCTGCGTCCTAAATAGACCATTATGCTACGTCATGGGGCGACTGAGTATTATCATACGAAGAGCTGGGGTCTGATTTATTCAATCTGACAAGTTTAAATTGGAGCACTTGGGAGCGAAGTAATC
>NW_019059702.1:498816-533054 GCF_000696155.1 Zootermopsis nevadensis | reverse complement strand
ACTACACAGCGCAACAACCCAGAAGACAGAAATCTTCATACTCATCGCCCTGATGACGGAGGCAGTATGACCTCTGAAACGTTGGTAAACATCGACCAGACTACACAGCGCAACAACCCAGAAGACGGAATTCTTCAACTTCTAATATCCTTGGCAAAAAAAAAAAAACTTTTTGTTTTTTCAAGGGTGTTTTCAGGTTCAAACATCCATTATGAAACATTGTCGTGTTCGTAAAAACAACGTCTTCGTCCTACTATACGCAGAAGCCATTCGTATGTTTGTCGTATTAATTAATATGAATGTAATTTTTCTTTTCTGAAAACTGGGGAATTACAGGAGACGAAGGTCACGGAGTACGTGATAAACAAAAGTGAGAAACAACGCGCTTTCACCAGAAATATGCCTAGAAAATGTACAGAACAGAACAACTTGTTAATAAAGTCATTCATTCCACTACAGACTAGCTTTTGTGTCCCTTAGTTTGTGTTAGCACGAAGGCTGCAACATTATCCGCCTCTGCTTCGTTCCGCAAGACCTAAGAAAGTCTATAGAAATTAGCAGGGAAATCTGCTCAGTCAGTAAAGCGAAAATTTGCCGAAAGACAGAATTGAATAGCCGGACTCCGGGTTTAAAGGGGCATGAGCTTGAAACTGAAAGCCCACCCATTCTATTGGGTTTTTACCTGCTTACATTTTGTTTATTTTCATGGCATCATAAACTTTTTCTTTGTTTCGTATTTTAGAAAGATTTATCGAAGTAAAACACTTATTTTTTGTTGTGACGTATAGTCTCGTAGAACACAGTCCCCTTTCTATATACTGGGTGAAAAGTCAGAAATATTACTCAGTCATCTTTGCAGAAGATGGGACTTTAATCTAATACCATGAAAATAGCAACAAAGATATTTACCACGTTGATAAGCAAATTCCATGCCATTCTACGACCATTGCCCGGAAGTGGAATATGATCAGTGAAGCTCCTTAGAATCGAGTGTTTCGGGAATACGGATTCTGTTCTACGAAGGTGATAATTGAGGATTCTAATTTCTTTAATCCCTTTGACTGTTAAAATATACGAAATATACTACCTGCTTTAAAATTATTGACTGGATTTTGTCCACAAATTGTGTCTCAGAATAAAGGAGGAGTTTTTTTAAAAAAATATGTAATCTGTATAAATGATACGTTTTCTTTGAGGTAGGAACTGAATTTTTAAAGGTTTCGTATATGAACTTTGTGTTTAAGGGGGTTAAAAGGCGACTGCTAGTGATTATCTACGACAGGAATTGCCGATGAATTTAATTTCTGTCTCTGCCGACGACAACAAGTACAAAATATGCAGGCTCAGTGAAGTTTGCCGAGTGTTGTCCATATCATGTTCAATTCGATAGAAATAGCAAAGTGCAAACATTGTGTTGTTCACGGTCTTTGCATTCCGTGTATAGAACCAGCGCGTTTTAGTGTTTCAGTTCTTGACAAACTAAAAAGGAGTTACGTAAAATCAGCTTTGAAAGATGCACACAGAAAGTTGTTGGATGAATTTCATATTTGTACGTGTCCCTCTTAACATTTTACGAAGCTGAAATTTACCGTTGCCAAATTTCACGTAGTTATAACCATATTTCTCGTTTCGTTATATAAATCTTAATATAGATTTCGTTCATCTAATTAATACTGAAAAAAAAAATTAAGTTTGATTTGAAGGTTTTCTCGGCGATGAGTCTGAAGATGGCTGCCTTCTGAGTTGTAACACCGAGTAGTCTGGTAGAAATTTACCAACCCCCTTGATGATGGAGGCAGCAAGGATCTCCGAAACATTAGCAAATTTCTACCAGACTACACGGTGCTACAATCCAGAAGACAGAGAGGGGAATTTCTTTTCTAGGGTTTTACAGTTTCTACTCGTTAGCATTCTTAACAGTGCAAATTTTCCTGTAAGTTTAAAACTATGTTGTCTGCAAACCTTTCAAAACTGCAGTAACTGACTACTTACACGACACCGACGATGTAGACTGAGCTCGCTTGGAATTGTAACTATGCAGTCTTATAAATAAGGAACTGTTGGAATGCGTGTATTTCTGGTTCCTTGTTTCAAATCTGAGTTCTCCACGTATTGCTTCAGCATAATTTCCTTCAAACTTGAATTTTAATTCAATGACACGTTTCTGCGATCACTGTAATGGACCTTCGAATTCTATAAAAGCAAAACATTTCTTCGTAATCAAAAGAATATTCCGTTCCGTGGGTTATTGTGTTCGTGTGTCTATCTTTTACCTATCCCTAGCATGAAATTTACATACTTAATCTATCATAATGAAAACCAAATACAGATTTCACATTCTTTCCTTACGTAGCATTTATATTTTACGTTGTTATGAAATAATTATGAGTTGATATAATTGCGTCATATTGTGAATTAAAATTTAATTATTCGTGTTTTTTTCCGTCTAATCACAATTGTATATAAATAAAATTTATACATAAGATATTAAAATATCATTTACATATTTGGTACAACTTTTTACTACATGTTTCGGTTACATTGAACCATCTTCAGGTGTAAAGTTAAAAGTTAAAAATTATAATCTTATAAACTAAAACTTAATTACTGTTGTTGTGTAACTTCTGCATATTTGGTACATCTTTTTACTACATGTTTCGGTTACATTGAACCATCTTCAGGTGTAAAGTTAAAAGTTAAAAATTATAATCTTATAAACTAAAACTTAATTACTGGTGTTGTGTAACTTCTGATGATGTTTACATCCAAATTCATTGGAGTGAGGGTATATTTTGAAGTGATAGTGGTTCAACATTGGCCTAGGAAGAGTGTAGATATGTCTTGAAGGTATTCAGAAGTACAATTGTGATTAGACGGAAAAAACACGAATAATTAAATAATTATGATAATCTAATAACTATTAGGTTAATTAACGAATATATAACGATTTGTTACCATGAAATGTCAAGAGTCCTAAGTTAAATGTCAACGATGTTGCTACCATGTCAGCATGCTGATCCCGCCAAATTTCATGAAAATCGGTCAATCGTTTTCGAAGTTAACAAGGGGCAGGAACTGCATGGACGGACATTCACACACGCACTCGGAGATGATGACACCTTCAGTGTTTCTCCTTAAAATATATAAAGTAAAATAAATACAGAAATAAATACATAAAGAATAAGACTTTTGATTTAAGTCATGAGACCCAAAAGTGACACCGAGAAAATGATATTTCTTTTTCTGATCTGAAAATTAATAGTTAATAGCCTCTGCAGTGAGTGTCCGTATTTTTTACATGTTAAGACGAGACTCGTCTGATATGACAGTGAGGAGTGGACTTCGCTCTGAAGACATTTGACCCAAACTGACTCCGGTTACTTTTCCATCCAGTTCACACACGGACTCGCTAACCGACAGAGTAAGTACCAACCATACGTTTGCGACCAGAAGTGTTTTCTCTGTCGTGTGTAGGCATTTGCCGAACGACAATGACCGAGTATGTTGATCCTGTGAAACTCGACGTTTCGTCAAACTAAACTGAGACTTGAAGGTAATATGTAGAGAATAATTTAATGTTTCATATGCACTTTGTTCATTATTTTTGCCTGTTATAGATAATGAACTCGTTCCAAGTTTCGTTTATCGCGAGCTGGATTCATATCTTTATAAGAAAGGTAAATACTGTGTTTCCGTAAATGATACCAACTAAGCCCTGCCGTTACAGGTCTCTCAGTCTACGAATTGCAGTGCGTGATAACATTGTGACCTTTTATCTGGAAACCGTTAAGATAAACACATTTTGTACACAGAAGCTTTTGAGTAATCAAATGGAGTCTGCATCAAGATGGCTGTCTTCTGGGTTGTAGCACCGTGTCTCCTGGTAGAAATTCAAAAAACGTTTCAGAGGTCCGTGCTGCCTCCATCTTCAGGGCGATAATCGTCAGAGTACACGGCGCTACAACTCAGAGGACATCCATCTTCGTACTCATCGCCGTGAGAATCTCAAATCCTACTCGGAGTCAGTGTTGTAAGTTGCAGAACTGAAGATTTTTACGTATTCTTCTAAGTGTTTGGATTATTTGTGATCAGTATTCAGAGTCTGAATGATAGATTCAAAAGGCCAAAATCCTAGTTACGATTTTCGGTATGTAGGCTAGGAGACATTTCCTTCCGAGGGTGAGACGTGTCAGTTTTTCGGAACCCTCTTAGGAAGATGGTAGCTTGTTCGTTCTGTGATCGTAGTATGTTTGTCATGGAATTAACACATGGTTTTCGTGTCTACGTATGGCTATGTGAACTTTTTAAGTAATAACATCAGCGCTTTACTCTGTATTATCTGTAAGGTGAGAAGTCTTGAAAAAAAAAAAATGAAAATTTTAGTTCGAAAAGTTTCTAAAAAAAAACAACATGGCAGCTGAATACTGGTATAAAAATTTCGGTTTTATGAAAACTAGTATAACTTTTAAATTTGTGTCGTTAAGTGTTTAATCACATCCATAATTTTGTGGTTGATATAAATGTGTTATTCTGTGTCTGACGGTAACTTGACTTCTGTTCCGAACCTGCCGTTGTAGAAAGGACGTTTCGGACAAGGATGTGAAAGCTCGTAGTTTAAGCACATAAGTCCCCCTTTGAGAAAGTGAAGGTCTGTGGTGTGATTATGTCCTTTTACTGAATAGATTTTAGAATTTCCGAATTTTCATGAACCTGTGTATGTCAACATTAACATCATTTATCATATGTTAGTTACGAAACACGTGTGAGGCATTTTTACAAGTAAGCTACTCTGTGCATCATATATAAACATATTCAAATCTCCATGTTCTAATGAGTCACGCAAACACTGGAATTACCATGTAAATACTCCGTACAGCCTTCTGGTAATTAGCAGTGATGTAATGAAATCTGTTTCAAGTCCTGTACAGGTGCCATCCTAGCACAGGACACCGATTGTTCTCGCTTACGTCCTGTTCGACATGTCTAGTGGTGTAGCGTTGCCTAGGGGATGGACCTTCCATTCGTCGTGATATTTCAAAAGTCAAAGTTCACATGACAGCCATGTTTTAAGTTGTAAGACTTGAGGTTCTCACAGCGATGAGTATGAAGATTTCTGTCTTCTGGGTTGTTGCGCTGTGTAGTCTGATCGCCCTGATGACTGAGGCAGTATGACCTCTGAAACGTTGGTTAACATCGACCAGACTACACAGCGCAACAACCCAGAAGACGGAAATCTTCATACTCACCGCTGTGAGAACCTCAAGTCTTACATACTAACCCAGAATTTGAATCATAAGACCAAGGAAAACCTGTGATACAAACCCATCCTACTATACAGTGACATTTAGTAGTAGTAGCAGTATAGGATTTATAGATGCAGAACTGGCTCAAGATTGTCTCTAACAGCTGGTCTTGATAACATTCTTTTAATATAAAATCAGGTACTTGGTATTGAAAACTGATCAGAAAAATAAGCGATTATGAAGCACACGTTTTACATTGTATTCAATTAAATACAGAATACATTAAAAACACTTTTCAAATAAATTTATGAACCTTAAAAAGAAACATAATCTTCTTCCTGTATCTACTGTCTCTGCAGTAAGCCATCGATTACAATGAACCAATTCAGGCTACAATGAAACTCGTTCAAAAGCCAAACACTTCACTTCTAGGAAATCAAATGGTTTGGAACATGAACTATGAGAATGATCAGACAAGAGCATCCTACATGTTACATCGACCAGACTACACAGCGCAACAACCCAGAAGACGGAAATCTTCATACTCATCGCCCTGATGATGGAGGCAGTATGACCTCTGAAACGTTGGTTAACATCGACCAGACTACACAGCGCAACAACCCAGAAGACAGAAATCTTCATGTTTTAAGTTATTGAGGAGTATATGAGGGGGCCAACCGATTAACAGAGAAAATTACACGATCAGAAACTTCCGCGTGTTTTGTTAACGACGATTAAATAGCAGTTCTTGCGATGGACAGTACATGTAGCACACGTGAGTTAGACGAAAAGTTCATACTAAATGTCGTCGGTGAACTTGAAAGGACGATGGTATACTTGGCGAGATCTAGGCGCAGATGAGAGGTCAGTATCAAACGAATGACAGAGAAATATGGGGCTAGGGTGTGGATTGGATTTAACTGGCACACGATAGGATCCAATGGGGGAATCTTGTGAACTTAGTAATAAACTTCAGGTTTCCGTTAAAAAAAAGTGTATTATCTTTGAGCAGCTTAGTAACTGTTAACGTTATATATGTTTTTTGTGATAACGCAAATGACCTCAGCTACATTTAATACCGTATTTACAGAAAACGTTGGTATTATATCTGTATGCTTGTCGCAATATATTCCGAGCTTTGTTGACCATTACAATACATACATTGACCAGCCGAGGTACGGGGAGGGAGGGGACGCGATAGCAAACAAGGTGTCTGACTCCCCCCTCCCTTTACCCTATCTAACTTTGCCTTTCACTGTGACGTAGCTGAGGCTCGCAGATGTTTTGCGTCCAGTTAAGACAGGCTATACCTACAGCTGCTTAGCGGGGAAAAGAGAAATGCTTTCAAAATTTTGGTTGTTCAGCCTGAACGGAAACGACCACTCGAAGATCTGTACGTAGATGGGAGGATAATATTAATGGGATAAGGTTTAGACTGAATTAATTGGGATCAGGATAGAGACCGTTGACTGATTTTTATGAACACAAAAAAAAACTTTCACGTTGCATAAAACGCGGAGAAATTTGTGCCTGGCTGAGTGACTACAAGCTTCCCAAAAAAGGTCTCTGCCGTACGTAGTTCGTCGATTAGTCGTGCCAGCAATGAAGAACGAGAGATATAAAATTGAAAAGGAACTATACACACTTCGAAGAAGGGCACACCTTTCGATTCTTCTTCGTGTGTTTATCTTAATTTACTGATAATGAGTCAGTGTTACAATTAGGAGAATCGCGAGCCGCTTTCACAACGCGAAGGCCTCAAAAAGCAGGAAGTGTCGTAACAGAGTCGGCGTGGCTCGAGGTGAACTTGTCTTATCAGAGGCCGATTACACCCCCACCCCCCCCAGCCAGCCAGCAGTCTTCCCTAATGAGTGCATTCCTGGAAAAGAGGCCGTGGCTGATTTTCCGTACATGTTCGACATTTTAGAAGACGGAATTGTCAGCGAGAATGAAAAGTTAAAAGAGATATTTTGGGTTTTCACAACTGTGAAAATTTAGACTATGACCTTTGTTTGTTATGACCGCAGGATATACTTAAAAGCGCCGCTTTGGTGATGCCAGTGAATCAGATCTGAAAAACTCTCGATTCAAGTTCGTCCCTGGTTAGGATTCTCGAGTCGAACCTCACCTCAAAAGCCTTGCTGTCCAGAAAATCGAGTAAATTGAGTATGGAAAATTTACAAGGATTTAGTGCTAACATATGACGTTCATAAAGCTGTTTTACGTAAACCATATTAATATTTATATAATTATATACACCTAAGGATGGTTCTTTTAGGAACTGAAACATGTCGTGATACATGAAAAATGATGGTCTAATGTAAATCGAATATTTCGATAAAGACCATCATTTAATATTTTAAATGTTAATTATTGTAATATTTTAATATTTAATAAGAATTTATTGTGATTAGACGGACAAGATTTAATTTAATGTAAACCAGTCTGTTCAGATATTAATAGGTAAGGACAGACGGACATATACTGATATACAAGCTTCTTTCCGCGTAAAATAATGAAACCAGGCTGAGAAGGTACAGTGATTAAAAGCAGAAACACCGCCACTGTCGTAACCTAGGTTACAGTGTTTGCAGATGGACAGTTATTGAACGTTTTCAGATGGGAATTTTCCGAATGCAAGGCAGGCTCTACCACATTCACATGCCAGTCTTCCAGAGCAAAGGTTCTCATGAAGTCGTCTTTCAAGTGGTCCACGGATCAGCTAGGATTGCCTAGTCCCTCAGCAGTTTTCAGATGGTCAGGGAAACGAGTGTGGAAACCACAGTTTTGGAGATGCTGTGAAGATCTCTGCTCTTGGCTTTGACATCATTTCATTCTGATTCTCCCTGTGTGTCTCCTTCCATGGTCTCTTACCTGACAATATTTCTTAGTTTATTTTTAATTTTACATTGGGAACATATTTTCGACTGTAAAATATGGTCTCGTACTTTGAGAGAAGAACATAAATTTCTGATGAACAGTGTTCTTCTGGGTCTTGGCGCAGTGTAGGATACGTCGATACCGACGTTTCGGTGGTTATTTAAAGGCGCTGGGTTTAGCGTAATTTATGTGGCGTCATATAAGATAATGTGATGATGATGAATGGTAAGTTCTGGTTTGTAACGATGTTGTCTATTGAAGGTACTTCTCAGACACACTCTTCCCAGGACTGAGGAGGATCAAGATAAACCCTCAGGGCAGCTGGAAAACCAACCAATTTTTCAAGCAGATACCTCTCGTTACAAGTACATCAACCCGTTTAGAATGTAAAATTGTCAAAAAGTCGTGCCTGTATAAAGAGGTCATATTTCTTTCCAGGAGGAGATGTTTTTGCAGACAGCGTTCATTCTTCTCCCTTTCTTGGTGCTGTTCGAAATAGCCCAAACTGCATCATTCTCCGTGGACCCTAGTCATTTCAACCCGAGGGAGAGCCAGAAGAGATGCTCCTATCTGAGGGATCATGGCATGATGGCAGTCGACTGCTACAATCTCGACCTCTCTTCAATACCCCAAGACCTCAGGACTAACATTGAGGTGTGTTTCTCCTTTTAAGCCAAACTTCATTTGAGTGTTGTGGGGACCGTTTCTCACAAACAAACACTGAATACCCATCACATGCAAAACTCAACAACTTGTCTCCTAACCTCCTACTTGCTGTCTGTCTAACTCCATGGAGCACAGTCCCCCTCTAATTTCTAGTCACTACCTAGCAATCTAGTCAAGAAATACTCACCTTGTATGGAATCTGAAAGATATCCACAAGAGCCTACTCCTGATTCATACAATGAGCCACATCAATCCAATTCCCACACTGAAATCGCTCTTATCCATTTTAATATTATTCTTTCTTGTACACCAAGGTCTTCTGAACAATTCCTTCTCTTCGGGCTTTCCAACCAACATTTTTTACTGTATTTCTCATCTCCCTCATAACGTGCAGAATTTCCCATTGCATCATCCTTGAACAGACTAAGTAAGTTTAAACTGGGCTACAAATCTAACCAATTCTGTGGAATTAGAAAATAAAAATTCAGCATCACTAACATCAAAGCTGGACACATGCTGGCAAAATCTAACCTTACAAATAATTAGTTAAAAGAGCCATGTTCTTATGGACCATTAGTTTCCCAACTTAAGGAAAATTAATGCTTTCAGATTCTTGTCCTTACAGTTGTGCTCAATCTGAAAGTGTTGCAACATGAAGACAGAGAACTTTGGAGAGAAATCTTATCGCTTTAAACATTTTATTCCCTTCTTCTTGTAGCGTTATAACCCTATGCGTGTCTTAGCTTGTTTGACGAGATTTTCCCTTCTGTCCTGTCATTCACATTTTATTCCCTGTGGGTGTGAAATGTGGCCTCTTACTCTCAAGACAAGTGACAGAAGGCAAAGTGCTCAGGAAAATTTGGACCAAAGAAAAATTATGTTCTTTTACATAATGAAAAACTTTGTGGTTTAAGTGTTACATGGAATGATTGCTGGAATAGGGCAGATATGAAATACTTGGCAGAAATATATTATGATCAAGAATGGCATAAATTTGTATTCATCTTTATATTTTTAGATTCTGCAAGCAACTCGCAACAGGATACGAGATCTGTATAAGGACTCGTTCGCTCGCTATACAGACATTAAGTTTCTCTACTTGGATGATAACATGATCTCCTATGTAGAGAATGAGACATTTGACCCTTTGCAAGACCTAGAAGTCATCCGTCTGTCACATAATGCATTGGTCAGAATTCCTTCAGGAGTTCTTCGGCTACCAAAGATCCGGAAGATATTTTTGGATGGCAACCGATTGATTAATGAAGGTGGTTTTGTAGGTGCTCCTGTCAGTGAGAGTCTGGAGTCACTGACCCTAGCTAATTGTTATCTAAAAGAACTTCCTCCTCTGAAGATGCTCCCCAATCTCTCGGAGCTCAATGTATCTGGAAATGACGTGAAGAGGATATTACCTCAGCAGCTGGCACCTATGTGTAAACTTCACTGGCTAGATCTCAGTGGAAACTCACGATTGTCTGAACGAGGTGAAAGTGGATGTGACTGCTATTTGCTGGACTCTTGGATTAGAAACAAAAATATAATTTTACAGAGAGGCTACAAATTAAACTGCGAATCAGACAAATATGGTAAGACTATTCACATGACGTCCACTTTGTCTTTCTTCTGAGCTCTGTAGAGCAAGCAGACTTCTTACGTAGTGGTGGATTCATCGCTAAACTAGTGCTGAGCACCAGTTAACTTATAAACTGTCAACTCTTTGGGAGATATAATTTGCACTGTTATATATTATCATTTGTTTCATTTTTGGGTTCTGAAGGTCGAGAATTCCATCTTCAGAACCCTGTTACTGAATTTTCACTTGATATTGTCCCTTCCATCCACCCAAATCTTATTTTTTTTAGTTTTGGAGGTCAGTGTTAAAGAAACTGTAATGTTTTGTCATGACATTCTACATTAAAAGCATGTTATTGGAGAGAAGCCCCTCTTCCTACATTCTGGCTCGATGTCAGTAATAAAATTGGCAGAGTCCTATCCTTGCTCATAAGGTACAAAGTCTGTTTTGTCAGTGTGATTAGATTTTGTCTGGTTAAGTTCTGTCAATTTTATAGATATCAAAGAAACTTCAACACCATTAACTATTTCTGTACATTATATAGAAAATTTACATTAATGTGAATTCCCATTGTCCTGTCTGTTGCAGAATCCTAAAAAAGCGTTTGGAAAATATTTACTCCAAATCGGAGTTCACCTTTCCTTTCTTATATATTGAGGAGTTAATTTAGACCTGTTTGTACTGTTTGTCCCCAGACTTTTCACACTGCGGAAACATGACTGAGGCTGAGGAGATATATGACACTTGTAAGTCCCGCGCTGCAGCCAAAGCCCAGGAAGCTAAAGTCCGCAAGACCTGGTATTTAATTGGTATCATATTGGCAGCCATCATCATCATAGTCATGCTATGTCTTTTATATCTTCACCTACGCAACAAAACAATACAACAGGAAAATAAATTTGCCATCAACAACAATACTGATGGGAAGAGTGTTTCACAAGCAGATGAAGAGATTGCAACAGATGAACTGCTGAAGGAAATCAAATGCTGACATTGTCTTGAAACTGTGTGAGGACAGAACTAGTCACCAGCCAAAGTCAGTTAATGTTATTTTACTCTTGTCTGATTAATTTATGTAATGACATGTTTCAGTTTTTAACCTAGAAGTGAAATGGATGTTAGGTTAGGTTTTTGAAAGAAGTCTCTTAAAGGGGGATAGTTGTTTTCTTCTCTGTGAAACATGGTTGTTTAAAGGACAGAATTGGATCCTGCCTCTGAAATTTGGTTCTTAAACAGGACAATTGATGCTGTATGTGTAACAAGAATCAAAATGGAGAACTGGTCATTGTCTTTGAAATGTGATTGTTAAAATGATGGGATTGGATTGCATCTGTGAAACATGTTTATCACAGGAATAAATTGAATGTTTGTAAAATGTCATCAAAATGGTGAATTGATTAATGCCTCTTTGGAACTTGGTTATTGAAAGGGTAGAATTGACTCTGTAGTTGTTAAAATGGAGAATTGGTCTCTTTGAAACATGGATGAGAGGAGAAAAAAATCAGTCTGTCTGTCAAACATGATTATAAAACGGAAGCATTGCATTGTATGAAACATGGTTGTAATAGAACAGGTTTGGATTTCGTCTGTGTAACATGGTTCGTTACTAAACATTCTGTACCTGTTAACTCCTGGGTCAGTATATTTTGATTTTACAATTCTTTTTTTCAATGAAAAATCCTTCTTCAGACTGTACCCCAGTTTTTCATACCTTCTAAAGACTCTTCTCACTTCAGTTAAATACACTCAGAATTTCACAAAATACAGAATGTCTTCCCTAAAACATCATTTAGACCTTTCAGCAATAGGATCCCTCACTGGAGTTGATACCGGTGGTCTAATGGTTTGCAGTAGGCCTGTGACCAAGTGCTCATAGATGGCGAGAATGTCTCCAACACACATTGGAGGTTTTCAAAATGTAGCTCATGGAAAGATTTTATATTATTCACTTTGACAGTAATCTTGTGTGAGGATTGGTCAGAGGTGGTTTAAAGTAGTTCATTGAAATGTAAGTGCGGGTGTTGTCTGCAAATACAAAATGAAAAAATAAATAAAAAAAGATTAATATAACCTAATACAGAATGCACATTGAAGTAAATTGACTTTCAGAAATTAACTGCTTTAAATTCCTGTGGTAATTATGTACAACCTGCCTTTACATTTAGTAACTGCGTTTTGCCCAAAGCATGGTAGACACTCATTTTTCTGGACAAAAATACAAATTCAAGAACATGGTTAGTGGTATCCTAGTAGTGTGTAGTACAATTTAATCAGAAATAACTTCGCTATTTATCCCTCAGAATCCAAAACTGGTCAAAATGATATTTAAGAATTGTGTACATTCTTCAAAGAAAACAATGCATCACCATCACAAAGATCAACCGGTTAATGCTGTTTAAGTAAATAATCGCTGTTTTCAGTGAGAATCACAAAAAAGAAAACTCTAAATAACTTCCTGACTGAAGCAGGCAAAACATAATTACCACTACATTACAGTTGGGTTCTAAATGGTTAATCAGCGTCATGCATTGAGACTTATTTTAAAGCAAAATGAAACAACCCAGGTTCTTGTGAACACAGTAGTACAGCTGCGGGATCCATAAAACGTAGGGAATTTTTTGGTATTCTTAGTTATGGGCGTTTTGGTAGTGCATTACACCGACCCTCCTGCGATTTCGGAATGGCGTGTGCATCAACTTTTGCCAAAGACTCGCCAAAACGGCTACGGAAACCTATGAAATGCTAAAGCAAGCATTTGGGGAGTCCGCAATGGGTCGTGCACAAACTTTTGTGTGGCATTCACGTTTTAAAAATGGCCGAACCTCTGTCGATGATGACGAGCGTTCTGGACGACCATCTTCGAGCGCAACGCCCGAAAATGTTACGAAGATCGACGTCGTACCATCAACGACTTGTGCGACATTTTTGGGATAGGCTATGGGACCTGTCAGCTGATTCTAAAGGATGAACTCCACATGCGACGCATCCTGTCAGAGGACTAGAAGCAGAATCGACTTCTCGTTTGTCAGGAGCTCCAAGATCTTGCAAGAACCGACCCCAACTTCCTTTCTAAGCTCCGTGTGACTTCTTCCTCTTCCCAAAGATGAAAATTCAGCTAAAGGGAAGGAGATTTGAGGCGATAGAAGAGATTCAGGCAGAATCGCAGATGGTGCTTGACAGGCTGACAAAGAAAGATTTCCAGGGATGCTTCCAGGCTTGGCAGCGGCGCTGGGATCGTTGTGTTCACTCCCAAGGGAACTACTTCGAGGGTGATGGATGAATTTAATACCTGAGATAAGTGTACGGGTTTTTATACGCGCAGTCTAGAAACTTTCTGATCGCACCTCGTATAGTGTACCATTACTTTTTCAAGGACTCTATGCTCCGTGGTCGATTTGTAGTCTGTTTCTAGGACAATTTTCTTCGTTTTTGTAGATTCAGAAGCAAAGCTTTCCAGTAGCACTGAACGGATCACATATAAAATTATCTTATCTTCGTTAATATTTTGGTCAGACCAGAACTTTGCCTAATTATATAATAACTAGGAAAATAATTTGTCCAAATACAGATTTGTAACTTTTTGTTTTATAATAGCATCCAATTTCGTCTCTTGTAACGCGTTGAAGTGTAGCGGGTTGTATTCCGATATAAACTTCATTGCTTCCGAGACATCATTACGTATTGCGTGTAGCAGGGAGAAACATGATGTCGTCACAACCCCATGACATCAGTGAATGCAGCTCAGTTACGGATTTGTTCAGATTCAGAACGGAAGCAGGGAGCTCTCGCAGACGTGAGTACTTAACGGTGGCGATGTTAATTGGAAGTTCTGTTAATTACCGAGTTTACAAAACATGGTCTTTGAAATTGCACATCTCTGTTCGTAAAGGTTGTTGATATTCAGGTACCCGAGGTAGAAATCCGTTGCTGGCAGGGATAATCAATTGTAAATAGCTAGTACACTGCATGCAGACATTTCATCATAATTTTTTATATAAACCCCCCCCCCTCCCCAAAAACCTTAAAATAAAAGACATTATTCCTTTATTATGAACTCTATTTGATATCGTATGATCTAGTTGTGAGATAATTTTAATAAATTTTACAAAATTCTATATGAGGTTGTGTGAAATGAGGTCATACTGAACCGACCTTAACCAAAATTAAACTCTTGTGGAAAATTTTAATGTAGACCGTCCTTATGCAATTTAATCTAAATTCGTTTTCGGAGATGCAAAACCAACGGACAGATAAGGCCTTGTATTATGCGTTTAGTTACTTTAGGTGGTGCAGAGAATGCGTGGAGGTATACGCACCCATCGTGAACTACTTAGAAATGCTACGCCCACGGTCATAATTAGGGGGTCTTCGTTATCATCCCTTGGCACTACTGACATTGCTGACAAGGATATTTTTTTAATCAGTTGAAGAAATGACGTCCGTGGTTCCAAAGTGTGTTTGATCTTTCTTTGTTAATCTATTTTGGGCTCTTGAACACGATAATGAAACTTCGATTTCCATAAAAATGCTACGAATCTCCTGACCAGTCGAGCGATTATCTTCTCAAGACGATTTCTACTCTGTTTTGTTCATTAAATGGCCCTCGTGTGTTGAATGGGAGTCTGTGCTTAGTGAAGTCGTTACTGCATATTTAACTGTGCTAGACTATTTCATTTCTTTATCAAATCTAAAAGCTCACGACGATGGTGAATTATTTAAATAAAAAGTTCTTTGGATATTTTCCATCGTCTAGTAAAACAGTTAGAGCCCCATCTCCGAAACGTCGTTCTATTTTATTATTTTACTAGACGATGGGAAATATCCAAAGATCTTTATATTCAATTTGTTGTCTGAAAGAACTGAAGATAGTTATTAAACATTTCTGTACAACTGGTCTCCGGTCGAGATCATGACCTAGTATTTTCCGAATATAAAACGAAGTACTAATACAGATCCATTACAGTCGGTAAATTTCATGAGATGATAAAGTTACGTCATATTGTGATAAATATATATTTGTTTAAATCTTGTCGGTCTAATCACAATAAAATTCCTAGAAAACATCATTTGAAATCTGATAAACATCTGACTAAAAAGTTGCATTTAAGAAATTATATTTAAGTTTATATAATTTTATACACCTGAAGATGGTTCTTTTAAAACTGAAACATGTCGTGTAAAAAAGTGATGATCTAATGTAAATCGAACATTTCGATAAAGAACATCATTAAATATATTTTAAATATTTAAATGTTAATTATAGTAATATTTTAATATTTAATAGGAATTTTATTGTGATTAGACTGACAAGATTTAAACAAATAAACAAATATCGGTAAATTTCTTTAAACTGATAGGCGTATCTTAAACGGAAAACATTTTTATAATATAGAGGTGTAGATAATAACATTATTACATTATTATGTGTAATATCCAAATAAACACCTAAATTGGCATTCGTAGAGGCAACATTGTTTTCAGATGCATATCTTATGGCTATATCACAAGCCCAGATTACTTCAAATCGTATACATTTTTAAAAGAGTTGTCATTTATGTACATTGGGCGTTGGTACGTGTTTATTTCAAATACAATTATGTTTTTTTTATACAAAATCAGTAGTAGAGATATTACACTACCACGCAGCCTTCCGAAATATGCTGTATAATGAAGTAACCAACAACAGAAATTATGTACCATAAAATTTATTTCTGAATCTGACAAAATGAAACTGAAGATATTGTTTTTCTATGTGCAAATATACTTTAGACAGAAGAACGAGATAAATTGTATAAAAAAAGGCGAGGAACGCCAAAGTGTAATTATGCATCAATACCCTGATTCGAGAAATTTTCTGAAATTAGATTTTAACTTCATGAAGTATGAGTTACACTCAGTGTTGCGTTATAAAATTACAGCGTCTCACACACAGAATCTCTCGATTAAGCTGGGTGAATCATCAACTGCCATTTGCATTTGTCTCAACATATGGAACATCTTTAAGCCATAGATAAACTGAGAATGCTTATTCTCAGAAATATTATGTCTTCACTGACATCTTTGAGGAAATAGATTGGAAGAAACGAAGTGACTAGAAGTTGTTCTGGGAAGCATCCGAGAATATATTTACGGCAAAGATAAGCTTACGGGTCATTGCGGAGGTCCCTTGTGCAGAGAAGTCGAAGTCCAACATGGAATATGGAAGTTATGAACATTTTAAAGGTTTACTCCAAATTTTTCAAACGGGTTCTTTGTCATTACGCTGAACATCAAGTTCGTTTATTGCAGATACATTCCCATTGCAAAGCTAATCACGCTGCAGATACAAAATTGCACAGTAACGTTTATCCTTGAGAAGTGCCCCGCCTTTATGCAACGTAAATTTTACAAGTTTTAAAGGCGTATGTAATTTGGGATATCGGCCACACCGAAGCCTTTCAACTAATTACAAACTGGAACCATACGGGTAGACGATAAATCTAATAACTCTGCATAACTTAACTTTTCAATGTTAATATAATAATTATTAAAACATACAAATTAAACTAAAAAAACTTTTACATATTATAATGGCGATTTTAAATAGTGCCAAAAGCCTTCTACATACGTAATAGTTGATTAAAAAATAAGAATGAGATGGGCGGGGCGGGGCATATAGCGCGCATGGATGGGACAAGAGGTGTGCACCGGATATTGGTTGGGAATAAATTCTGGAAATGCTTGCTACTTCTCAGTTCAAAATATTTTGTCTTCCCGTCTGATTTCTAAGAACCTGAAAATTAAAGTATACAGAACAATAATCTTGCCTGTTGTTTTGTATGGGTGCGAAACATGGTCTCTCACTCAGAGGGAGGAACACAGATTGCAGGTGTTTGAGAATCGGGTGTTGAGGAGGATATTTGGGCCTAAGAGGGAAGACGATGGGGCGTGGAGAAAACTGCACAATGACGAGCTTAAAAATCTGTACTGCTCCCCCAGTATTGTGAGGGTGATTAAGTCGAGAAGATTGAGATGGGCCGGGAATGTAGTGCGCATGGATGGCACAAAAGGTGTGCACTGGGTACTGGTTGGGAAACCTGAAGGGAAGAGACCGCTGGGGAGACCTAGACGTAGATGGGAGGATAATCTCTGGCGGGATCTATGGGAGATAGGAGTTGAAAGCCACTGGATTTTTCTGGCTTAGAACAGGGTATGGTGGAGGGCTTTTGCTAATTCGGGGATGAACATTCGGGTTCGGTAAGCCATCTAGTTAGTTAGTTAGCATGTCATAAAATATACATAAGCTCACGCAACAGGCTTTTTCAAGCTTAAGTTTAATAATCCTGAAATCGGCCCAATCGGGCTGAAACGTAATTTCACGTAATTTTATTAATCTAGCCACACACAAGTCTGAAATCTTTAAAATTACCGTAAAACAAGTTTTGTGTTTGTAAGAAGAAACAAAATAATACTAAATAATTAACAGACCATTAAGCCTACTTGTTTCGTAAACATTTTGTAGGCATACAAGTATAATACGAAGCAAAGTAACAACAAGACGTCTATTGAATAAAAATTTCCTTGGATATTATCCATCGTCTAGTAAATATAAAACGTAAAACGACGTTTCGGAGATGGGACTCTATCTCCGTCTTCAGGTTCCTACTCAGTTGGGCCCACTAGATAGAGCTAATCCCTATTACGTTTTATATTTACTAGACGATGGATAATATCCAAGGAAATTTTTATTCAATTGACTCTTCACCATCGTCAAGAAGTTTTAGATTTGATAAACAAGACGTCTGTTTTATGGGGTATAAGTTTACCAACTTGCTTCCAGCAAACACCTGTGAAACGTCAATAATCTTCTACGAGACTACACGGCGCAACATTCCAGAAGATCCACACTCCAGAATTTCCATTCCAGAACTCACAGCCATGAGAATTTGAAATATAAACACATGACGCGGAGAAAGTTATTGTGTTAAATATATACTTGTTCAATTTTTATCAGTCTAATCACAATAAAATATAATTATTTTAATATTTAATAATAATATTTTATTGTGATTAGACTGATAAAAATTGAACAAAGTTATTAAAGTTGTTAGCTGCCACCTTTTACGTTATTTATTTTTATTTATTCCTTTATTCCTCTGTCTAACACCTCCATATTTTATTAATTTCATAATCATGGACGTTAAAACAAAATGACGAAGGATTGCATTTAGAATATTACATTTAAGTTTACATCGATTAAACACCTGAAGATGGTTCATTGAAAACCGAAACATGTCTTGAAAAAGATGATGCTCTAATTGTAAATCGAACATTTCGATAGAAAGAGCATCATTTTAATATATTTTAATATATTTTAAATATTAAATGTTAATTGTAGTAATAATATTTTAATATTTAATAAAATATTTTATTGTGATTAGACGGTTAAAATTAAACAATTATAATTCATCACAATATGACGCAACATTATCATCTCAAAAATGAACATTTTATAAGACTTGTGTTTGCAGTACAGTGGCTATGTGTCGACTGCTATCGTGGTTTCTCGCTTTGTCGGTGGCGTTATCAGCTGGAGAAGAACACATTTGTACTTATTCGACCAGCTTCCATATGACAACAGCTGACTGCTCTGGGCGCATGTTTAAACATGTGCCTACCACGCTTAGTTCGGATATTAAGGTATAGTGGCGGTCTATTTTTTGAACGTAACTGGGTCTGTGCTTCTAAAAATAGCTCTTAGCAGCATGTTTTTTTTGTATCACATACTTTAACAGTCAGTAACAATACATTTTGCATTGGTTTTATATGATGTCAGAAAAATAGTGGTTATTTCCCTGAACATAATTGATTTTTGTTAAGGAGAAGCTTTGTTTTTTCGTTGCGGTAAGAAGTGTTTATTTCAGCTTCGTGCTGTAATGGGTTAACGCTAGGCAATCCAACATGATAATAAGTTAAAATCTGAGTCCTATGGAAATGAAATAATTCTCCCTCATTTCATATGGTTATTCTATCAATAGGTGCTAGAGCTGATTTAATTCATTCATACCGTTTATTCTACGAGGAATACACAACACAAAATGATAAATATTGTATACGCGATTGCATATAACAATAAAGCGTACAAAATTTTGTTTCGGAAGCTTGGGAAGACTGACTTATGATAACATAAATATAAATCGAATGCATGCTTTCTGTAATGTCTGGAGCATGTTTGTTACATATGCAACTAGCCTTCCTATGGGCATTTTAAGAAATAAACATATCAAAATGTCCACTCTTTGCCATTTAAGGCTAAGGCCCTGGGTAAAATGATGTACTTCCACTCTTCTCATGAATTGCTATTATGTACACCAATAAAGAAAACAGGATGTAACTTTATCATGATGTCCAACTTATCAGGCAGAGAGAAGCTAAATAGAATACAGCAACATAACACAATAACAGATGCATTTTCCTGTTAATAAAGTGATTACATGTGAGAGATAAGGTTTCTGTCATCTGGATTATCAAGACGTTCAATCTTATAGAAGTTTACCGACGTTTTATAGGTGCTTATTCCCTCCTTCATGTGATGGTGGCAGTAAGCACTTCTGAAACGTCGGCAGATTACTACTAAACTACAGGTAGCCAGAATCCGGAAAACGTCAATATGCAACAAAGACACGTTCATATAATAATATTTAAAATATATCATAAAGTAATTTCGTTATAATAAAGTTTGAAAACTCTAAATGGAGCTTTAAATATATATCGACTGACAAAGAAAAATACTCTGTGCTGCTAGGTTTGTGTAGAGTTCATACACAAATCTGGCGTGTCATTTTACTCACAGTTGGCAGCCCTTGTTTCTCAAATCGTAATCTAAAAACGCAGGAAATATTTTATCGAAACAATTAGAATTGATTATGACTTACGTCAAAAATCTTCACTGAATGTTTCAGTAGACTCCTCACAAATCTTAGACTGCTGATGTTGATAAATTCTAGGTGTGAAATCGTAATAGAAACACAATAAAACGGACTTAACACACAAAGCTTGAAATTCGCGCTATCTCAATACGCCATCTTTCACTGGAGTCGACTACCAACGGGACCAACCAAATGGTTAAAAATTTAAAATAATTAGATGAAGACCTTTGTCCATATGAGATGTGTATATTTTTACCTAGCTGTGTCGTTTTACGTTAGTCTTCCAGAAATGGATCTTATGAAAATAGGGCATGAGGGTGAGGACTGAATTCACTTGCTCAGGGTAGGCAGTGTTGGCAAGCTCTTGTGAACATGCGATGTGATTTTTGTTCAACAAAAGGTGGGAATTTTCTTGACTAGCTACTATCAGCATCTCAAAAAGTCTGATCCACGAAGTTGGTTAGTTATTTTGAGTTACGTTTTCCGGAATTGTTTTTGTGACCAATATAAGCTGAAACTTAGAATTTCATTTTGCTTAGATATGGGCCATAATAATAATTATTTTGTTAATTAATTCATGTGGTTGCACAACTTGTGGCCTGTCACTTGAGGTAAGAACATAAATGTGAAGTGCCAAAACAGTTTTCTAGATTTGTGAGGGATAGAAAATGTTGCAATTTAGGGTATTTCAAAGGAAGGAACTTGATTTATTCAGGACATTTAGTGTTGCTAATGTAAGGAAGTATGGTAGGTTATGATGCGCTGGTCATGTAGTTGGGATTGTGAGACAAGAATATTGAACTTCTGTGCATAAATTGCCCCTCAGGGTACTGAGGAAGTGAGAGAAAAATATTAAAATGTATGTTTCTGTAAAAAGGTTTTTGAATGTGAAGTGGGTTTAATTGATTTAGAATTGTGTTGTATGGCAGAATTTGATTTCATCAGCTCTGGCCTTTAGATTTTATTACCAGATGATTGTTTGGTTGGTTAGTTTTATTGATAATTTTTTCTGAAATTGTCCATATCATTAACTGTACTGAAGATTTATTGATTGTACTGTCATGACTTGGTTTACACAGATATATTTGCGAAATGAACACTATATGAACGTGAAGTTGGCATTAATGTAACCAGAAACTTTCTCAGTCAAATTTTACTTTTTATACTTCTATTAAGAATAACTCTAAATTCAAAATACTATTTATTTCATGTTAATGAGTTTATTTAATTCTTTTAATTCCTCAGAGGCTGATTAATAAATAATAGTAAAAAAGAACGGAAATGGTTGTGCCATAATTTAAGTTCCTATTCCAGCATTTTTCATAATTTATGATATGTCATTAAATAAAAGTTTGATCTATATTTTTAAAGAAGATAAGTAGTAACCAACAAAAAATTTATGATTGTTTTGTAACAAAACTAAGACATGATAGATATTTTTAAAATATTATAAGCAGGAATTCTAGATGTATTAAATGTTTTAATTTAAAGTACATACATATGTACATATATTAAAAGATACATAAATAAATACTGACACACACATGAGTATACAGTTGCTGTAAGGATGGATTTAACATTTGAAGCTGAATGGTAACTATATGTTCTGCCTTCTTTAACAGTTAGTAATGATGTGTTTTGTTCATATGAGTCCTTTCATTTTTGTTGATGTTTTCCATGTTTTCCTCACCAGGCCCTGAGCGCTACTTACAACAGGATACGAGGCCTGTACAAGGATTCCTTCAAGAACTATACATACCTCAAGTACCTCTACCTGGATAATAACATGATATCTTACATAGAGAATGGGACATTTGACCCTTTGCAACAACTAGAAGTTGTTCGTCTGTCACACAATGCATTAGAGACGGTCCCTGTCGGAATCCTTCAATTACCAAAGCTGAGGAAATTATTCATGGATAGCAATCGACTAAACGGAGATGGAGGCTTTGCAGTTGCCCCAGTCAGTGAAACCCTTGAGTTACTGTCACTGGCAAATTGCCACCTTGAGGATTTACCCCCTTTGGGGATGTATCCCAAACTCTCAGAGCTTAATATATCTGGAAATGAGTTGAAAGTTCTGTCTTCCCATCAACTAGCACCTCTGTGCAGCCTACATTTGCTGGACCTGAGGGAAAATCCCATGCTGTTCAAGAATCCAAAAGATTGTGAATGCCAATTGCTGGCCACGTGGATAACACAGATGAACATCTATTATGCAGAGATTCCTCTGAACTGTTCTAATGAAACAGGTAGGCTCAGTAAAATAGAGTTCTGTTGTATCTAAATAGTGACAGATCAATACTGAGATTAATGTTTCTTTCTGGTGGTGAGGTTAGGACAGGCAATTTGAATAGTCACCATCATTACAGACAGGGGATGCAAGAAGGACAAGCAATATAGATCCTCTTTGTCTTTAATGACTATTAGATAAAACTGCCTGTTCAAGAGATTGTATATCCACATTTTGACATTGTTGAGAGAAGGAAAACTCGTGTCATGTTAATCAAAACCTGGTCGTCCATTCCACAACCTACCACGTTACTGACAGTTACCCTGTTTCATATATCATATTTCATAACCCATGAATTGAGCTTCATGCTTAGATAACCTGTTTTATATTTCCAGAAAACCATACGGATAGTAAGTTGGCCTGTATGCCGCAATTACAAGAGGTTACTGAGATGCAGCAAACATGTAGGACCACCATTGTGAAGAGAAAACAGAGGGAAAGCGAATTGATAAATTGTTTACTGATAACTCTCATTGTCTTCGCTTGTATCTATATTGCCTATCTTGTGATTGGTACAAAATTTAAGAATCACAGTTTGACAGAGATAAGGTTGGAATATCAACATGGAGACAGAAATAGAGATACTTCTTATGTTTAGAGGAGATGAACAGTGGTATCTGCAGTCTGCAACCAAATGCAAGTGCTTCTGTTCTGCAAAACACGTGTTGAACCTAGTGGGTGAGTCTCCTGTAGCTGTTTGTTCTAATTCTGCAATAAATACCAACTGAAACCCAACAGAAACGAGGTTCATAGTAGGAGCAGGGGAAGAATAAATTCTGAAACTGTTTGTTATCATGAGTTAAAAATGCGTTATCATTATGACTGCTTTCTGTCAAGTTAATGCTTGAAGTCAAATTGTTTGAAATTATTTATATGATATTGCAGTCTCACTGAGGGAAGAACGTAAATTATAGGTCTTTAAAAACAAAGAATTTGGATCTAAGTGGGTAATGCAGGAAATTTAATGGTCAGAAATTCCACGACGTGTTCAGATTACTAAAAACTCTTAGAAATATCTAGGAGGCTGCTGTGGGCTGGGTGTAGTCTGTTGCTAGAATATGGAAGGCAGAAGTGTAAAAGGTCAGGAAGGGGACAGGAATATAACATTTAAGAGCATTTTATGGAAATAGGCTGTGAAGATAGTAGGTGGATAGAACCAATGATAATGTCCAGTAATGGGCTTTTGTGTTAGTGATGCTGAACCTTCAAGTTCTGCTGCTACAGAGTTATAAAACCAAGCTGTATCAGTATTTCATAAGTGGCAGAGAATTTCTTAATGAGCTGAGCAAGAGAAGGACTTAATTAGATCTGATGTGAAGGAAATTCCACTGTAAATTAGGAATTCTCAACTTCCAGGTTTTCTATATGTTCTGTACATCCATTTCATGGAATACTTTGTCAACCCATGTGATAAAAAGAAGTTATCAAGAAACAAGTTTGCTAATGTTGTAAGGATTTGGCAGTAAGCAGTTTTTAGCTTCATAAAACATGCCAGATAAAGAACTCTTTAACACAAAATGAGTTCTTCTCGGGCTACTAGCCGTGACTCTTGGTTGAATGGAGAAAACGCCAACGTTTCAAGAACCATCTTCGTCCTCGTCCTCAGGGTATTGAATTCCTGAGTACCCTGAGGACAGGGATGAAGATGGTTCTCGAAATGTTGGCATTTTCTCCATTCAACCACCTGACACGGCTAGTAGCCCGAGAAGAATTCATTATACTTCGTCACCATGAAAGCTTCAGATCATGCAATGCATGATGCGTGAAAATCATAACAATAGTAATCAAACTTGATATAGAAAGGTAATAAAAAAACAGTACCAAATATCTTTTTAATGGCTGATCTGGATGAAGATAGTCGTCCGATAATAGGCCTATGAGAACATGTCTGTAAAGTTTGTCAAACTTTTTAAGAAATTTTAATTAATCGCCCTCTCTTTTTACATGAAGGCCTATGAGTCAATAAGAGAGTGAATATGGTCTCAGATCTGAAAAGGTTGAGAACCCCTGATAAAAATTAATCTGGATGTTATAGTAAGAGGAAGATTTATGTATCTGTAAAAATGAAGGAAGAATCAAGGAGGAGGATATATTTTAGTAATACATGAAGTTTCAAGTGATATATCCCATGGTTTATTTGTCGTCATCTGACAACGCTTTCATACAATAAAGAATAAACATTTAAACTGTATTTATTGCATGGCTAAATATTGCCCACTGACATCCAATTCCTGCATGACAGATTTTTTTAACCACAGTTTATCCACTTTTCCCGTAGCTGTTCGAGGGAACTCCGGCAGAAAGCTGAAGTATCGTGGGGTCTTGAAGTCTGCAAGCTGAAGCAGAAGTGTGACACAACTTACAAGTAATTTACTTCTAATTTATTCAGTAAGGATATTTGGTGCTTACACTGGCATTACGTAGAGGTTTTCGATTATGGGCGATCACTGCACCGATTGCCTTGTTACCCACTTCTAGTGTAAGAGCTTCAAAATATTCTCGCTGTATTAAGTAATAATTTTAGACATTTAAGGAGAAAATTCATGATTTATGCAGTTTACTTGATATTGTTAGAGAGGAAAATTATTTTAAGGAGCGCACAAACTGGATGTGTAGCTTGAGTACGGGTGCAAGATATTCAATTTGAAAATCAAGGACATGGTGAATGACTAACGTTAAGCTGGTTTTGCGTGTCTTCTGAGTCACGTAGTTCAGGATCTGTTTTTATAATGGGCATTAGTGTTAGTGTTGAAACTTTTACCCACTATCGTCTTGTACACTGTTACTTCCAGTGTCACAATTAATAAGGTTTCAAAGTTTCTGTTCTGTAAACAGGTTTTTGTTCTTCGTTTCTTTGCCTTAAAATGATTTCAAAGCAGTTTTTCTGCATGAGATTTGAGGTTCTTATCACAGTGAAGATGGCAGTGTTGCTTTTCTGGGCTGTGACACCCCAAAGATGGAGACAGTGTGTTTCTCAGAAATGGTGGTTTCTGCTTAGGAATCTACATAGTGCGACAACCCACAAGATTAATATTGACAGTTTCTCTGTTGCTCCAATTCTTAAATTTTTTTTTTAAACATTTCCAACCTGATGTGCTTTAAAATGTCTTAACTTGCATTGGCAACTGAAAGTTTCAAGAAATGAACCTGTTACCTTTGTCACGTCTGTCTGCAGGTAACAAATCTTGAACAGATGCAATGAATAGATTTTAATTTAATATTGGGGAGAAAAACTAAAATTTGTACACACATTTTAGTTGAGGTAGGATGGGACACACTTTATGAAAATCGATATGCCTTTGAGTTCATGGAAGTGACTTGATAGGTTCCCCCACCCCCTTCACCACGATGACGTCTTCGTCAGCCAGACACCCCATTG
The DNA here is from genome assembly GCF_000696155.1 of Zootermopsis nevadensis. The sequence continues at coordinate 507,112 of NW_019059702.1, read as the reverse complement.
TGACGAACTAGCCAGAATTTTTACATTATGTATCCATTTCCTAGCTTGTTTGGTCGTAACGTGATCGTGTTGAGTACTGTGCTAGGCGTGTGGGACCGGATTGTACTGTACCTTTCCTCTGCAGAATTCTCTCAGTTGCTGCTCAGAGAGGGCAGTGCATGCGCGTTGTCTGATACACACACACATCTCCTCTCCCAATCGCGGGTCTGGCACTCCGAACGCCTGCGCAATGAACTTCGTGTTAGGTGTGGCATTAATGAACACAAGTAGATAATTATACTTCAGATCAAAATACGAGTTTTTCTTTCGTGATTTTAATCTGTGTAATGTAGTATTGACGTATATTTATTGCAGAAACATGTCTTCTGTTGACATATCTAAGAAGCAGACGAGATATTGTACGGTGTTGAATATAAAATCTGTTCTTTAGCAATTTAACCAACAGAAGACATGTTTCATTGCAACGACTCGGTGTGAACCGCATAAGTTATGTACCGTAGATTAGCATAGGACTGATAGGACGACATTGAACACGTAAAGATGTTGACGAAACTGGTAGTTCATAATATTTTTAGCTGCTATGCCAGAATTTACCTTGTTGGACTGAGGAAAATCATGAAAGGATATCCAGGTAAAGTGTAAGAAGAGTATAAAATTGTACCGCTGGCAATGTATTCACCTTCAGATACGAGGTGCGATCGGAAAGTTTCAAGACTGTGTCAATAGAGGGCGAACCGGATGTAGTACGAGCTTCTGCCTTTAGGGGGTGCGGCCTACATCCATAGTGATTCAGTGTGCCAGCCGGCATCATCGAATTAGCATTTGTTTCTTAGTTACGGGCGTTTTGGTAGTGCATTACACCGACCCTTCTGGACGAACATCTTCGAGCACAACGCCCGAAACTGTTACGAAGATCGACGTCGTACCATCAACGACTTGTACGACATTGTTGGGATAGGCTTTGGGACCTGTCAGCTGATTCTAAAGGAAGAACTCCACATGCGACGCATCCTGTCAGAGGACTAGAAGCAGAATCGACTTCTCGTTTGTCAGGAGTTTAAAGATCTTGCAAGAACCGACCCCAACTTCCTTTCTAAGCTCTGTGTGACTTCTTCCTCTTCCCAAAGATGAACATTCAGCTAAAGGGAAGGAGATTTGAGACAATAGAAGAGATTTAGGCAGAATCGCAGATGGTGCTTGACAGGCTGACAAAGAAAGATTTCCAGGGATGCTTCCAGGCTTAGCAGCGGCGCTGGGATCGTTGTGTTCACTCCCAGGGGAACTACTTCGAGGGTGATGGATGAATTTAATACCTGAGATAAGTGTACGGGTTTTTATACGCGCAGTCTGGAAACCTTCCGATCGCACCTCGTAAGTTGTCGCCCGCTCATCTCTTGCTACCTGATGTATTAACCAAACACTAGGTGTTCTGTGAAAAAAGCATTTCGTCCTTGCGTTACCTGGGCTTCCATGACATCGGGGTGAGTAATAAAGAACTCCTCAATTTCAATGGGAAATATATTGGTGTTGTCTCGGATGATTATGTCCTTGAGGCGACCCACAACCCGTCCATATCCACCCTCCTGTAGCACGAACTGGTCCCTGTCGGTAGAGTACAAGAGTAGAAGGTTTTCTGTGAGTGTACGTCCAGTAGATTTAGTTTTAATAGGCCATACCTCGCTGGCATTAATTCTAATTTATTGCAGATAAAAATGTGTTGTTGCAAAACCAATCTTTACTTCATTGCGACAGATCGAACTTTGTTTCGTTGTTTTTCGATTACTGTTTATCACATCAGGCCATAGTACGTCTGCATATTAATTCGCTTGTAGTTGTCCGATCTTAACCTAAATTAGTATATGTCAAGGACTTTCAGTTTTGTAAACATCCGCTCAGCCGTTCTCGAGTCGTTAGAGACGAACGGACAGACACATATGACGAACCTAATACGCGAGTTTTTGCAACTTTTAGTTTCAAACATGCCTAAAATATTTTAAATACACGTTACATATTTAATGTAATATGTATTTATCGTAAAGTAGGAGGTAGACCTGTATGATGCCTATACGAGGGAAATGAAATGCACATGTTAGCGTTTAGTGTAGACATTCAATTCCAATTTAATCTAAATCCATTCAGTGCTATCTTATATGAACCATGCAACTGATCGCAAATCTTACCCCCCCCCACCCCTTCCCATAAAGAAGGCAGTAATCGCCTCTGAAACATCAGTTAATATCTACCATATTATCCGGCCCAACATCCCAAAAGATAAGTCTTTTTGATATTCGTCGCCGTGAAAAACTGAAATCGCAGTCTTCAGTCAGACTTTATCTTGCATCAACTCACCCAGTTTTGAGCCACCCGTCTGGGGTTATTATTCCCTTGGTCTTCTCCTCCTCACCCCAGTAACCCAGCATAATGGCGTAGCCTCGCACCCAGAGTTCTCCCGGAGTTCCCATTGGAACCATTCGACCTTCGGGATCGACAACTTTTGCCTGCAAATCCCAGACAAAAGAAGGGCTGTGGATCAACGCCTGCAATATGCTATATTAATGAAGGAGTATTTCGTAACTTGGTGTTTTTTTAGGATTTTAAAGGATTATGATGTACACGTTTGAAGTATCCTGCAAATTCTCCGTCGTCTTCTTATACAGCCCAGCAAATAATGGTCTTGTAGCGTCAAGGCACCAGTACCATCACAACAAAAACAAAACAACATTAGTAAAGCGGAAGTTTCGTACCATGTCATCATATGATACTGGATTAGCTAAATCTTGAAGATTTCCTGCGGGTTAATTCAACCCTTGATTTTTCTCTGTTTTGGGTCAGTAATTGTTTCTTTTCGAGAAACTGAGGCTGCATCAGTCACTGACTGACAATTCATGGAGCTCCTTGCAGCTGTACATTTTACCTTTGTTTTATTATTATTTAGTGTTCTGTCTGACGACAGGTCCATATGAACAGGATCCTTCCATCCTTTTCTCGGACTGGGACCTGTTCATATACGTTCTTGGCAGATGATCCAGAAGTGGTTTGCCATTGCCTTCTTCTGTGTGTGAATGGAGTAATTGTTGGGATGCCACGGAGAACCGGGGAAGCCCCCGGAGGAAAACTCCGTGATACCTAGACCACGGTCTTGCCCAACACAAGTTATAAATCTGAGCACCATCGGGAATTGAACCCGGGACCCCAGGATTACAAGGCTAGTGTTCTGACCACTAGACCACCGTGGCGGTTATTTTACCTTTATCAACACAAAATTCTTTTTTCCTGATAATCGGTTTTGGATAAATCTGTCTACTCGTGTCACGTTCTAATTAAAATTGGAAATGCAAATATACAAACGGAAAGACACACATAGACCGTTTATAATTCATGGATAAAGCTTGTTGCTAGTTGTATAATTATTTTCCGAAGAAGCGTCATTTCCTATGAAGAGTAAATAGTTGTGAGCCACACGTACCTCCATGTGGTCTGTAACGACCCCTACCGTGGCCGCTGCCTGCTGCACAGCGTCAGAGGCGAGCGACTGGAAAATTAAGGGGCTGGTCTCAGTCATTCCGTACATGGCCTGCAACAAATAATTGCTACTCGGAAACCGGATCTCCAAATTTCGAAAGCTTTATCGATACATTGCACAGTACATACGTATATTCTCTGGACTGCGAAGGATTCGACTATGTCATGAACCAGTTGCTGAGGAACCGGAGCCGAGCCAATGGCCGCTATAATCAGGGAGTCCGGTTTTAGACTGTGGTCACGCATCGCGTCCAACATATCCACATACAGCGAAGGGCTCGCCACCATCATCGTACACCTGCAAAGGGTATAATAACTGTAATAGTGGTCACCAGCAGGCACGGGTCTCTGGGCACATGCGGTCTACCCCTAAGACTTTTTTTGATAACGGAACAATCCATTGGAACTCGACCGGAGGAATATTTCCTAAACTGGTATTTTATACTAAAATAGTTTCGGACTTGGAGAATTTTTACTCCTCGAGGAGACTCTGAAGTTGCCCACGTGACCCTCGTGGGCTTTGATCCCACCATAAAGACGTCACTCTAATTTTTGTTTTCAATTTTCTGGATGGACACACTTGCCCCCAATTATAATTTTCGTTATTGTAGATTTTCTTTTTTATATTCTGTAATTCTATGATTGTTTTATATATATAAGACGCGACGCCGCTAAAAGACCTTATCAGCCACGGAATTTCAGGTTACGGTGTTATCAGCGACTCAAAAGTCTACGCTGAATGTAGGTTACGTAAGTTGAGTGTGCAGTAAAACAACACATTTTCGTCAACAGCATTTATATGAAGAGCGATTGAGATTGGTATTGCGATAAGAAATAGAAGAGGTTATGTAATGAGCGAGAAAGAATTATTGATAGTGATAAAATATTTAAGCGTTTGCCAAGAAAGTCGCTGGCAAAACAAGTTTCGCAAGATGATGTTTCGGACTCCTTGACAGAAATAGCTACAATATTACTGAAACTTCGGCCGTATATAAAAAACAATTGAATTTGTTGCAAGTAAGAGACTCAGGTATAGTCGGCGCAGTAGAAGCTAGCGGGCGGGCCTAGTCTGTGTACCTGAGGTAGCACGGTCAGTGCATTTCTTTTGTTTGGGCGTTCAGTCCGATAAACTCCTCGGTGCAGTCAGCATTATACCATCGCACAAGAGACTCGCTCCTAGCCTTCCCCTTGAAAATTCCAAGCTAGCGGAGCTGGCGGACGGGCCTAGTCTGTGTACCTGAGGTAGCACGGTCAGTGCATTTCTTTTGTTTGGGCGTTCAGTCCGATAAACTCCTCGGTGCAGTCAGCATTATACCATCGCACAAGAGACTCGCTCCTAGCCTTCCCCTTGAAAATTCCAAGCTAGCGGAGCTGGCGGACGGGCCTAGTCTGTGTACCTGAGGTAGCACGGTCAGTGCATTTCTTTTGTTTGGGCGTTCAGTCCGATAAACTCCTCGGTGCAGTCAGCATTATACCATCGCACAAGAGACTCGCTCCTAGCCTTCCCCTTGAAAATTCCACCGGCCAAAAACACTCCGCCGACTATACAAGAATACGTTTTTGTATATGGTATAATTGTCCCAAAGTTATTGTTTTTGTACCGACAAAACCTGGTTCCATTTACACGGACTGGTCCTTGGAAGAAAAACCAGTTTTTCATAAAGTGCATTGTACAAATTTCAGTTTACCTTTCTTTCTGAACGGTTTGTAGGATCGCCTTGGCCTGGAACAGTGAGTCCGGTATTACCAGCGCCGCTCCATAACAAAGACAGGTGACTAGAGAAACGCTCGTAGCTGAAGCATGGCAGAAATTAGTGCAGAGGCACCACCGATGAGGCTGTGTGCATTAAAATACAGCATTGGCTCTCACCTTATGCAAAAATCAGCTGCAAAATCCATTGGTACTTGACATATTATTTAAAAAAACACGTAAGCAAATTTCTAGTCTAATCGTCGACTTCGTATTTGGGAGGCCGAGTGTTTAAATCTCGGATCGAAGTGTAGTGACTGGAATTTTTCGTGTTTTTTTTATAGTCCCTCCAGAAAAGATGATTATGAAGCCTCTGTCAACGTATACTAGCAGAACACGTGTTCATTATCGAACGATACCTTGCATCGAAAGTGTTTGCTGCTACCAATGCTTTTCCTGACAACGAAGAACCGAATGAGATTACAATACTCCGACTGGTAATAAGATTTCGGGACACAGAAAATATTTGCGCCGGGATACGTCAGAATCTTCTTACCCACGGCTTAATATAAGTTACTATCCCTTCATTTTCCTGGAGGAACTGATGAACTCTATGCAAATTCTGCATTATGGTAGTCGGTCTCTGGGCTGAGATTTAAATCTGAAATCTCGCGAATACAAATCAGGAATGTAAATATTAATTGATCGCTTTTAGAATATCAGTTCACCTGGGAAAAGAGAAGTAGCCGTCTGCCTATGGAAAGTGCGTTATTTACGATGTTGTGGTGACTCAGCAGAGCGCCTTTCGGATGACCCGTCGTGCCCTGAAACAATATTGCTGCAATAATTTGTAATGTTCTCCTTGATAAGATAAGTCTTTAAATGTTGTTTTGTCGTTTTAGTAGAGACTTTATTGTGATTAGGAAGAAGTTAGTTGGTTTAAATTCCCGGGAAGGACATGAATCTCTTCCTGGCTTCGAACACACGTCGGTTCTGAGCCGACCTAACTTTCCTGTTTAATTAGTTCAAGCAGCTTTTTTCAAGAGACCAAGACCTCGATGCATAAATTGGTCACAAAAATCTGAGAAAGTCAGATGAACTGTATTTTTATTTTTTTTAAAAAAAATCAGATTTTTATCTAAAATTGATTAAAATCTAATTATTCCGAATTCTAAAACGCACTGCGCGCAATTTGAGTGGCGTGTGACTAGGTTTTCATACCGAAGTAAAGAGGATAACACATCCATCATCAGGCTGTATGCGTTGTTGCACCTGCCGGACTCGATCCAGGGATTCCGGGGTCGATTTAGAAAGTACATCTTGCAGCCGGAGAACGCCCCTGAAAAAAAAGAAATTCCAAAAGTTCCCTAATAGATCGGGTCCGTATTCGCCTACCAGTTGAAACACAGATTCTTTTCAATTCTAAAGGGTTCTGACGATGGTGGACTACACTTAAAATTATTCGCTATCTGAACTTTTTCCAACTTCCTTGTTTTCAAGAAAGAAATCACGACGTTTCGTAAACTGACTCTGTTTCCGTCTTCAGGCGAGAGGTACCTACCTACTCAGTTGGTTCTGTCAGATAGAGCTAGCTGAAAACGGAAACAGCAAGTTTCCGAAACGTCGTGGTTTCTTTCTTTTAAACGAGGACGATGGAAAACAGATTCCTTTACTCGTGAAATATCGTGTTTAACGGGTATATAAACCTGGGCTTGAGGTTTTCACGTCTGTGAGTCGAAGGTCTCATCGCACTGATGATGGAGGCAGCAAGGCCCTCTTAAACGTTGGTAAACTTCTACCAGACTTCACGGTGCTATACCCATAAGACATACATCTACGTCTGGGTTATTTTCCCGTGACTAAAGGCGGTCGGAGCGTGAACATAGCTACTTATTTCAATTTAGGGCTCAGATGAATGCATGGAACTTCACCCTTAGGCTCGTTTCACACATATACGGCGACCGTCCAAACGGTACCGTTTACACGGAACGGTGAAAACTTCACACACAACCGATCATACCCGGAGCCGGTTATTCTGTTGTTTGTTGCCATCATAACTTGACAGTAAAACAAAAAGTTCTCAGTTATCGTCTCTCTAGAGCCTCGAAGGTACATAGAATGCTCGTTTGGAATATTAAGTAATAAATGGAGGATCTTTTATCGAGCTATAAACTTGCAACCTGATTTTGCTGTAGACATTGTCAAGGCTTGTGTTGATTTATACAACTTTGTTCGGGAGAGAGACGGCTACGAGGCAGAGGATACATTGACAATCACAGGTCCTGATAAAATACGTGGTGAAGAAGTAGTGCGCGGGGGAATATCAGCAAAGAGTGTGAGAAATCTTTTAGCTGACTACTTCTTAACACCTGTTGGCTCTCTGAAATAGCAGCTTTCAAAGATTTAATTTCATGAACGTTAATCATATCTTTATTACTATACCTATATTTAATTGTAGAACAATTCATTTCATTGTAGAAAGTTTAATAAATTCACATTCACTGATTATTACTTCACAAGGTTGGTACTTAAGTCACGGAACCGGGCATTACACACGGCACGTGTGAAGGAAGCCATTCAACTGTTCACCCGACTACCAACGTGGTACGCCGTTAGAACGGTCATGGCGACTTCACGGTAGACCGTTACCGTATAGACGGCACCGATGCGTGTGAAAGCTCTCGTATAATCTTTGACCTTGTAAACGGAGCCGTTTGGACGGTCGCCGTATATGTGTGAAACGGGCCTTACGATATGTGGAGTTCAGACTATCTTTGACAGCTCAATGAGTATTCTGAGGGAGTTGGGTTCGATGAACGCCGAGGTCATTAGATCAAGAGTGTGAATATCCGGGATCATATTCAGTGAATACAGCGGTTATCTTAAACAGCGTTTAACGACTGATCTTTGTCAAGGACACGCGTTGTTTTCTTTGAGGTAGGAACTGATTTTTTTAAAAATATTATTTAGATGAGCTTCGTGCTTCAAAGACACGGATTTGATTTAATGTCACATTTAAGCAAGAAGTCTGCGCCATCCTTTGGTACTGTTCCCTCTTAAATTGTGTGGTGTAGTTGTTGAAAT